>CM035162.1:86916389-87270200 GCA_020205615.1 Panax quinquefolius
AAAACTCTAATGAGATCTTCACCACATCCCAATGTATATGAATTTATATGAAAGTAAGCCATCGTAAATCAATCAGACCAAGAAAGCCTTCTCTATTAATCTTAAAAATAGCCCTCTTAATTTCCTCCTTAATAAGCGGCATTTCAACCAAAACTCTTTCTCTCAAAATAGGACACCAATCTAAATCATCTACCATGGGCCTTTCCTCGAACTCCTCCTCAAAGAGTTTTCTATAAAAATCGGTAATTCCATTAGCTATCAAATTAGAATTTCTCACCACCTTCACCCTTTAGTCAAGCTCCGTCTCCCAAATAAAAAATTTTCTACCACTAGCAACCTTGTAAAACAATCTTGAATTACAATCTTAATCCTTCACCCAAGTAATCCTAACTTCACGTGTCCAACTAGTTTCCTCACTGCAAAATGACCTCCTCATACTTATTACATGATTGAGCTTGTTTACTAATCAAGTCCTTAAAAGATTACTTCACTCCTCTTGATCCTGTCGATCTCTCCTCTTATCTATTTCAAAATTGCTTTCTTCCTATCTCTCACTTCACCAAACACCTCATTCATCTCTTTTTAACGTACATTTAACTTGTCCTGACTTTTTCATAAAAACAAAACATCTCCAACCCACACAACTGACACAAGCACTCTAGATCCACCATTGCTAATCAACTTGGAAAAATTGGGGTGAGGAATCTACATATTCATCACGAAAAGGTGTAAAGGGACCCCATTTGAGAGGGCTAGATTCCAAGACAACTAGAAAATGATTAGAAACTACTCATGAAAGGACCTCTTGCCCCAACTCAAGAAAACCATCCTCCCAATCATTACTAAACAAAAACTTCGATCAATAGAAGTTGCCTTCGTGACGCTCACTAGAAACCAACCAAGTGATCTAGGCATTAGGAATGAGCAATATCATTAGATTGCAATCTCTAATAAATATATCAAACCCCTCATATTCGTAGTATCTCTTGGCCCACAAATTTTTCAAAAGAAAACCTAATAAAATTAAAATCCCAACCAATACAACGCGATAGGAGTACAAAGACCATAAAGATCATATAACTCCTCCAAAAAATCTGCCTCATCTCAGGCCGATTAGGCCCATATTAAAAGAAAACCACCAAGGCCCACGCCTTTAATCTTTAAAAGAACATAAACTGAATAACTGCCCAAATCAGACTACAAAGATATGTCACACATCGAGTATACCAAATGACATTAATACCTCAAAAGCTAGGACAAAATAGAAGAAAAAAAATAAATTAGAGCCACAAATCCAAAAATATGCCCAATCATCATACCGATAACCATCTCTAATTTAGACTCTTGAAGAAAGATCGCTAATATTCCGTAATTTTAAATTGTAATATTAAATATTTATTGATTTATATAAGTATTTAATGGATATGTTTATTATTGAATAAATAATTAAAGATTTAAGAAAATTAATTGTTATGAGACTATATACCAATTAAATTTAATAAGTAAGCTAGAGCTTATAATGATTAAATGAATTATAATATTTTAATTGGAATTTGTAATTAAAATAAGGTGTTAGTTGGTTAAATAAATTTATAATTATAAAGGAAATTATAATTATGTGATAATGATTTATGTGTTAAAGTAATTTAATAGATTAGTATTTGAATTGATTAAATTGATTATTTAATTTAATAAAAATGTGACAAAGAACCTTGCTATAAAGGAGTTATTAAAATAAATTAAAGGAGTTTAATTAGGTTTTTTGCCAAACAAAGCCTAATGCCTATTAAGTCTTTATTCTAATTGTGTTTTTCCAAACAAGGCATAAGGATTAATTGATTATATTTCAAATGTTAGCCAAACAAGCAGTATGGCTTTTGATTTTCAAAACTTATATAATCGATATAAGTTATATCTATATTTATATTATATCATTAATATATATTATTACTATATACGTTATATTATTCTACGTTAGAAGAGAAAAGAAAGACTCGCTTGAAGAAAAAGGAGAGAAGAAGAATATGTAGAGAAAATTTGAGAAAACTCTAGAGAGAAAGTGAGTGATTTCTAATGGTTTTTGAGAAAAGAATTGGGGAAAAGAAGATTGATAATCAAAAGGATAGCCATCATCTTCTTAATCAAAGATAGGAGCTCAATCTTTTTTTTTAAAAAGTTTAGTTTTCTCTTCCCAAAAAAGTCTCCGTAAAATAATTGTAAAAGATGAATTGTTGATATGTATATAGTTTTGTATGATAATTGTTTTAAAAAGGTTGTTTCATGAGTTTATATGTGATTATAGAGATATTAAGTCATGTATGTATGTAATTTGTGAAGAAAACTATATTCAAAGGTGTTTATATGAAAATATATGAGGCCGGGCTTAGTTTAAATGAAATTAAGGTTCGATTAATTGTTAATATATATAAATTGACTATTGAATTTGATAGTAGTATGTATAATCATAACCATGGTATTTTGAAATTACCGCTTTTGATTGAAAAACAAAATCAAAGTTGTTGATTTTCATTAAAAATGTCAAAATGGAGTTTTTGCCAAAAGCGGTGAAATTGAGTGTTGTAAAGTAGATAATCGTGTTGTTATATGTGTATAATCATGCTAGAAGTCTTTACAATATGTTTCTGTAAAGTCTCAGATATATTACATGTAGTTAGTTTGTTAGATTAGAGCTCAGAAGGCTAATTGGCTTTTTTGTTCATGTTGTTGCCGAGCTTCGTCACCGAAGTTCGACTTTCAAGCGCCATTAAGTACGCTCAAAGAAAAGAAATTTTCAAATCATGTACATGGGCCAATCGTTGCCCAATGACTCACGCCAAAGGCCTTAATTTCAGCAAATTACAGTCATGAAAGTTAAGCGTAATGGTCTCGACGGTTTTAGTTTATTACACAAATTTTGAAAATAAATGTTATGTGGTTAATAATAGGAATGTTAAATGATGATTTTAATAGTATTAAACTATGAATGAGCATGTTATCAAGGGTTAACTAGTATTAACATAGTTTGATTATGTGAATTGGTAATTTAACCTCATATGATGTATATATTTGTTTATATAGATATAAAATGTTGGTAATTTGACTAATTATGTCGTGATGATTATATATATATGGTATTGAGATTCAAGTGATAAGGGTTAGCTTGCATGCTAAAAGGCAAGTTCTCTAACTCAAAAACTTCATCATGCGAGTTTAATTTCGCTGAGTACATCATTGTTTTAATTCAATTCTAATTACTACAAGTGGCTAACTTTACACTTTCGTAGAAGCTAGATGGTTTATTATTGAGAAAGCTCAGATTCAATTGTTCATAGGGATGCAAGTATTCTAAATCGTGATATTTAGTATCGAAAAGTTTCTTTTATATGTAACTTGTTATTTAGCATGCAAATCACTATATTTTAATATTCTAGTGTTGAACAACTTTATCGCTCAAATTACTATTCATTACGCAGCTTGGTATCCAATTATCAATAACTTCGATTTAATATTGTTCAAAGCAAATTATGTTATGATTATTCAATGTTTATGCTATTAGATTATTCCTAAAGCATGATATTAATTTACAAATATCGATTCAGTTATGATTATTCCATAGCATACGCTTATTTCTTTTCAGATTCAACTAATCCTTAGTCACGCATAATTTAATTCTAAATTACCCCGTAATGTATCCAAATCAAACTTACTTTGGTGCGACTTCAGATTCTAAATAATCGAGATGAACAACTCTTTTATTAGAGGTTTACGCTTAGCGTTGAAATGGTTGCACAATACATCAGACGAAGGGTTGATCCCCAAGATACGTGGAGTCCTTATAGTCTTCTTACGATGCTAAAGTTAAAGTTGAAAGATTACTTATAATCTGTGGATATGATTCGTGGTCATTAGACCCTCGATGAATGTTAAAATTTTCGAAAGTTAATGTAACATATTGTTCAGATTCTATTGAGCCTAGTATTGGCAATTGATGTAAAAGTTTAAAGATTTATTTGTTATTATTCCAAGTGAGCCTTGTTTGCTCACTCTTTGCTCAGTAAAATTTCTTACTGACTAGAGTGAAAAGAGTGGACGACTCCAACACTAGTAAGGGAAAAGGAAAGATGAACAAACATCAAGACTTGTAATAGTTTTAATAGTTTTATTATCGGACTTTGATTTAAAGATTATAATGAAGTTTTTTTAATTTTCCGCATTTTAATGTTTGTAATTAAAGGTTAGATAACCTGGGAGATTTTTATTTAAATGTAATCATGTATGGGCAGGTTTTTATTATTCAATTTTATTATGATTCGGTAGTTAGAAATGCATGTTTTGATTAAGTGAACACCAAATCTTGAGGTAATGAAGTACCGGGATTTGGGGTGTCACTAAAGACTACATCCAGGCAGCCTTAGAAATTAGCTCCCTAACCAACCTCCATTTACGCCTATTCCTGGACCCCTCACATTCCAATTTACTATCTTCACAAGGAATATTTTATAAGATTGTAAAGAAGATTTAAAGGTGTACAGAAGAAGGCACAATAGACCCTCGATCAAAGTTAATGTTGGTAGTCTCTCAGATCCACAAGATTACTACTTAATTCTAAGGAGCTAGAAACCCAACAAAATTATCTCTACCATCCAAATTTTGCCTATGTACAACCAGATCCCCATATTCTCCTCCGCTTGAGGCTTTGAACCTCAACCTTAGAGTCCCCATCTCTCTCAAACAAGTCAGCCCCACCTATTGCCAGCAAACCAAAGATATTCGAGCTCATTGGATGTTGCATACTTGCATCTAGATCCCAATATGCATCATCATTTGCAACATTGTCGGATTCTCCATGGAGCTGCCATTTAATCAATATATTCCCTTTGTCAATAGTATTAGATTTTGGATCAAGGAGCTACTAGATGGCTTGACACAACCTGCCCATCAACAACTTGGCCTAGAAAGGAGTCCAAATTAATAAGAACTTCCAAACTATTTGCCTAATTGCTTCCTCAAATATAAAGCTTTGAAAATTTTCATAGAGCACAAAAGTTGTAAGAGCCTACTGATTTTTGTTCGTCAAAATTTGTGGACACATCCTTCCTGGCCTCACTGGTAGAAACCCGTCTCCTCTTGAAATTTGCCAAAAGAAGATTCACAGTACTCAATTTACTCGGTCCAAGACACCATTATTGCCTTCTCTTTTTGCTTAAAATTTTATCTCCACTGCAATAACTGGTTCGTCGCCTATGTTGTTGCTACATTCTTACCAAATTTTGCTGATTTTGAATGAGTTCAGGCCCAAATAATTTGTTCCCCCGCTGTTTCTATTAATCATCTTTAGGTCTGTACATAAGTTTCCCCGAATTAGAAGAATTACACCTACAGACCTTCAAGTCTTGTCCCGGGTCAGATTTTTCATGAGCTCCCCTAAAATCCTTACATGCCGTCTTAAGGGGCATAACCATATGACCAGTAAATACTCTCGGCTTTTGCAGGAAAGGTGAGTCTTCCAAACACAACTCCTAATATGGCTGAAGACTTGGGATAAGAAATTATCCACTTTGGATCGTGGCATCTATTATATCAGGCTCCTTTGTTGAACTCCTCCACAGCAGGGCACCGCTTTTCTCTTCCCAACCTCTTTTTGTTACTGTAAATGACCCTAACTATCTCCTTAGCAGCATCAAATGCTGCTCTTTTATAGTTCTCGCAGATAGAATGAATATCCTTTCTTTCTTTGTTTTTGCCTTTGTTTTCACATATCTTCATTTAGCATATCTCGTGCCCTTGTATATCGTCACATTATTTGTTAACATTCTCAGATCTGCAAATGTGTTTTTTCTAAAAAATAAAATACTAACCATTTTATCTGAAGGCTAACACACGGCATAATAACAGGTAACCCCAAAAATGCAATAGAAACATTACAGAGTTAGAAGACCTAAAATCTCTCTCTACTAAATAAAAACAAATGTATGTTGAGGATTTCTCACCTTAAGAGTAGCAAGAAATTGGAGACTATCATAACAACTAACATACAAGAACCGCCTCAAGCACATGGCATATAAGTCCTTGTCACTAACATCAAGTGGATCCTTCTCTGATATTAAATTAACAGCATCCACTTCATTTTTGTCCAGTCTTACATCTCGCTTCTAGATCCTAAAAACCAATAAACTATAACACATTTAGATATTTGACAATTAGAAACTCTAATTTAAGCTGGGAAGAAAGGCAAAAAGAAGAGGCCTGGAAACGGAAAAGTAGTGAATTATAATAATACAAGCAATGCAACACAACTTCATGAGATTTAAGGAAAATAGCACTATTCCTTGAGGACAAAATACAGGTGTCAAATAAGAAGAGTACTCTCAAGTCTAGATGAAATAAGACTAGAATAACATGATTGCATGAGAAGTAAACAAAAGAAATCAGTGGGACACCAAATCAAACTTATCTTTTCCTTGATTTGAGTATTATAACAACGCTAGACCTACTTGAATATAACTTATTAAGTCAAGGACGGGTAAGAGAGCAAAGAAGAGAAACAACTTGATCAACTAACAAAATGTCCATATGAGTGGTGGAAATTTAATATGAACAAAACACACTAAAACTGCACATGATATGATATCACTCTCCAATGCTATTGTGAAACAAAGAAATATTTTCCTTGATTGTGTTGCATTTGACTATGATGACTAAAGACAGGTCACTTTAATTATGTTAATTAATATGATTCTAATCTATTTGTTCAAAGACAAATGATAATAGAGCAGTGTTTAGGTTTTAAGTTTGAACAGCTGATTAGAATTGCAATTAAATCTTTCCATAAACTCGACCAGTTTCTAGAGAATAGTAACCAAGCTCAGGCCAAACAAAGTGTAAAATGCTCTTCCTAAGTACTCCTATTTCTAATTTTCTATCCAAGCTTCTATGTTCCATAAAATATTTAATCCTAAAACTAGCATTCATGGAATTTAAAAACAAAACCATTCAGGAAGCTGTTCTTCAAAAGTTTCAAAGAAACTCCAACTAAAATCCATGGAATTTAAAACCAAAAACATTCAAGAAGACGTGAGCATGGAATTTAAAACCAAAAACATTCAGGAAGACGTGAGCATTTGGTTCAGTAAACAATTTCATTTCAGAGGAACAGACAATATGCAAAAGTTACAAAGAAAACTTTTACTGTCCACAATACCAAACCTAAGAACAATTATAAAACCTTTTTCTTCTTTACAACCACCTTGTACATAAGCAGGGGCGGATCTATGCCTGGGGAAGGGGTAGGGGGCACTGAATTTTCTTGTAAACAACCAGCTTGTTGTTGTTGGCTGCTGCATTTTGATCTGCTTCGATTTTGTCCAGATTTGGTTATTTCTCCTCCTACTTCTCGATCTGATATGGTTATTTCTGGTGTTGTTAGGAAGTTGATTATGCTTCAAATCTAATTAATTGTTTGCATTTTGATTATCTTGTCCTTTAATCAGATTTGTGTATTTCCATTTTGGTCTATGGATGTGATTTTGTCATTACCAAATTTGGGAGTCCTATGCTGATTTCTAGCGATTCTATTGCATTTTCCCTTTGATTAATCAGTTTGGGTGTTCTTATTTTGATCTGTTTGCATTTTCGTTCAAATTGATTTTATCTTCCAGTATAATAATCTGGATTCTGGGTTATGTTCCTTGCCGGATTATGTGGGATTTTTCATTGCCAGTGATTTTCATCCAAAATCATTTATGCTTTCGTACATCTTATGGAGTCCTTGCCGTGATTGTCTCTACAGTTCGCTGGATTTGGTTGATGAGCAGCAGGTGTTGTCAGTCTGTTGGCAGCACACGGTTTTTCCAGTACATGGTTTGGTTGGTGTGGTTTCAGCTCATGGGCTAATGTAATTGGGCCCATGGTTTTAGTTTCAAATTTCATATGTGTGGATTCCTGTTGGTAGATGCGGCAATTGGGCTGACTTGAAAAGTAATTGGGCCCCTTGGTTTTCAATTCTAATTAGTTATGGGCTGCTGCACATAGGTTTAAGCCGGATGGGCTTTTGGGCTTAGTTGGTTTGCTTGTATGAAAATTGGGTTTTTAATATTTGTAATGCAACTCAGTGTGGCCTTATCCAAATCTTTTGGATTTGTCACATTTGTATTACATTGAGTTTTTAATAAAAAAAAATGCTGATAAAAAAACCATTCTAGTATTTTCTTTATAAGAAAATTATGAATATATATATATATATATATATATTAAATTTAACGATTTAAGTGTTGAGAAATTATACTAGATTTTAAAAAGTATATATACATATAGCTACAATTTTTATTTTTAAGGGATTTTTTTTTTTGCGAATTTGACCCCACTGGGTTTGACGGCTAGATCCGCCCCTGCTTAGTTGGTTTGCTTGTATGAAAATTGGGTTTTTAATATTTGTAATGCAACTCCGTGTGGCCTTATCCAAATCTTTTGGATTTGTCACATTTGTATTACATTGAGTTTTTAATAAAAAAATTGTGATAAAAACCATTCTAGTATTTTCTTTTATAAGAAAATTATGAATATATATATATATATATATATTAAATTTAACGATTTAAGTGTTGAGAAATTATACTTAGATTTTAAAAAGTATATATACATATAACTACAATTTTTTTTAAGGTTTTTTTTTATGCTAATTTGACCTCAATCGAGTTAGACGGCTGGATCCGCTTCTGTACATAAGTAAAAGCACATGACAAATGAAAAGATCTGCACCAGTTCACCCTCTTGAAAATTTAATACCATGAAAAAGTCAGACTCATCACATACATAATCAGGGAGACAAATTCCTAGTTTCTTTAATCTTTACCTCTATGAAGCACGGTCCAAGGACACTTCTTGAGGTCGACGTATCCGTGTCAGATCCACAGACACTTCTAGATACATATCAGATACTTCAACTATTTTTGTAAACTTTTAATAAAGGATACTTCTGAATATTCCAGGAATACTTACAGATACGCTATGATAGGCTCTAGTATTTTAATTGAACTTATACTTCAAGTTAAGCGCTTGTTTATGGTTATGTAGATATAATTTAGTTATTATATACAAATATGTATATCTATAAATTATATAAAACTTCATGATGAGTGGTTTTTATATCATAATTTTAGTACCTTTGACTTATTGAAATTGCCTGTTTTTGAGTTTATTATGTTTCTTTTTATTTGTTTTAGTGTGTTTTTGTAGAATTAGCATTTGGAAGAGGAATAAGGGGAAATGATGTGATTGCAGCTAACTTATTGTAGTTTTCGTGCACAATTGGATCAAGATTGGTTCGAGAGTGTTCGGCATGCGTTCATGTGCAAACAGACACGGTCGTGTGGGGAAAAGTTGTGCATATTTTGGGGATAAAGAGTTAATCAGGGCAAGGAAAGCAAGCTGCTAGACAAGGAGGGCTGCAGCGCAGGAATACATGGGGCAGAAAGCAGCGCTTGGTCGGGTCAGAAATTGGGCTGCAAAGTGGTTCACGCGTGCGGAGTTAGAGGCATGTTGCTGATTTGTTTTGCTGATGATTTGATTTCTAAGGCACAAGGAGACTTACCATAGGAAGTTTAGAAGGAAATAAAGTCTGCATAGTTGAACATCATTATATATAATTCTATTAGGGTAAGACATATAGAGAGACAGCTTAGAATATTCAGAATATAGTTTAAGGTTTTTCCAGATTATTGAAGGAGAACACTAGAAGGTTTGCAAGAGTGGAGCATTGTTGTGACAGAATTTACTCTTTACTCTTGTTCTTTAATGTTTGTACTTTTAAGATGTTTTCTGAATTTACAATGGTTAATTTATTTATTATTATGAACTAATTCTTTTATTAAGATTGCAATGGAACTCAATGAGTAGCTTGATTTGGTTCACTCTCTGTTGATTACGTTGATTATGGATGATTTGTTGATCATATTTTATGTTTACTTTATAATTGTCTGATCAACAATTATGTGATAAATCTTAGATGAAATTGGAATATGGATTCTACAATTAGATCTAAATATGATAACATGTGTTCTTAATTATTCTTGTGATATTGAATAATTGGTTTCGTGTATAGGATAGGAATATACCTATATACCATGATGCAACCTAGTTGAGAATTGTGCTTAATGAATTTATTCTTAATTAATTTTGCATAGACTATAGTGAATTAATTAAGATAAATATTTTTATATACTCCTCCTTCCTAAAATAAGCGCCCAAATTGGTTTTTGCACACGCTAATTAATAAATTTTTTTACCTAAATTACCCTTTTGATTACTTATTAATTGAAGTATTTCTTCACTTTTTATTATCTCAATAATTGCTCTTTCACTTTTCTATGACCCTAATAATTACTCTTTCACAAGTCATTTAATTCTCTAGATACATTTTCTTGTAACTCTCACATTCCCAATAAGTACATTAAATAGATTATGAGGTTATAAAAGGAAGAATGGGGTAAATATAGTTACTAATATATAAATAGGACATTTATTTTGGAACATCCAAAAAAATAAATTAGGACATTTAATATGGGATGAGAGGAGTAATTCCTTGATTAGGATTGATAAATAATTATGAGTTCTCAGTTGACAAATCTACATTATTAATTAATTGAAGGAGAATGATGAAAATCGAGTGAATCATCGAGGGAAATTGTAATCTTAACCTTTTGCTTTGGTGATATTTTGAGTTAATTAGTTATTTACTTTTTAATAATCAGTTTATGATCTCAATTGTATATGTTTAAATAAAATCGAATTGACTAAGAATTAATAATTGGGTTATTAGATTATTAGTATTCCTCGCGGGAACGATACTCTATTTTCTACTTGTATATTGCTAGTTGATCATGTATACATGTGGATTTGCTAAGCATAGATTTAGGCAAACACTTCATCTTATTTATGTGGTGAATTTTAACATGGGTTTGTGGATAACTTGCTAATTTTCTAATTTATATATACCAAATTTATTGATTTCCTCTAGTTTGTTTTGGCTCTACTTTTTATCAGCTATATAATTAGAAGGATCAAATAAAGATTAAAGACTCCAACTTCTCTACTGATATGAACATATATGTGTCTTCCTTATACATGGCTATCTTAGAGTTATATGTAAAAATCTTATTTGTTATTAAACTGATTATGGTAGAAGTTTTCCCAACTATTTTTCTTGATTTCTATAATGCTTTATTAACAATTAAATTTATTTATACATTTGTATTCATTAAAATTTATATAAAATTCAACGATCTCCCACCTTTTGTATCCTTTTTTAAAAAATATCGAGTGTAGTATTGAATCCACGCCCCGTGCTCAGATCGTGCTTCCTAGTTGTACCTTTTAAATAAATATCCTAAAAATGTATAAAAGTGGTGGATTATTTCATGAACAAATTTTGTTGCGACAATACATTTTAATCATCAAAAAAACTAAACATACTAAATGAAAATCAGACTCAAATTATTATTAAAACATGAAGCCATACTTTTGAATAAGACACAAGAAACAAAAAAAGGACTATACAGCATGTAGCAATTTCAAGAAGGGTTCAAAACATGCCTTTAGCTTCGTTTATCCGACGCTTTAGTGACTGTGAAAAGTGTAAAATGTCGAAGCGACAATCCAAATCAACAAACATTACTGCATGCTCTAAACCTCCATAGTACACACCATTACAGTCCTTGGGAAGAATACAATTGATCGCAGCCTACACGTAAGAACAGAAACCTATTATTTGTATTCAGTTTAGTGATTAATTATCATAGAAAGTATCAGAAGTCCTCATGGAACTGGAACAACAACACAGTAATATGTAACATCTTAAGAAAGCTTTAGTTCTCCAAAATATGATTTTCTGAAAATAATAACTCAACTCAATGCCTTTTATCTCATTAGAAAAGAAATTAATCCGATATGTAAGCATTAAAGTAGAAAGGCAAGAAGAAAAATAAAAAGATAGAAAAACAAATTATAAAAAGGAAAGAAATAAATAAACAATCTAAAATAAAATAATAGAAATAGAGATGAGCAAATAAGAACACACCTACATGGCTACATACAGAAAATACATAGAGACAAATATATAAAATATTATAAAGAAAACAAAGAAAATAGGAAGGGAAATGCAACTAAAGGTGGAACACACTACTTGGCCTCCAATATGCAGATTACGTCCCTCGACTAACTCTAATCAAGGGCATAACCTCAATTATATTCCTTCCAGAGTCTTTGAAAACTGTCATCCCAAGTAATTTTTGGCCTACCGCTCTCTCTTCTATATTTTCCTATGTCCTCATGATACAAGAGTCTTCTTCTCAGTCGTGCATCTATAGGCCGACACTAGATATGAGTATATGACAAACATTTCAATTGATGATCCCTCACCTTCTCCTCAATGATGCCACCCCAACCTTCTTTCGAATTTCCTTGTTTCAAATCCTATCCAAATATCCAACCTTGTACGATCACACATCCAATTCATTATTGTCATTTCAGCACCTCTTATCTTAAGCACATACATGTTGATTTTTGGTCACCCAGCAAAAATGATAGCTCAAACATACTGATACAATATAAAGTCCGGTGGAGTTAAATATATTGTGTTTAAAATTAACAAGTACAACATCAATGTTGCATACATTTAGCTGATGTCAATAATTTCCGGGGGGGAGCAAAACACAACAAAAACATTTCTAAAATAGTTGACATAGGTTTCTACATATTTGGGTAAGACGCCTAGAAAGAAAAGAAAAAAAAGAGAGTTTGTTATAATTTTTCTTAACAACTGTTTATGGGAAAGTTTTGGGAACTAGTTTATGTTTAATAACTGCAAACAACAAAAGTTGGAACATTAAGTACTTGTATATTGTTGATCTTTTCTTTCAGTGAAAGGCAAAAGAAAGACTTGTTAAAAAATATAGTATTAAGAAAAAAGTGGAAAAGGGGCATGCGGGACACCGCATATAGTGGCCTGTTGTAGCCTCCCAAAACGAAGTGGTTTCGGGAGGGCTATATACTTAAAACAAAAATAATACAACAAGTGCATTACATCTCTCTTCTTCTCTCTCTTCTTCCTACAAAGACAGATCTAGTGTTTGGGTGGTTGTGCAATGGTGTTGATTGTGGATATTTGCTATAAGAATCCTATTTATTTACTTTGTTAAAGATATCTTATTCTTGGTTAATAATGTTGCATTATTCATTATTCATTAATTGGTCGTGTGATTATTGTTACGTCTCTAATTATATGTATTGTGATTTATGTGTATAAATAAGTTTTAAACGCAGTAAGTAACATATAATTGATTAAATATTAGTTTATAACCTTGGATAAAATGGAGACATTATCCAGAATGTTCTAGTACTTTAATAGAGATGTTGAACTTCGAATTAAGTACTAGTGCATTAACGGTGTGCATTAAACAAAATCATGTAATTATATTTTATATATAAGATATTTACATTAATTAATCTATAAATTCCTTAATTCTGAAACAACAATGGACTTAATTCCATTATATTTATTATTTTGATATTCCAATGAAAATGATTACATTAATGATAATTTATACCTTGAAATATCAAGTTACTATACATTATGGATATTAAGAATATATGTTATTGTCATGAAATCTAAAAGATATTTTCATAAGATAATTCATTAGTGATCATAGAATCTTGGCTTAGTCTTTTAATATTTGTTACTAAAAAACTAATTTAATCGTTAAATCAATCAATTATTGATCAGCAAGAATGAATTATGTACTTATGGAATTAGTTTAGATATTTCCAAAATTAAATTATTTGTAATTTAATTCTAAGATATTTATATATATATACAGGAATTCTCGAGGAAATTAATAAGGTAAAGGCTTAATAATTAAATCCTAGACTGGAGTGCAATTACAATCATTTAGTGGGATACTGGGATTAATTGTAATTAATAGAAATTTAAATAACTTTTATGAGTTAACAATTTTATTACATAATTATTGGAGGTGGAATAGGAATCCTTAAGATCCCCTTCCAAGCCTTTAATTGAACCAAATTCAGAGAAGGATTAGGAAAACTGATATCGCGTAGAAATTCTTTTTTTGAGACTTCTTCACAAGATTAGATATCCAAAAGATAGAATTTAATTTTTCTCTCTCTCCTTTTCAAGTGTTACCTAGGGTTGGAAGAAAGGGGTTTTTGAGGGCCACTCTCTAGGTTCTGCAAGAGGTCATAGGAGGGAATAGAAGAAGCAAATTTAATCCACGTGCTAATGCAATCAAGCATTAGGAAAATCTTGAATTCTATACTCGTCACTTATATATGTAATATGTTATATGGATAAAACCGTAAAGGCGGCGTTGGATTATATTTTAAATTTTTTTAAAAAAACCTAGTTTCGGAATATTTTTCCATCATTGATATGATGCGATGGTGTTGGTATGGAGCGATGATGGTGGGTGTGGTGCATCGCATCCTCACCGATGGTGGTGGTGGTGCATGATGGTGGCACTGATAAATTTGGTGTTTTGATAGTGGATTTGGCGTCCATGGTGTATTGGCAGTGTGTTAGCGTTGGAGGAGGTAGATCCATTGGTAATGGTGGTTGGTATGGTGGTGGTTTAGATGGAGATTGGTGGTTAAGGTGCTGGAGATGGTTGGTGTTGGTGATGGTTTTGTTTTTGTGGTGGGTGGATGGTGGTCGGGTATATAGTGATGGCATCAATCATGGTGGTGGATTTGGTGGTCATTGTTGTGATTGTTGTGGGTGGTTTTCAAGGTCGGTCATGGGTGGTGGTGGATAATCTGAAAAGGAAAAATTAATGATGAAGATATAACAGCATTTACAGCAAAATGACATTGTTTCATGCCCTCAAGATAAGGATAGTGCATTTAGTAGTATGCAATATCCCTCACCTCCCCGTGCCCTCAAGAGAAAAGGTTAAAAGTAAAACAAAGTAAAACGAAAAAAGGACGGAGAAAAGGAAAAAAAAAAAGAAGAGGAAGATAAATGTGTGTGAGATAGAGAGAGATAGATTCAATACGTCAAGCAAAAGGATTCTGAAAATAATGATAAAAATACATGACAAAAGCATTTAAGAGTGGGAGTTTTATGTATTAAACTTGTCAAGCAACAATAATTATACTCCTCCTTTCCAAAATACCAGCCATTTTGACTTTCTGAAATCAATTTAAAGCATTTTCAAGAAACATGCTTTCAAGTTGCACTCCCAATTCGGATTTTCCTTGGGAGTCCGTGGAGCATGGACTTTGTTCTTGGATTACCACGAACCAAATGAGGTAAGGATTCTCCATCTGTGGTTGTTGACCGCTTTTTAAAAGGGCTCGCTTTTATCTCATGTGGTAAAACTATAGATGCTTCTAATGTTTCTGAGTTATACTTCCGTGAGGTAAATAACTTATGTGGACTTCCTAAATCAATTACTTCCAGCAAAATGTGAAATGTAGTATTTTCTGGAGACACTTGTGGCAAAAGGTAGAAACCTCTTTGAATTATACCACAGTCCATCACCCGTGAACAGATGGCCAAACAAAGGTTGTGAATCGTTCTTTGGGAGCTTGCTTAGCAGCTTAATTGATGACAATCCATAATCATGGGACTCTAAGCTCTATCAAGGAGAATTTGTTTTTAACAGGTCAAAAATTGTTCCACAGGTTATAGCCCATTTTACATTGTTTAACGTTGTAATCCCATTTCAGAACAAGAACTCTCTCCATTACCCGTTGTAGGAAGAGGCTTTGGGACTATTGACTAGCACATTACTGATTTGCAAATTATTCATAAAATTGTGAAGAAGCAACTTGAGGAATGTAAACAGCTACAAGAAAAGTTGTGGAGTGCAGACAAGAAGCAAAGAAGGTAACTTTTGAACCTGGTGACTTTTTTGTTTGGGTTGTTTTGACTAAGAAGAGATTTTGGTCAAGCTTGCTGATAGGAAAATTGGCCCTCTTACTGGAGCGCTTTAACAACAGTCTGAAGTTGCCGCCACATATCAAGACTTCTGATGTATTCAATGTTCGACACCTTGTTCATTTTGTGGAAGATCTTTCGATGAAGAGATCTCGAATTTGAGACTAAATTCTTCACTACCTGGTGAGACTAATTCAGAGAGAGTTGAAGAAGTTTTTCAGCAGCAATTTTCCCACCCAAAACAAATTACGCAATCAGAACTAAGGACGTAAACGAGCAGAACAGTTCGAGCTCGATTTGGGCTCGACTTGAAAAAATACGAGCGAGACTCGGATTCGTTAATAATATGATCCAAATCTGAGTATAAAAAATAGTTCGAATAAAAATATGAGTAGAATCTGAGCAAAGTTATACTCAACTCGTTTAAGATTCAAACTACTCAAATTCTTAATTGTGATTCAAAACATACTCGATTGATACAGATTCACTAGATACATTCTCTTCTAATATATACAAAATTAAATCAAATTAGGTTAATTAATTATTATTATTTTATTTTTAATTTTAATTGTAATTTTATATTTATAGTGTAATAGTAAATATATTTTCTCACTTCTAAGTAAAATAACAAAATCAATTTATTACTCCCTCCGTCTCTGTGATAAAAGTTTATTATTAAGAAAAATGAAGACAAAACTTCTCATGATAATATATCATTAATCATTTTCAATATAGTGATGATTTGAATTTCTAGTTTTTCAATTTAAAATATTTTCAAGTTTAATATATTATACTCGAATATGGAGAGAGAATTAGAATAAAAAAATATGAGATATTTAATGCTTAGGGTATAATAGGAAAATTGTGTAAAAGTTTAGTTATTCGAAAGTGATATTTAACATGGGAACCCAAAATAGTAATAGGACTTTTATTCAGAATATATATTTATCAGAAAGCTAGCTATTATGAAGATTCAATTCGAGTCAATTTGAATTCAAGAAGTTTCAATATAATTCGATAACTAATCGAATTCGAGTAATAAATATCAAGTAGCTCTATCTTCGTATAATTTTTCAAATACAATTCAACTCGTTTACAATTTAATCTTCAAGTCTAACATCAAGCCCTATCTTCGCCTAAAGAAGAAAGATGAAACATCAAACAAAGAAGAGATGAAATCAAAGAAGAACTCTTTCTCTTGGTGCCCATGAAAAACATCAATTTATTTATTATTTGTTTTTTCATTTTTTCTTCAAGAGAATTTCTAATCATTTCGGCTGCACACCGAAATTTCAGTTAACTTAAATGTGACAAATACTGTAAGGAAGTTAAATCTATTAATATAAGGGCATTTTAGTACTCATAAGTATTAAACAAGGATAAGGTACTTTTTCATTATTTTCAACAAGGATAGTTAGTCTTTTCACATGGTTGGTGTTTTTTATTTTAGATTCCTTCATATATGTCTTGAATTGGAGTGATGAAAGTTTAGGAATGCAAATGTTACTCCTCCGTCCCGTGATAAAAGTTCGTGGATTTTTCGCGTATTAAGAATATGAATGAAATGACAAAATTGCCCATAATAATATGTCATTAATTATTTTCAATGTAGGTGAGAGAGTAACTTTCTAGCTATTCAATTAAAATATTCTCTCCATACTAAATATGGAGAGAGAGTTAGAATAAGAAAATTATGAGATATTTAATGCTACGGGCATAATAGGAAAAAATGTGTAAAAGTTTAGTTATTGAATGAAAATTTATTGAGACTACCCAAAATAGTAATAAGGATTTTTTATTACAACGGAAGTATATTTTTCCCACAAAATATCTGAATCTTTCTAAAACTTCCCTTTTTTCTCGACTCTTCTTCCTATTCTCTCATTTTTATGCTTGTTTGGTCAGAAAATCGCAGTAGTAGTGGAAGCTTTCAGATCCATCGGGCTTTGTTACAATTGGTATCAGAGCCAACATTGATCCCAACCATAGCTAATAATACCCAGAGAATCACTAATCTGGAGAGCTACGTCAGTGATCAGACCAACTCCCTTCAGTAGCTGCAAACCCAGCTAAATGACTCTATCAGTAGTTTGAAGCTGGATTTCGAGGACAAACTCAATCAGAAGATGGAGCAAATGATGAGGGGTTTTCAATCACCGTCATAATAAGGTTACCGCCTACACCAAACAACACAGGTAATTTAGGAAATCCAACTGGTTCGAATTTGTGGACTTTTGAGACTGTGGGTTCTGATGATAAAGGTACTGGAGGAATATTCAAATTCATCAAACATGAATTCCCCATATTTGATGGTAGTAACCCTAGAAATTGGATTAGAAAATGCAATAAACTCTTCTTTTATCATTTAGTGGCTGATAATCATAAACTTCATTTAGCCACTATGAACTTGGAAAGAGAGGCTGAAGAGTGGTATGCAGTGTTTTGTTAACGGTGAATCCAAGTGACTTGGGATGGGTTTATAGAAGAGGTAATGGCTAGGTTTAGCCTTCAAACTCATGTAAATCCCATAGTGAATCAAGAATTTAAAGCAGCGGTGGCTTTTGGATGACTACAGAAGAGATTTCAAAAATTAAAGGTCGGACTTGCTCGTAAATCCTTCTCTCGAATGAAGCTTTCTTCATAGATTGCGCTCGGGGGATCAAGGAGGAAATAAGGTCAAATCCAAGAATTACAAATTTCCACCCTTAAGGAACTCATTAGAATGGCTAGAGTGGAGGAGGCCAAATTAGAGGCTTGGGTAAAGAGAAGTCGAATGGGATCGAGACTGGGATACCCATTCATCGCATAACAGCCGACAATCCTTAAATACTAGAGTCAGAGTGATCGAGCATCATCAATTTGGTTTCACCGGAGCAACAAACTTGGAGATGAAAAAATCGCCAATCGTGGGCTTAACTAGGGAAGCAAATTGCAAAAAAGAGAAGGAAGAAATCTGCATACTCACGTGATGATCCTTACATCAGAGGCCATCAGGTGTAAAAAAGCCACACTTATTTTTGATGATACCTCTTATGGAGACCGTGATATGGAAGAAGAACGGAGGATCTGTTGTAAAATGGAGACCTTGAAGGAGAAGCAGGATCGCAAGGTTCATGAGGCACAAATAACCCTTCATGCTCTATCAGACACACAGTGAATAACACCATCGTAATCAGGATCGCTAATGGTAAAAAACTCAGAATACTCATTGACAGTGGGAGTACCAACAATTTCTTAGACCCACAAGTTGCTAAGAGGATCAGGGCAATTACACAGAACACCAAACCCTTGTCTGTCTCAGTGGCAGATGGATTTAAAGTGACTAGCCTACAAGAATGCAACAACCTTCCTTGGACAGCCCAAGGAGAAGAATTTGTCACCGACTTCAGAGTTCTTCCTCTAGGTGGGATAGATGCAGTCCTAGGAGTGCAATGGCTCAAGAATTTCAACCCCGTCACTTTAGATTTCAACCAGCTCCATTTAACTTTTGTTAAGGATAACAAGACCATTGTGCTCAAGAGTGAAACAAATTTAGTTAACCTTACAGTGCAGTTGATGACTTCTGAGGAGTTCCAGCAGGCTTTAAACACAACAACTCATGGTTATTTTGGCTATCCTTTTGGAGTGAGCCCCAGTCCATTAGACCTATCAGAGGACTAAAATGGCAGACACAAAGGGAAAAAATTTGAGAAAGAAGACAGTCCTTGCTCAAATCTGGACAATCTGTTGCAAAAATATTTTGAAGTTTTTCAGGAGGCACATGAATTGCCACCAGATAGAGCTCAAAACCACCACATTAATCTGAAGGAGGGAAGCCAACCTGTCAACCTCAGGCCATATAGATATCCCCATGTGCAGAAAGAAGAAATAGAGAAAATTGTTAATGATATGTTGAATTCTGGTATAATCCAACCTAGCAATAGCCCCTATGCATTTCCATTTTGTTGGTAAAGAAACAAGATGGCACCTGGAGGATGTGTGTACACCATGGATCCCTCAATGAGACGATGATACCAAAGATAAGTTTCCATATCTAGCTATTGATGAACTTTTGGATGAATTGCATGGTTCGAGGTGGTATTCAAAACTAGACCTGAGGTCAGGCTATCACCAGATTAAGGTCCACCCACCTGATATTCCTAAAACTGCATTTAGAACACACACAAGGCACTTTTTGAAGTTCTTAGTAATGCCACCTTTGGGCCACATCTTTAATGCTTATGTCAAGTTTTCTAGTTTTTCAGTATCTCTAATTAACCACATCTTTAAACCTTATCTTTTTGATCATACTCTTATATGCCAAAACATATTAGTTTATAGTCACCCATGCCATTAATGAGGAACACCTTAAACACCTAAAACCTCAAAATATTATGACTCCTTAAAGATCATACTCTATATGCCAAAAGAAGTAAATGTTTGTTTGGTAAAATTTGAACAAGTTCACTACCTTTGCGGAAGACATGCTCATTAATGCAAGTGAGAAGTTTTCTAACGATCCCGACAAAATTAGTTGTAAACGCATAAAGGATTGGCCTTTAGCTCAAAATATTAAAAGCCCGATAGTTTTTTGGGGTTAATCGGATACTACAAGAGGTTTATCAGAATTATGGCCTCATTAGCAAGCCTCTCACCATAACTATCAAGAAGAATAACTTCTCGTGGAATAAAGAAGTTATCGTTGCATTTCTAGCTTTGAAAGATGCTATAATAAAAGTTAATTAGTCTTCGCCACGCCCAATTTTAGCCTACCATTCACCTTCGAAACCGATGCATCTTATTTTGTCCGGGAGCAATTTTAATGCGGTTTTAATGCTTTAGACAACCAAACATCGGGGTGGTCTACTTATGAGAAAGAGCAAAGTATTTCACCCAAATATTTGGGTTGGTTTAGATTATCAAGAAAGAGCTCATGCAATGTTTGTTTATGTTGTTAACAAGTGGAGGCAGATTACCTTTTAATATCAGATTCTTTATCCAAAGCAAAATAAATAATGATAATAAAGACATTTGCTTGAATCCAGAGCAAAGGTCAAACACAAACATGCATAGCTCAAAATTCAAACTCTCTCTATTCATAAATAAGATTGCTATTAAATAATGGATTAAGGATTAAAATAATAAAATTTAAATTTTCAAGAATTAGCAATATTAAAACTTAAGAAACACTTGGGAATCAAATCAAGAGCTAAAAGATTTGATTGATTTCAACTTCATTTGGACCATCACTCAAATTCAACTATAATAAAATTATCCGGTTATTCATTTTTGAACGGTATCATTAAAAAATAAAGAAAATTTAAAAAAACAAACAAGGAATTTTTTTAGTGGTGGGATCTAATGCTTCTTTCCAAAGGACTAAATTGTTGAATCAAACCAAGAGCTAAAAGAATTAATTCCACGAGTCCCTATTGGGGGCATTCTGGGATTACAAGAACTTATGAAAGATTAGGTAAATACTTTTATTGGCCTTTAATGAAAAAGGATGTGGTGCAGTTTGTTAAAGAGTGTGATGCTTGTCAACAGAACAAGCATGAAACCATAGCTTCTCCAGGTCTGTTACAGCCTCTGCCAATTCCCGATAAGCCATGAGAGGATATTTCAATGGATTTCATAGAAGAATTACCTAAATCAAAAGGGTATACAGTGATATGGGTAGTGGTGGATGAATTAATAAATTTGGGCATTTCATACCCCTCCATCACCCTTTTTTTGTCTCAAACTTGGCTCAGGTTTACATTGAACGGGTCTATAAATTACATGGATTCCCTTCTTCCATTGTGTCAAACAAAGAGAAGATTTTTATAAGCATGTTTTGGCAATCCCTTTTCAGATTTGTAGGGACTAAACTCCATCTAATCATCGCTTATCACCCCAAATTAATGGGCCAAACCGAGAGGTTAAATCAGTCCTAGAAGCTACCTTAAGATGCATCGCAATCGTACAACTCCCGTTACCACAGTGGACTAAAAGTAACCCCTTTGAAGCTTTGTATGGGTATAAACCTAACCCCCCATCTTAATTTCCATCAATATGGTCATCTTGAAGGATCCTCAAGTTAAGGCTTTTTGTAGGGACAGAACTCTGCAGTTGCAATTACTCAAGCATAACCTGACAAAAGCACAATCCAGGATGAAAACTTATGCTGATAAATCCAGAAGTGAAAGGATATTTCAGGTGGGAGACTGGGTATACTTAAGGGTTAAACCTTATAAGCAATCAACTATTACTCAGACTAAATTTGGTAAACTGCTTCCTAAGTATTTTGGGCCATATCAGATTACAGAGAAGTTGGGAAAGGTGACCTATAGACTTCAGTTATCATTGCATGCTAAGGTCCATCCTGTATTTCATGTGTCACTTTTAAAGAAGAAAATTGGTTCCAAATGAACTAGCTCTGCAATGTTGCCTCAATTGGATGAACATGGACAATTTCTGGTAGAGCCAACAGCTATCATAGATAGGAAGCTGGTTAAGAAGAATAATGCAACAGCAGTTGAAGTGCTCGTGCAATGGTCCAACACTTCGCCTGAGAAAGTAACTTGGGAGGATTGGGAAGAGTTCCATAAGAAGTTTCCTCATCTACTACCTTGAGGACAAGGTTCATTTTATGGGAGGTGGATTGTAAGGAAGTTAAATCTGTTAGTATAAGGGCATTTTAGTACTCATAAGTATTAAACAAGGATAAGGTAGTCTTTTCATTTTTTATTTTCATTCCTTCAGCTTGGAGTTAGTTGCGTAGTCACATGGCTTGGTTGCCAATCTAGATTCACATGGGTCTTCATATATGTACTGAATTGAGCTGATGAAAGTTTAGGAATGAAATTGTTATTATTTTCTCCCTCAAAATATCTCTGAATCTGTCTAAAACTTCCCCATTTCTTCCCCTTTTCTGACTCTTCTTCCTATTCTCCCATTTCTTTGCTTGCTTTGCTGTAAAACTGTAGTAACGGAAGCTTTGTATCCATGAGTTTGTCACATACTCTTATGGATACAAAGTATTCACATTGACTATATATATAGACGTATGCACATACTAACTTAATTTAATTGAATTGAATGTTGGTGTGTATAATTACCTGTATGAGTATGTGGGTTTTGGCAGAAGGAGAAGGGCCGAGAATCTCGACCACATTGCCGACGCGGAGAGGAACCCTATGAAGTGGAGGAAGAACCAAACAGGGTCTTCCGGTCAAAACCCTCGCCAGCATTTCTTTAGCGCTTTCGTCTCCCTCTATCGATCTTCTCACCTTCCCCATCTCTCTCTAGGACATAGCAAAGGGTTCTTGCAGGAGAAGAGTTTGTAGACTTTGGGTGTTTTTGGGAGCACAGGTTCGATGGCTTGGAACTGAATGGGACCCTCCAATTCAATGTACTACGTGCATGTTAAAAAGGAAAAATTAAATATTAAAAAAAATGAGAGATAATGAAAGAGAGAACACCAAAGTTAGTGGACTTCTATTTTGGGCAAATGTCCAAAAATTCCCTTGACTTGTTACACTTACACCTTAAACTATTTTTTTTTCAAAAGTACCTCTAACGTTATAAAACGTAGCTCAAATATGCCTCCCGTTAAAAAAATGACAGCTAGACAAACATATATTAATTTATTTATGATGTGACTGACACGTGGCAAGATTTACTGACATGGCAAATAATTAAAACAAAAAGTACTAATGTGATCTGATGGATATAAAAATAATATTTCATGTATATTTTATAATTTATATATTATGTGTATTTTATTAATAAGTTTTATTTATTATTAATTTTATTAAGTGAAAATAATTATGTAGAATGAATTATCTTTTTAAAGTAACTATATTTTATGTAAATAATTATTATTTTTTAGGACTTATTTTTTAAGTAATTATCACATCAATATTTAATGAAATAAGTTTTTTGGATCTAATTAATTTGAGATCCTACAATATACACCACGATAATCCACCAACAAAATTCGGATCCATCACCATCCACCGCCATGTCGTTGTTTCTCTCAAAATCACGCCATCAAGATCCACCACCACCACGAGATCCACCCGCCAGCTAACCACTCACCACACCACCAATTAACACCACTCACCACAACACCGGAAATTTTCATCATTACCATCACCCACAATAAGATAAACCGTAACATTTTAACAAGGTAGAAATGAAATAAAGCAAAATCAACCACTCAAATAAATCAAATTTACGACGCCCCAAAATAGGTATATATCACCCATTCGAAGTCGCCAAATACGTGAATGTAAACAAATACAACTTCAAAAAAAACAATTGTCAGGTGCAAAATACGATAACACATATAACGTGAGTTTGAATACAACTATTATCTATAGAGAGTATACAAACTCAAAAGGAGTCCTCAATACAATTATTGATACACTATTTTACAAAATAGTGAGGACTACTAATACAACTATCCTGAACCATCACTCCATACCCCATTTAGTTCCTCGCTATGTTCTCACCTCCTGAGAAGAAAAATAGAACAAAAAGGAGCTCAACTAGCCCATAAAGAATATTATGACTAAGATAATATAACAACAAATTATCATTAGTCTTCAACAAGGAATAATCTGATAAAATATAATAGACAACAAGTTTTAGATCAACAATCGCAAATGAAAACAACAATCCATTAGAAGAGTCAAGTAGAGAAAGAATTCTACTATCTTCTAAGATTTAAAAGTCCATCATCAATATTTTATCCGTGTAACATCAATCAATATACATCCTGAATCAAATATTCATCTTTGCTGTAAGACCCCAAAATTTTTTAAATAAAAAGGAATTTCCTTTATTTATTATTTTGAAATAGTAAGGGTTGATTTGATTAATGTGGATAGTTAAGGGTTAAATACGCAAATATTTCAAAATAAGCAAGTGGTTATAAAATATTCATTGTTGTCGGGGAATATTCGTTTGGTCGTGGAATATTTGTCTTCGCCGGGGGAATATTAAGACGACGACGACGCAATGTGTGGGCCCCATAACTAAAAGCGATTGGATGAAGAAAACGACAAATATAAGTTGTTTTTAAATAACTACAGTAGTTATTACTGCTATTATCTTGTTGGAATACCGTTGGTTAAAAACACACTGTCTGGCGTTGTTGCACAAGAAGATACCGGTATTGCACCAATTATTGAAGGCACTACTCAATAATGGTTCTGTGAATTACTATTCAAAGATTTTATTGAGTTAATAATTGTGCGTTGATATTTTATATTCTTTGTTGTTTCAATAATTGTCATTACACAAGTATTTTCATTATCGAAGCTAATAATTCATATTATCCGAATAATATTATTAGATAACATTATTGGCAATGTACAGAAAGTTCGTTTCTAAGGAGAGGTTTGGTCACCTAATTCGCCGCCAAGAAGAAGAAATTTTTATTGGAAAGCCCCTCTTTCCTGAACCGCCTCGTTGGTTGTCAATATTGTGATTACGTAATATTATTTGTGAATAATTAATTATTGATTTATATGATGAGGAAAATATTGATTTTATGTGGATATAGATGGAGAAAATTTTAAAATGACAATTGTTGAAAATTAATATTTTATCTTTTTTCGATAAAATAATTCATTTAAATATATTATTTTAATAATATATTAACGGTGATATTTTTACAACGAATGTGGGATATATGAGTATACGAGGAGGAAGAGTATTTTTGTTGCAATAAATGTTTAAAACATGTTAAACATGTCGGTGGACCCCATTTATTGATCGAAATTTGATTATATAATTTGTAAAATCGCTTCGCTTGTGAATTTTGATCAATTTCTATTTGGAATTTGGAAAACTTTCTTCTGCAAAGTTGTAGAGAATTGAAATTCCTATAAAAACTCGCGAGATTCGAATTTTTCTGATGAAAGGGCTATTTATTATGAATTATGAAGTTCAAGCTCAAATAATTGATTTTGGGAGTTTAAAATATTTTTGTAAGAAAAACGTTTTTTGTTGTAATTGAGTGGCTCACATGTGTTATAAATGATCTGAAATCAGATTTCTAAGGTGGGCTTGAATATTTTTAAGAAATATTATTATTTTATTAAATATTCTGCTTTGGTGTTCTAAGCATTTTCCTATAAATAGGGTGCTTAGGTTAGAATTGAAAATCACACCAGAAACTGAAATTTTCTCTCTCTATATTATCGAGCGTATTCTTGTGAGTATTTTGAGTATACTTTGAGTATTGCTAGAAGGTGCAAGTTCCTTCAAAGACTATACCCTTAGATTCTAGCTGTAAGCACTTGATCTTTCGAGGTAAAGGATATTATTTTTTTCGTAATGATATTATTTCTTCAATATCATTATCTTTGAAATGTCGATCTGAAGTTTTTATCAAATTTGGAACTTTTTCATGTCTGGGGTTACTTATTCATGGGTTATTATTCATGAAGTTACTATTCACGAAAGTTACTATTCATGAGTTACTATTCACGAGTTACTATTCATTTAGTACTATTCATGAAGCGTGAAGATGTTTTTTGTAGAATTTCTATCTTTTGGTGTTTGAGTTACTATTCACGATATCAAGACTATTCACGATATCTGACTTATTCAATAGAAAAATAAAATTTCTTCTTTTCGTCTCAAAACATCTATTCGGATACTAACTCGATTGTATCCATGTTTTGATCATTCTTGAATTTTACACCACTATGATTATTTTTGAGGTATTTTTGGACGTGGATAAAACCAAGTACTTAATCCTTAATCCTTAATCCTTGTCATTTTGTTTCACTTTGGATTCGTTTCTTTAAAAAATATTTTTCATCATCCTCGGTCTTAAATGATGATATTATGGAATATCTTTGGCCGTAGAAAAAAAGATGAATGATTTCTTAAGAATATCTTTGGCCCAGTAGTAAAAAAGATGAATGATTTCGAAGAATATCTTTGGCCCGTAGTGCAAAGATGAGCAGTGTGTTTAAATGAACATGAATTAATCGATGAATATCTTTGGCCCAGTAGTGCAAAGATGAATATTTGATTCCGGATGTATATCGATTGATGTTACAGGATAAAAGATGAGCGATGAACTTTTAAATTCATACATAGAAGATAGTAGTTTGCATTTCTACTTAACTCTTCTAATGAATTATTATTTCATTGCGTAATATTGATTTAAAATTTGTTGTCTATCAGATTCTATTATATTTTTCCCATTGAAGACTAACGATAATTTGTTGTATATTATCTTAGTCATAATATTCTTTCTTGAGCTAGTTGAGCTCACCTTTTCCCTTTTGTTCCATTTTTCTCGGGAGGCGAGAATATAGCGAGCATGCAGTCTGGGTATGGAATGAAGGTTTTAGAAAGGATTGTTTAGTAGTCCTCACCATTTTGTAAAATAATGTATCAATAAATGTGATGAGGATTTATTTGAGTATAGATATTGTCAGAAGATAATATTTGTATTCAAACTCATGCTTTCTTGTTGTAATAATAAAGTTGTAGTTGTTTACGCACCACGATTGACAACTCGGAATCAGTGATGTATACCTATTTTGGGGCGCCACGGTTGGTATCGAGCTTTAGGATATGATCTCTGGCGGAGATCGGGAATAGAAATCAGGAGGGGAGAGACGAGTAAATCCTTCGCTAGTGTGTCCTACCCAAGCTTATTTGTTAGTTGGTCAAGATATAGGATATTATGTAATATATTGATTTCTTTAATTAACCCTTGTTTTATGGCGGATTTGAGAATGTCGATCGAGAATATTAACAATGGAAATGAGACCAGTGGAGATGCTCTGTACTCACCAACGAGGAGAACGTGCAACAGTTTGTGCAATGTTCCTCCCGTGAACAACACCATCGAAAGAGATGATGAACGAGGGATGTTTAGAAGTTTTTTTGCAATTCATGCAAAATCGAGACGAGGAGACTTGTGTTCAAAATCAAGAGAAATGATAGCAATTCACGGGTTGTCACGCCCAAGCATTCAAAGAGTTGGGACCACAGAATTTAAGGGAAAGCCGATCCGATCACGGCGGAAACACGGGTCAAGCAAATTACCAAGATATTCGATGTCTTGGGATGCACGGAGGAATGAAGGTTCCATTTCCCACCTTTATGTTAAAGTGGCGAGGCGAGTATCATCGGTGGGAGTTCGTGAAGCGTACTCCATCCATACCAAGACTCAAAGATGTCTTGGGAGACGTTTCAGAAACTATTTAATGACAAATACTTTCCGAAAGTGTTAAATCATATGAAGGAAGTAGAGTTTATTATCGAGCGGAAACAACAACGACGATTTGGTTCTTAGTACGAGGCAAAGTTTGCAGAGTTATCCAGTTTCAGCACCTCATTTGGTGGAGAATGAGGAACGATGACGCGGATGTTTCTTAGAGGTTTGAAACGGCAGATACGTCAAGATCTCATTTCTCATAAATTTTCTCTTTATTCGGATGTTGTAATGTGGCTCAATTATTAGAAGCGAGATAACGAGTACTTACCAACCGAGGGACCACAACCGAGGATCGTACTGCAGAGATAGCGGTCAGCCAATGTAATAATGATAACCAACGGAGAAAGAAAGCAGACAGACAAAATGGTAACCACTCTGGTGGTAATCATGGCCGTGAAAATGGAAGAAGCGAGTGAGGAGATTTTAAAAGAGGAGATTTACAATGACTATATTTAATAACACGGCGGTCTTAAGTAAAGAATCGGGTTCTAGGGAGGAGAACGACCACCCGTTATATGCTATAAATGCGGAAAGAGGGACATATCGGTCAAACTATCCACAACAGATTCAAGGTATGCTATAGTTGTGGAAAGGAAGGACATATCGCTCGAGATTATGCAGTAGCGAAACCTAGTTCAATGGGACGGTGACTCAAAAGATCGTCCCGAGAAAAGTCAAAGTCAACGATTCCGGAAGAGCGTTTGTTGTGGATCTGGTCAAAATGCGAGGAACCCAAACAAGGTGATCACGGTAAGTTATTTATAAATTCTTGCGAAGTTTATACCTTACTTGATAATCTGGGTCTTACCCATTCATTTATCTCTCTCTGTATGTGCTCAACGTTTAAACTCGACTCAGGAGAAATTAGACTTTGACCTATCTGTGGAAACTCCGTTAGAGAAACTTTCATCACATCCATCGTTTATAAATCTTGTTTGATTCAAGTTGGCACCATTACCTTCGTCATTGACCTTATCTCTTTAAAGATACTTGCTTTTGATGTGATTTTGGGATTGATTGGTTAACTACTCATCATGCCAAAATTGATTGTTTTCGTAAGGTTGTTAGTTTTCATATTCCTAACCAACTTTGTTATTTAATTCAAGCAACTAAACCATTAAAATCGATCACCGCTATATCTAATCATAAAGCTATTCGTTTATTAAAAAACGGATGTCAAGCTTTCTTAGCCCATGTTATGGATTTGAATAAAGACACGTCAAATTTGAATAATATTCTGTTGTTATTGACTTTCACGATGTATTTTCAAGAACTTCCGGCCCACCCCGTAACGTGAAGTTGAATTCTTTATTGATCTTGAACTGCATACAAAGCCCATTTCTAAAACCCCATATCGAATGGCTCCTATGAACTTTCAGAGTTAAAGGTCCAACTACGTGAATTGTTGGACATCGGTTTCATTAAATCTAAGACATCTCCTTGGGGTGCTCCTGTTTTATTTGTAAAGAAGAAAGACGGGAGTATGCGAATTTGTATCGACTATCTGGAATTGAACCATGTCACCATCAAGAATAGGTATCCTCTACCTCGTATTGATGACTTGTTTGACCAATTGCAAAGGCACAATTCTTTTCAAAAATCGATCTTCGCTCGGATATCATCATTTGAAGATTAGGCGAGGATATTCCAAAGACCGCCTTGAGAACTCAGTATGGGCATTATGAATTCTTAGTCGTGTCTTTTCGGACTAACTAATGCTCCTCATGGCTTTTCATGGATATGATGAACCGAAAGTATTCAAGGAATATTTGGATCAATTCGTTGTTGTCTTTATTGATGACATCCTCATATATTCCAAAAGCCGTGAAGATCATGAGCACCATTTGAAGTCGGTACTCCAAAGGCTTCGTGAAAACCAACTATATGCCAAATTGAAGAAATGCGAGTTCGCTCGAGGAAGTAGCATTCCTTGGGGCACGCGATGGTGTCGAAACATGGAGTGCTTGTTGATCCGTGAAGATCAAGCAATACAAAGTTAGGGAGCAACCAAGTTCGGTGATCAAGCACGTAGCTTTTTGGGCTTAATTTGGTTATTATCGGAGATTCGTGGAAGGGTTTTCTCGAATCGCTACTCCATTAACTCGCCTAACTCCTAAGGATACAAAATTCGTTTGGAGCGAAGAATGCGAGAAAAGTTTCCAAGAGCTTAAGAGGAGACTTATTTCTAAGACTGTTTCTAACAATACCATCCGGTTCGGATGGATTTGTTATCTCAAATGATGCTTCAAGCAAAGGGTTAGGATGTGTTCTCATGCAACGTGGGAAAGTCATAGCTTTATGCCTCATGACAACTTAAAGAGTATGAGAGGAATTATCCTACTCATGATCTAGAGTTAGCAAAGAAGATCGTTGCCGCTAAAGATATGGAGGCACTATCTATATGGGGAGAAAGTGGAGATATATTCAGACCATAAAAGCCTTAAATATTGATTGCTCAACTTCATTTGGACCATCACTCAGCCCCTGGTTATTCATTTTTGAATGGTAGATTAAAATTTGACAGCAAATTAGTGGTGGGATCTAATGCTTCTTTAAGGACTAAATTGTTGGCAGAATTCCATGAGTCCCCTATTGGGGGGCATTCTGGGATTACAAGAACTTATGAAAGATTAGGTAAATACTTTTATTGGCCTTTAATGAAAAAGGATGTGGTGCAGTTTGTTAAAGAGTGTGATGCTTGTCAACAGAACAAGCATGAAACCATAGCTTCTCAGGTGTATCATGACCTCTGCGATTCCAGATAAGCCACGTGAGAGGATATTTCAATGGATTTCATAGAAGAATTACCTAAATCAAAAGGGTATCTGTTGATATGGGTAGTGGTGGATGAATTAATAAATTTGGGCATTTCATACCCTCCATCACCCTTTTTACATCTCAAACTTGGCTCAGTTTACATTCGAATCGGGTACATAAATTACATGGATTCCTTCTTCCATCAGGTCAAACAAAGAGAAGATTTTATAAGCATGTTTTGGCAATCCTTTTTGATTTGTAGGGACTAAACTCCATCTAAGACCGCTTATCACCCCAAATCGATGGCCAAACCGAGAGGTTAAATCAGTCCTAGCTACCTCGCGAATGCAGGTACAACTCCCATTACCACAAAGTGGACTAAAAGTAACCCTTTTGAAGCTTTCAGATGGGTATAAACCTCCCCATCTTAATTTCCATCAATATGGTCAAGTGAAGGATCCTGCTGTTAAGGCTTTTTGTAGGGACAGAACTCTGCAGTTGCAATTACTCAAGCATAACCTGACAAAAGCACAATCCAGGATGAAAACTTATGCTGATAAATCCAGAAGTGAAAGGATATTTCAGGTGGGAGACTGGGTATACTTAAGGGTTAAACCTTATAAGCAATCAACTATTACTCAGACTAAATTTGGTAAACCGCTTCCTAAGTATTTTGGGCCATATCGATTCTGAGAGAAGTTGGGAAAGGTGACCTATAGACTTGATTATCATTGCATGCTAAGGTCCATCCTGTATTTCATGTGTCACTTTTAAAGAAGAAAATTGGTTCCAAATGAACTAGCTCTGCAATGTTGCCTCAATTGGATGAACATGGACAATTTCTCGGTAGAGCCAATGACTATCATAGATAGGAAGTTTGGTTAAGAAGAATAATGCAACAAAGCAGTTGAAGTGCTCGTGCAATGGTCAAACACTTCGCTTCGAGAAAGTAACTTGGGAGGATTGGGAAGAGTTCCATAAGAAGTTTCCTCATCTACTACCTTGAGGACAAGGTTCATTTTATGGGAGGTGGATTGTAAGGAAGTTAAATCTGTTAGTATAAGGGCATTTTAGTACTCATAAGTATTAAACAAGGATAAGGTAGTCTTTTCATTTTTTTTATTTTCATTCCTTCAGCTTGGAGTTAGTTGCGTAGTCACATGGCTTGGTTGCCAATCTAGATTCACATGGGTCTTCATATATGTACTGAATTGAGCTGATGAAAGTTTAGGAATGAAATTGTTATTATTTTCTCCCTCAAAATATCTCTGAATCTGTCTAAAACTTCCCCATTTCTTCCCCTTTTCTGACTCTTCTTCCTATTCTCCCATTTCTTTGCTTGCTTTGCTGTAAAACTGTAGTAACGGAAGCTTTGTATCCATGAGTTTGTCACATACTCTTATGGATACAAAGTATTCACATTGACTATATATATAGACGTATGCACATACTAACTTAATTTAATTGAATTGAATGCGTTGGTGTGTATAATTACCTGTATGAGTATGTGGGTTTTGGCAGAAGGAGAAGGGCCGAGAATCTCGACCACATTGCCGACGCGGAGAGGAACCCTATGAAGTGGAGGAAGAACCAAACAGGGTCTTCCGGTCAAAACCCTCGCCAGCATTTCTTTAGCGCTTTCGTCTCCCTCTATCGATCTTCTCACCTTCCCCATCTCTCTCTAGGACATAGCAAAGGGTTCTTGCAGGAGAAGAGTTTGTAGACTTTGGGTGTTTTTGGGAGCACAGGTTCGATGGCTTGGAACTGAATGGGACCCTCCAATTCAATGTACTACGTGCATGTTAAAAAGGAAAAATTAAATATTAAAAAAAATGAGAGATAATGAAAGAGAGAACACCAAAGTTAGTGGACTTCTATTTTGGGCAAATGTCCAAAAATTCCCTTGACTTGTTACACTTACACCTTAAACTATTTTTTTTGAAAATCACTCTAACGTTATAAAGCGTAATTTCAAATATCTCCCGTTAAAAAATGGCAATTTAGACAAACATATATTAATTTATTTATGATGTGACTGACACGTGGCAAGATTTACTGACATGGCAAATAATTAAAACAAAAAGTACTAATGTGATCTGATGGATATAAAAATAATATTTCATGTATATTTTATAATTTATATATTATGTGTATTTTATTAATAAGTTTTATTTATTATTAATTTTATTAAGTGAAAATAATTATGTAGAATGAATTATCTTTTTAAAGTAACTATATTTTATGTAAATAATTATTATTTTTCAGACTTATTTTTTTAAGTAATTATCACATCAATATTTAATGAAATAAGTTTTTTTTGGATCTAATTAATTCAGATCCTACAATATACACCACGATAATCCACCAACAAAATTCAGATCCATCACCATCCACCGCCATGTCGTTGCCTCTCAAAATCACGCCATCAACAGATCCACCACCACCACGAGATCCACCCGCCGCTAACACCACTCACCACACCACCGTTAACACCACTCACCACAACACCACCAGAAATTTTCATCATTACCATCACCCACAATAAGATAAACCAGAACATTTTAACAAGGTAGAGAAATGAAATAAAGCAAAATCAACCACTCAAATAAATCAAATTTATGACACCCCCAAAATAGGTATATATCACCCATTCTGAGTCGCCAAATACATGGTACAGAAACAAATACAACTTCAGTAAAACAATTGTCGTGCAAAATACGACAACACATATACTGTGAGTTTGAATACAACTATTATCTATAGAGAGTATACAAACTCAAAAAGAGTCCTCAATACAATTATTGATACACTATTTTACAAAATAGTGAGGACTACTAATACAACTATCCTGAACCATCACTCCTCCATACCCCATTTAGTTCTGCTATGTTCTCACCTCCTGAGAAGAAAAATAGAACAAAAAGGAGCTCAACTAGCCCAGTAAAGAATATTATGACTAAGATAATATACAACAAATTATCATTAGTCTTCAACAAGGAATAATCTGATAAAATATAATAGACAACAAGTTTTAGATCAACAACTGCAGCGAAAACAACAATCCATTAGAAGAGTCAAGTAGAGAAAGAATTCTACTATCTTCTAAGATTTAAAAGTCCATCATCAATATTTTATCCGTGTAACATCAATCAATATACATCCTGAATCAAATATTCATCTTTCTTTGTAAGACCCCAAAATTTTTTAAATAAAAGGAATTTCCTTTATTTATTATTTTGAAATAGTAAGGGTTGATTTGATTAATGTGGATAGTTAAGGGTTAAATATGCAAATATTTCAAAATAAGTGGTTATAAAATATTCATTGTTGTGGGGAATATTCGTTTGGTCGTGGAATATTTGTCTTTGTCGGGAATATTAAATGCACTAGTATGACCTGACCATGTGTGGGCCCATAATCTGAAAGCGATTGGATGAAGAAACGACAAATATAAGTTGTTTTTAAATAAGGCGTAGTTATTCAAGATTAATCTTATTGGAATACCCGGTGGTTAAAAAACACACTAATACGCGTTGTTGCACAAGAAGATAGCTGCAGTATTGCACCAATTATTGAAGGCACTACTCAATAATGGTTACGATAATTCTTATTCGATTATTTTATTGAGTTAATAATTCTTTGCGTTGATATTTTATATTCTTTGTTGTTTGATAATTGTCATTTACACGTATTTTTCATTATCGAAGCAATAATTCATATTATCCGAATAATATTATTAGATAACATTATTGGCAATGTCTAGAAAGTTTACATCTAAGGAGAGTTTGGTCACCTAATTGCGCTACCAAGAAGAAGAAATTCTTATTGGAAAGCCCCTCTTTCAGGAACCGCACGGTTGTCAATATTGTGATTCTGTAATATTATTTGTGAATAATTAATTATTGATTTATATGATGAGGAAAATATTGATTTTATGTGGATATAGATGGAGAAAATTTTTAAAATGACAATTGTTGAAAATTAATATTTTATCTTTTTATGATAAAATAATTCATTTAAATATATTATTTTAATAATATATTAACGGTGATATTTTTACAACGAATGTGGGATATATGAGTATACGAGGAGGAAGAGTATTTTTGTTGCAATAAATGTTTAAAACATGTTAAACATGTCGGTGGACCCCATTTATTGATTGAAATTTGATTATAGCCTGTAAAATCGCCCGTTTGTGGATTTCGGTCAATTTCTATTTGGAATTTGGAAAAACTTTCTTCTGCAAAGTTGTAGAGAATTTAATTTCCTATAAAAACACGCAAGATTCGAATTTTCTGATGAAAGGGCTATTTATTATGAATTATTGAAGTTAGAAGCTCAAATAATTGATTTTGGGAGTTTAAAATATTTTTGTAAGAAAAACGTTTTTTTGTTGTAATTGAGTGGCTCACATGTGTTATAAATGATCTGAAATCAGATTTCTAAGGTGGGCTTGAATATTTTAAGAAATATTATTATTTTATTAAATTTTTCGCTTTGGTGTTCTAAAGCGTTTCCTATAAATAGGGTGCTTAGGTTAGAATTGAAAATCACACGAAGCTGAAGTTTTCTCTCTATATTATCGAGCGTATTCTTGTGAGTATTTTGAGTATACTTTGAGTATTGCTAGGCGGTGCAAGTTCCTTCAAAGACTATACCCATAGATTCTAGCTAAAATCTTGATCTTTCGAGGTAAGGGATATTATTTTTTTTCAGTAATGATATTATTTCTTCAATATCATTATCTTTGAAATGTTGATCTGAAGGTTTTATCAAATTTGGAACTTTTTCATGTATGGGGTTACTATTCATGGGTTACTATTCATGAGTTACTTATTCACGAGTTACTATTCATGAGTTCTTATTCATGAGTTCTTATTCACGAAAGTACTATTCATGTAAGCGTGAAGATGTTTTGTGGAATTTCTATCTTTTGGTGTGTGAGTTACTATTCACGTGATACGGATTATTCACGATCTGAGATTATTCAATTAGAAAAATAAAATTTCTTCTTTTCGTCTCAAAACATCTATTACGGATACTAACTCGATTGTATCCATGTTTTGATCATTCTTGAATTTTACACCACTATGATTATTTTGAGGTATTTTGGACGTGGATAAAACCAAGTACGAATCCTTAATCCTTAATCCTTGTCATTTTGTTTCTTTGGATTCGTTTCTTTAAAAAATATTTTCATCATCCTCGGTCTTAAATGATGATATTATGGAATATCTTTTGGCTGTAGTGCAAAGATGAATGATTTCTTAAGAATATCTTTGGCTCAGTAGTGTAAAAGATGAATGATTTTGAAGAATATCTTTGGCCCGTAGTCAAAGATGAGCAGGTGTTTAAATGATACATGATTAATGATGAATATCTTTGGCCCGTAGTGCTGAAGATGAATATTTGATTCGGATGTATATTGATTGATGTTACGGGGATAAAAGATAGAGCGATGAACTTTTAAATTCATACATAGAAGATAGTAGTTTGCATTCTCTACTTAACTCTTCTAATGAATTATTATTTCATTGCGAATATTGATTTAAAATTTGTTGTCTATTCAGATTCTATATATATTTTTCCTGTTGAAGACTAACGATAATTTGTTGTATATTATCTTAGTCATAATATTCTTTCTTGAGCTAGTTGAGCTCACCCTTTTCCTTTTGTTCCATTTTTCTCGGAGGCGAGAATATAGCGAGTGAGTACAAGTCGGGGTATGGAATGAAGGTTTTAGAAAGGATTGTTTAGTAGTCCTCACCATTTTGTAAAATAATGTATCAATAAATGTGATGAGGATTTATTTGAGTATAGATATTGTGCAGAAGATAATATTTGTATTCAAACTCACGCTTTTCTTGTTGTAATAATAAAGTTGTAGTTGTTTACATACCATGTATTGACAACTCGGAATAGGTGATGTATACCTATTTTGGGGGCGTCACATTTGCACCTTCTGAGCCAAAGATATTCATTTGTATCACTAGTTAGTCATGGTCATCTCAACACCTGTTCATCTTTGCACTACGGGCCAAAGATATTCATTAGGTAATCATTCATCTTTGCACTACATGCCAAAGATATTGATAATATCATCATTTAGGGGTGAGGATGATGAAAAATATTTTTAGAAAAGCGAATTGATTGAGACGGAAGGACAAATATTAGGGATTCAGTATCACGGTTTATCCAAGATCAATAATACTCCATAATAACCAATTTTGAAGCATAATTCAAAAATAAAGATCAAAACATGGATACAATCAAAGATAGTAACCATAATAGACATCTTGGACAAAAAGAAGAAAAATTCATTTTTCGGTGAATAGTGCCGTATACGTGAATAGTAATCCTGACACAAAAAGTTCCAAATTTGATAAAAAGTTCAAACCAATATTTCGACATAATGATATTGAAGAAAATAATATCATTTAAGAAGAAAATAACATCCCTTACCTCAAACGAACAGTACTTCTGATCGAAATATTGGATATGAGGCTGAATGAAACTTGTGCTGAATAGCAACTCTTAAAGTATCAAAATACTCACAAAATACGCTCGATAATATAGAGAGAGAAAGAGAGAAAACTTATGTTTCTGGTGTGATTTTCAATTCTAACTTAGACCTCTATTTATAGGAAAATGTAAGCACGCCGAAGCAGACTTAACCTGCTACCTGATGGCTTTACCTGCTACTATTGCCACCCACCACATTTGAAATAAAATTCAGCACATTTCTTCACCAACCACAAGTGGGGCCCACTCAATTCTAGAATTTTCCACCAAAATCATTTATAAACCTATTTTCCGAATCAGTCACCTCTTAAAATTCATAAAAAATTATACGTTCATTTTTAACGGTTCAAAATTTTTGGACATATACTCAACTTATATATGTATAACATATCCAAAAATCACAATGATCCAACGGTCAGATTAAAAATTATAACTCACGCAATATATCTCAAAAACACTGGTTTGATTTTTAATACCTCCATTCCGACAAAAATACTGATAAAACACCTCAACATTAACTCCTTCATTTTTAACCACAATAAATATATCCAACCTTTATATCCACATAAAATAAATATTTCCTTATCATATGAATCAATAATTAATTATTCACAAATAATATTACAGAATCACATTTATGACAACCAGACCGTTCTCAGGAAAGAGGGGGCTTTCCGATAAGGATTTCTCCTTATTGGCGCGCAATTAGGTGACCAAACCTCTCCTTGACAAAACTTTCTAGACATTGCCAATAATGCTATCTAATAATATTATTCCAAATAATATGAATTATTGATCTGATAATGGAAAATACTGTGCAGTGACAATTATTGAACAACAATAATTTAAAATATAAACGTAGCAATTATTGAACCAATAAAATAAAATATTGAACAGTAATTACTGTAACAATTATTGAGTAGTGCCTTCTTACGTAAGAATCAATAATTCAACAATATTGTGCAATACCGTGTGCTACTGTGCAACCACGCGTATTACTGTATTTTAACCACCAGGTATTCCAACAGTGTTAACGGTAACAATTTTGCCGTTATTTATAAAACTCAAACTTTTTCATTTTCTTCATCCGACAGTTATCCGTTATGGGGCCCACAAATGGTTGTGCCGTCGTACGAATATTTCCCGACAGAAAGAATATTCCACGACCAAACGAATATTCCCCGACAAAATGAATATTTTATAACCACTTGCTTATTTTACAAAGTTTTCACATTTCACCCATAACCAAAGTATTATATCAAATTATCACATTTATTATTCACAATAATAAATAGAAGAAATTCGATTTTATTTATAATAAGTTGGGGTTTTATAACCTCCCCTCCTTATGAAATTTCGTCCTCGAAATTGACGTACGTACCTGGTGTTTTGAAAAGGTGAGGATACCTCGCTTTCATTTCTGATTCCAACTCCCAGGTCATTTCTTCAATAGCATGGTTTCTCCACAAAACCTTTACTTGAAGTATAACCTTCGTGCGTAGGACATGTTCTTTTCTATCCAAGATCTTAACAGGTACCTCCTCGTACGTTAAATCTTCGGCTATCTCGTCTGGTTCTAACTCAATAATGTGGTTCGGGACTTTCACATATTTACGAAGCATAGATATGTGAAAAACATTATGAACACGAGACATGCTTGGAGGTAATGCGAGTCTATAGGCCACATTTCCTATTCGGTCAAGAATCTCAAATGGACCAACAAATCTTGGATTAAACTTTTCTCTCTTCCCAAATCTTGTAACTCCCTTCCATGGTGCAACACGTAACAATACATGATCCCCAATATTAAATTCCACGTCCTTCCGATAAAAATCCGCATAACTCTTTTGTCGATCATGTGCCGTTTTTATACATTGTCGAATCGTTTGGATCTTCTCTGTAGTCATTCATATCAACTCTTGTCCCAACAATGTTGCTTCACCCACCTCGTCCCAACATACTGGAGAACGACATTTTCTTCCATACAACGCCTCGAATGGAGCCACACCTATACTTGCTTGATAACTGTTGTTGTAGGAGAATTCCACCAATGGTAGGTACTTATCCCAACTCCCTTTGAAATCTAGGACACAGAGCCTTAGTAGATCTTCAAGAGTTTGAATAGTCCTCTCTGATTGTCCGTCCGTTTGAGGATGGTATGCCGAACTAAATCGTAAATCCGTGCCCATAGCTTTCTGCAAGCTATCCCAAAATCGTGAAGTGAATCTTGGGTCACGATCCGAAACAATGGATACTGGCATGCCATACAATCTCACAATCTCATTCACGTATATACTAGCAAGACGTTCAAGGGAATAAGTCTCCCGTATAGGCAAGAAATAGGCAGACTTAGTTAATCTATCAACAATAACCCAAATCGCATCTATGCCTTCAGAAACCTTGGGAAGACCCGTAACGAAATCCATAGTAATGTGTTCCCACTTCCATTTCGAAATCTCAAATGGTTGTAATGGACCCTTTGGCACTTGATGCTCTACCTTTACACGTTGACAAGTTAAACACCTAGAGATAAACTCCGCAATCTCTCTTTTCATATTGCTTCACCAAAATGTATGTCGAAGATCATGATACATTTTGGTACTCCCAGGATGAATTGCAAACGGTGTGTTGTGTGCCTCCATCATGATTCTATGCTTCAAGTCAGAATCGTTAGGAACACAAAGTCTGGAGTTGACTCGAAGTATTCCTTCTTCATCGATTATTGCTTCTAGAATAACACCTTCTTGCACTTTCTTCTTCATACGCATCAGCTCTATGTCCGTGGCTTGAGCAGCTTTAACTTTATCGATTAAAGTCGGTTCTACTCGTATGTTTGATATCATCACGTGGGTACTTGGAGCCTTTACATCTATCTCCATCCTTTGCAAATCATACAAAATAGACCTTTGTGTTAACAACATTGCACTCGTACCCGTATATGATCTTCTACTCAATGCGTCAGCTACCACGTTTGCTTTTTCAAGATGATATTGGATGGTATGATCATAATCTTTCAATAGCTCGAGCCAACGTTGTTGCCGCATGTTGAGTTCCTTTTGGGTGAAGAAATATTTGAGGCTTTTATGATCTGTATAGATCTCCACCTTCTCCCTATACAGGTAATGTCTCCAGAATTTTCAACGCGAAATTGACTGCTGCCAACTCGAGATCATGAGTAGGATAATTCCTCTCATATTCTTTGAGTTGCCGTGAGGCATAGGCTATGACTTTCCCATGTTGCATGAGAACACATCCTAACCCTTTGCCTGAAGCATCGATGTAGATAACAAATCCATCCGAACCAGATGGTATTGTCAGAACAGGTGCCGAAATGAGTCTCATCTTGAGTTCTTGAAAACTCTTCTCATAATCCTCGCTCCAACGAATTTTGTATCTTTACGAGTCAGCTGAGTTAATGGAGTAGCGATTCAAGAAAATCCTTCCACGAATCTCCGATAATAACCAGCTAAGCCCATAAAGCTACGTACTTTGGTCACCGACTTTGGTTGCTCCCAACTTTGTATGGCTTCAATCTTCGCCGGGTCGACAGATACTCCATGTTTTGACACCACGTGCCCAAGGAATGCTACTTCCTCAAGCCAGAACTCGCATTTCTTTAACTAGGCATATAGCTTGTTATCGCAAAGCCTTTGAAGTACCAGCTTCAAATGGTGCTCATGATCTTCACAGCTTTTGGAATAGATGAGGATGTCATCAATAAAAACAACAACGAACTGATCCAAATATTCTTTGAACACACGGTTCATCATATCTGTAATACCCGCGAATTTTAATAAATTATAATATTGAGAATAAAGATTTGTTTGCATATTTATTTGAATATAAATATATATATAGCATCGACATGTGTTGTGATGAGCATTTTAATTGATTAAGCTAAGTGATAATTAAACAATGAAGCAAAAGCGATGAGAAGCTTAGTTTAAACTTGTGGAGTTATGCTTAGTGTGGCAAGATGATGAATTGAGAAAATACTAATTTAACTAATGATGGAATTAATTAGTATTACTAATAAGTAAATAATTTCATAAGGAGGTTGATTTATTTGTTATTTGTTAATTATCATAAATAGTAGTGTGAAGAGAAATCATATATTATAAGGTTTTCATTTAATATAAAGTGAGGGGTGACATTGTAATGGAAATAATTATTATATAACACTATGTGATAAAAGTAAGCTTCACTTAGGTAATTGACCAAGTTGTATAAAAAGTCTTATGTGACATATTGATGTGTGTGGGAATAATTAAATGAGTATTTTAAACCTATGAGAGAAAGTAACTTGATTAAATAAATAAATTAATAATAAGTAGCATTGGTACACAATTAAATTATATCCTAGTCTAGGATAAATATTATTTGAAATAAATCAATATACATGGATTATATGATTTTATGTGTAATATATGAGTGGGTGTAATTGTATGCTCTATTGAGAACAAGAGCAAAATGGACCTAGTGTACTACTAATGTGCTGAGAATTGCTAGTGTCCCAAAATGAGAGTCACTCTTCTTTTCTCACGTTATAGGCCATTGGCCTAGTCCCTCTAACACCAACTCCATAGCTAGCAAATCATGGAGAAGGGAGTGGGCTAAATTGTACTCTTCTACCAAATCCATCATAACCATTAGCTTCTTCTCCATTCCAATGGGTTGATTCATTGCACAAAATCAAAATGGTCATAAGCTTTCCTATAAATAGAGCCCTTCTCATTCATAAGTATGTTGCTAAATTCTTTGAGATTTCTAGTAGGAGTGTGAGTATTGAGAGCTTATATAATATACAAATTGAAGCTAGAATAGCAATTCAACTTCAGAAAAGGTAAACTCCTCTAAATGTTCATACACTCAAGCCTTGCAAAGTTCTTAGAAAAACACTTATTGAGTTGAAATGTTTATAGTTGAAACTTGCTAGAATGTATCAATTGATGCTAGATATTGTTAATGTGATCAAAAGCGAATCAATGAAAGTTAAGCGAAGTAAAATGATCTAATGCTTGAATTCGTAAGGAAGAAAATTGCTATGGGTGTTAAACTTTGGAAAAATGGCCAAAAACCTTGAATTGATCTTTGAAATTTATTGTTTGTATGTGTGGGAATGTTAGAAGCATGCTAGGAAGGTTTATGTAGCAAGTTTATAACAATTATACATGATTACATTGTTGCTTAGATGAGAATTAGATCGAAAATTTCTCAAAAATCGAGCAGGTGACAGGGAGACACTGCTTCGTGTTTTAGCGAGGGATCTGCTTTCAATGCCCAATGGGGTCTGAAGAAGCAAATGCATTCCCGGGGTAGAAGTCTTAGAATAGAAAATGAGTTTGGTTTGCTTATTTGATGCAAGAAGTCTTACACTCCACTTCATTTCAAGAACATGCATACTCCCTAAACATATATCAATGTATTTTACAAGGTGTTTAGTAGATTTGGAATTGAATCATAACCTTTTTAAAGAAAAGTTAAAAGACGAAAAACATGTTTATAAAACCTTACGCCTTTTTGAATCTAGCCTTGTGAGCATATGTTTATTGCTTAATTGGTTTGATAAATACATATGAGGTGTGGACTCAATGTACCTTGCATGTATAGATTGATAGTCATGACATCTTAGTAATTGAAAACCAATTGAGATGTCAAACTCTATGAATTATATTGTGAACTTAGGAACAATTAGAATAGGGTTCATATGCCTCTAGAGATATTCGACATGTTCACGCATCTAGTTAAACATTGTGATAAATTATGCAAGCATGTGTAGAAAGAAGTTGTTTGACAATATTATGTAGTATAATGATTACTATGGCTAGTTGAATTATGTAATGAACTCTTTTAACTTTGAAAGATGGAAATATATGAATAACTTTAATAAAGGGTCAAAACTAGCTTAAAGGTTCTTTAATATGTGAAACAACTTAAAAATATGTAGAGTAAGAGATATTTTAAAAATACAAAGGATGATCATATGGTATAAAAGACTTTAAAGGTAAAATTAATGTGAGTTACGCATCTATAATTTGAATGTGTGTAGCCTACATGAATTTAGGTATGTGTGATGGAAGTATGTGAAAATGCATATCAAGTATATATGACTAATGAATACATATACATACATATATAGGATAACGTAGTTCATTGAAGTGGTATTACGCTTTAAGTGGTAATCAACGCTAAAGGTAAGTCTCCTATCTCTCACAGCTTTGGATTTTGTGCGAGTTCTTTAACTTCCATTGATTCATATATCGAATACAAGTTATCTAAATTCCTACATTGTATATTGTATGAATCTGAATTATTGATATATTTATATTGAGCAAATGACTATTACTATACGAAAATCAATTACTTTGACATTATTGCAAGCATTAGATTTATTGTTCTTAAAGTGCATTATAAAAGTTGTCTAAACCTTTGATTCGGTTAGACTGTTATCATATGTTAGAAAGCTATCCAAACCAATTGACTTGGTGCGGACTCTTGAAAATCTACTGAGGTGAACAACCCTCTTAAAAGGGGAAATTCTATATTGTTTGGGAACCAAGCGTGCATATAGTAAGTATGATTAAATGTTATGCATAACGTAGGGTACCTTACGCTGATCACCTGTTGTACTCGTCTATCTTGGATTGTAGTGTAATACTGTTGATTCTAGTAAGAGTTCATAGTCTTTAATGATTGCTCAGTGTTCATTCTTATTGAACTTCGAAATAATTAAACCTTGAAATATTATTGATATCCTTCAATCTTTAGTGACATTTATCAATCACTTTTGATATTTCTTGATATCCTTGAACTACCATTTACTGTTTTACCCTTAAAGATTCAAATGCTATAACTATTTCATTCTCTTTGCTATATTACTTCTTTGGGCAAACTTGTTGCTCATTCTTGCTTCCCTAAAAACATTACAGATTTAAAAGTAGAAAGCGGTACCTCGGGAAAGGACAAGGGAAGAAGCGAGGCTACGGAGAGTAGCTTAGTTTTTTAAGAGTATTAGTATTATTATTTCTACGCGTATTATGATGTACTGAGGATGATTAATTATGTTTAAGTTTAATCACTGGATTGTTGTAGTAATGGTTATGGAACCTTGGGACGCGAATATTTATATTATATCAATGTAAATTATTCTATTATTTTCGTTGTTAATGATTTTAGTGTCATGTTAGAATTAGCACGTGGCAAACCAAATTCGAGATACGAGTGTTTGAATTTGGGGGCGTCACAATATCCATAAAAGTAGCAGGAGCATTAGTCAATCCAAAAGACATGACTAAGAATTCATAATGCCCGTACCGAGTTCTGAAGGCAGTCTTTAGAATATCCTCCGTTTTAATCTTCAGCTGATGATTTCTAGAACGAAGATCAATCTTTGAAAAGAAGTGTGCTCCTTGCAACTGGTCGAACAAGTCGTCAATGCGAGGTAGCGGATACCTATTCTTGATAGTGACATGGTTCAATTCTCGGTAGTCAATACAAAGTCGCATACTCCCGTCTTTCTTCTTTACAAATAACACAGGAGCACCCCAAGGAGATGTACTAGGACGAATGAAACTGATGTCCAACAACTCCAGTAATTGAACCTTTAACTCTTGAAGTTCAATAGGAGTCATTCAATATGGGGTTTTAGAAATGGGCTTTGTACCAGTTTCAAGATCAATAAAGAATTCAACTTCACGTTCTGGGGGTAGACCGGGAAGTTCTTCAGGAAATACGTCAGGAAATTCACTAACAACAGAAATTTTATTCAAATCTGACGTGTTTTTGTTCAAGTCCGTGACATGGGTTAAGAAAGATTGACATCCGTTTTTTTAATAAACGAATAGCTTTATGACTTGATATGACAGTGATTGACTTTAATGGTTTGGTTGTTTGAATTCGCATAATAGGTTGGTTAGGAATATTAAAACTAACAACCTTACGAAAACAATCAATTTTAGCATGATGCGTGGTTAACCAATCAATCCCTAAAATCACATCAAATACAAGAATTTTCAACGAAATAAGGTCGGCAGGTAATGTGATGGTACCGACTTGAATCAAGCAAGATTTATAAACAGTAGATGTAATGAAAGTTTCTCCTAACGGAGTCTCAACAGATAAGTCAATGTCTAATTTCTCCGGAGTCAAGTTTAAACGTTGAGCACAAGCAGGAGAAATAAAAGAATGGGTAGAACCGGTATCTAGTAAGGTATAAACTTCGCAAGAGTTTATGATAAGCTTACCCGTGATCACCTCATTTGGGTTCCTCGTATTTTGTGCAGTCACAACAAACGCCCTTCCAGGAACCACCGACTTTGACTTGTCCGGGACAGCCTTTGGAGTTACCATCCCCGTTGAACTTGGTTTCGCAACTAGACAATCTCTAGCTATATGACCTTCCTTCCCACAGTTATAACACACCTTGGATTGTTGTGGGCAGTTTGGGCGGATGTGTCCCTCTTTCCCGTATTTGTAACAAACGACCGGTGCTCGTTCTCCTCCCTTAAAAATAGTTGATTTTTGTGATGACGTCTTCACGTTATCACTGTTGTACCTTCTCCTCTTGAAATCTCCTCCCAACTCGCTTCTTCTATTATCACGGCCACGATTACCACCAGAGTGGTTACCGCTTTTGTCCGAATGCTTTCCTTCCCTCTGGTTGTCATTGCTCCGATGACCGCTGCCAGCGGTATGACCCTGGTTGTGGTCCCTCTGTTGTACATACTCATTATCTCTCTCTAATAATTGATCCCTGTTTACAACATCTGAATATAAAGAAAATTTATGAGATATAAGATATTGAGCCGAATCTCGGGCTTTAGACCTCTCAGAAACATCCTCGTTATTCGTTCCTCATTTTCGACCAAATGAGGTGCAAACCTGGATAACTCTGCAAACTTCGCCTCGTACTGGGACACCGTTATGTCGTTTTGTTCCAGTCTGATAAACTCCACCTCCTTCTTATGACGAATACTTTCAGGAAAGTACTTGTCATTAAACAGTTTCTGAAATGTTTCCCAAGACATGTTGAGTGCGGCAGGCTGGGTACGCTTTATAGACTCCCACCAGTAGTCTGCCTCACCGCGGAACATAAAGGTGGCGAATGGAACCTTATGTTCCTCCGTGCATCCCAAGACATCGAATATCTTGGTAATTTGCTTGACCCACGTTTCCGCTTTGATCGGATCCGGCTTTCCAATAAATTCTGGTGGTCCTAACTCCTTGAACTGCTTGGTTGTGACAAGTCGCGCATTGCTATCATTTCCACCGTGATTCGTGCACGAGTCTCCTAAATGCGATTTTGCATGAACTGCAAAAAGCTTCTAAACATCCCGTCATTCATCATTTGTTCGGTAGTGTTGTTTACAGGAGGAATATTGCTTTCCTGTTGCACATTCCCCTGGGTGGTGATCAAAGGTGTCTCCACGGTCTGATTTACTCCATTATTAACGTTCTCAGCTGCCATTCTTAAATACTGCCATAAAACAAGGGTTAATAGTCATGTCATATATTATCCCTAAACTCTGACCGACCAAATAAATACCAAATAAACTTAGTCAGTCATACTAGCGAAGGAATTCCCGTCTCTCCCTCCTAGTTCTTGTCTCACATCTCGGCCATGGGGATCATATCCTAAGCTTTGATGATAACTGTTGTGAAGCCCCTAAAATAGGTATACATCACCCATTCTGAGTCGCCAAATACATGGTACAGAAATAAATACAACTTTAGTAATACAATTGTCGTGCAAAATATGACAACACCTATACTGTGAGTTTGAATACAACTATTATCTATAGAGAGTATACAAACTTAAAAGGAGTCATCAATACAATTATTGATACACTATTTTACAAAATAGTGAGGACTACTAATACAACTATCCTGGACCATCACTCCATACCCCTGCTAGTTCCTGCTATGTTCTCACCTCCTGAGAAGAAAAATGGAACAAAAAGGAAAAGGGTGAGCTCAACTAGCCCAGTAAAGAATATTATGACTAAGATAATATACAACAAATTATCATTAGTCTTCAACAGGAATAATCGATAAAATATAATGACAACAAGTTTTAGATCAACAATCAGAAGCGAAAATAGCAATCCATTAGAAGAGTCAGTAGAGAAAGAATTCTACTATCTTCTAAGATTTAAAAGTCCATCATCAATATTTTATCCTCAGTAACATCAATCAATATACATCTTGAATCAAATATTCATCTTTGCACTATGTGCCAAAGATATTCATTTATATCGTGCGAGTTGGTCATGTTCATCTCAACACCTGTTCATCTTTGCACTACGAGCCAAATATATTCATTAGGTAATCATTCATCTTTGCACTACATGCCAAAGATATTCAGTAATATCATCATTTAGGACTGAGGATGATGAAAAATATTTTAGAGAAAACGAATCCAGTGAGACAGAAGGACAAATATTAGGGATTCGTATCACAGTTTATCCAAGATCAATAATACTCCATAATAACCAATTTTGAAGCATAATTCAAAAATAAAGATCAAAACATGGATACAATCAAAGATAGTAATCATAATAGATATCTTGGACAAAAAGAAGAAAATTTCATTTTTCGGTGAATAGTGCCGTATAATTGAATAGTAACCCCGACACAAAAAGTTCCAAATTTGATAAAAAGTTCAAAACAATATTTCGGCATAACGATATTGAAGAAAATAATATCATTTAAGAAGAAAATAGCATCCCTTACCTCAAACGAACAGTACTTCTGATCAGAATATCGGATATGAGGCTGAGTGAAACTTGTGCTGAATAGCAACTCTCAAAGTATCAAAATACTCACAAAATACGCTCGATAATATAGAGAGAGAAAGAGAGAAAACTTATGTTTCTGGTGTGATTTTCAATTCTAACTTAGCCCTCTATTTATAGGAAAATGTTAGCACGCCAAAGAAGGCTTGACCTGCTACCTGATGGCTTTACCTGCTACTATTTCCACCCACCACATTTGAAATAAAATTCAGCACATTTCTTCACCAACCACAAGTGGGGCCCACTTAATTCCAGAATTTTCCATCAAAATCATTTATAAACCTAATTTCCGTATCAGTCACCTCTTAAAATTCATAACAAATTATACGTTCATTTTTAACGATTCAAAATTTGTGGACATATACTCAACTTATAAATGTATAACATATCTAAAAGTCACAACGATCCAACGGTCAGATTAAAAATTATAACTCACGCAATATATCTCAAAAACACTGGTTTGATTTTTAATACCTCCATTCCGACAAAAATACTGATAAAATACCTCAACATTAACTCCTTCATTTTTAACCACAGTAAATATATCCAACATTTATATCCACATAAAATAAATATTTCCTTATCATATGAATCAATAATTAATTATTCACAAATAATATTACAGAATCACATTTATGACAACCAGACCGTTCCTAGGAAAGAGGGGGCTTTCCGATAAGGATTTCTCCTTACTGGTGCGCAATTAGGTGACCAAACCTCTCCTTGACAAAACTTTCTAGACATTGCCAATAATGCTATCTAATAATATTATTCCAAATAATATGAATTATTGATCTGATAATAGATAATACTGTGGAGTGACAATTATTGAACAACAATAATTTAAAATATCAACGCAGCAATTATTGAACCAATAAAATAAAATATTGAACAATAATTACTGTAACAATTATTGAGTAGTGCATTCTTACGTAAGAATCAATAATTCAACAATACGGTGCAATACCGTGTGCTACTGTGCAACCACGCGTATTACGGTATTTTAACCACCAGATATTCCAACAGTATTAACGGTAACAATTACGCCGTTATTTATAAAACTCAAACTTTGTCGTTTTCTTCATCCGACAGTTATCCGTTATGGGGCTCACAAATGGCTGCGCTGTCGTATGAATATTCCCCGACAGAAAGAATATTCCACGACCAAACGAATATTCCCTGACAAAATGAATATTTTATAACCACTTGCTTATTTTACAAAGTTTGCACATTTCACCCATAACCAAAGTATTATATCAAATTATCACATTTATTATTCACAATAATAAATAGAAGAAATTCGATTTTATTTATAATAAGTTGCGGTCTTACAAAATTTAAAAGGGCCCCAAATTGCAGCAAAACCCAAACACCTAAATCAACAAAATTACTGTCACAAACAAGCCCAAATGCATGTTGCAATTGCTCTTGACCAGCACCATCTGCTTGCGAAAGCAAAAAGAAAAAAAAAGATAATAGAGATTGTGACGACCCCAAAATAGGTCCATTCCATTCAACCCATTCTGAGTCGCCAAATACATACAAAAACAAATACAACTTCAGTAATACAATTGTCATGCAAAATACGACAACACATATACTGTGAGTTTAAATACAAATATTGTATACTAGAGAGTATACAAACTCAAAAGGAGTCCTCATTACAATTATTGATACACTATTTCACAGAATAGTGAGGACTAAAAATGCAACCATCTGGATCGTCAATCCATTCCCCGACTAGTCCCAGCTATATTCTCATTTCCTGAAGAGAACAGTGAAAGAAAGGGTAAGCTCAACTAGCCCAGTAAAAAAATATTATGACTAAGATAATATACAACAAATTATCATTAGTCTTCAACAGGGAAAAATCTGATAAAATATAATAGACAACAAGTTTTAGATCAACAACTGAAGCGGAATAATCAATCCATTAGAAGAGTCAAGTAGAGAAAGAATTCTACTATCTTCTAAGATTTAAAAGTTTATCATCAATATTTTATCCCTGTAACATCAATCAATATACATCTTGAATCAAATATTCATCTTTGCACTACAGGCCAAAGATATTCATTTGTATCACCAGTTGGTCATGTTCATCTCAACACCTGTTCATCTTTGCACCACGGGCCAAAGATATTCATTAGGTAATAATTCATCTTTGCACTACAGGCCAAAGATATTAATTTGTGTCATCATTTAGGACAGAGGATGATGAAAAATATTTTAAAGAAAATGAATCTAGTGAGATAAAAGATCAAATACTAAGGATTTGTATTACAGTTTATCCAAGTTCAATAATATTCTAAAATAACCAATTTTGAAGCAGAATTCAAAAATAATGATCAAAACATGGATACAATCAAAGATAGTAACCATAATAGACAACTTGGACAAAAAGAAGAAAATTTCATTTTTCGGTGAATAGTGTCGTATTCGTGAATAGTGCCATATACGTGAATAGTAACCCCGACACAAAAGTTCCAAATTTGATAAAAAGTTTATACCAACATTTCGGTATAATGATATTGAAGAAAATATCATTTTAAGAAGAATATAACACCCCTTACCTCAAAATATCAGTACTTCTGATCGGAATATCGGTATAAGGCTGAAGGAAACTTGCACTGATGAATAGAAACTCACAAAGTATCTAAATACTCACAAAATACACTCAATAATCTAGAGAGAGAAAAGAGAAAACTTGTTTACATTGTGATTTTCAATTCTAACTTAGCCTCTATTTATAGAAAAATGTTAGACGCCAAGCGGACTTAACACGCAAACTTTGATGGCTTTACTCCTGCTATTATTCCCACCCACCACATTTGAATAAAAATCTCAAAGACATTTTCACCAACCAAAAGTGGGGCCCACCAATTCTAGAATTTTCCACCAAAATCATTTATAACCTAATTTTGAATCGGTCACCTCTTAAAATTCATAACAAATCAGACGTTCATTTTAACGGTTTAAAATTTGTGGACATATACTCAACTTATATATGTATAACATATCCAAAAATCACAACGATCCAACGGTCGGATTAAAAATTATAACTCCCGTAATATATCTCAAAAACCACCTTTGGTTTGATTTTTAATACCTCAATCAGGACAAAATCTTGATAAAACACCTCAACATTAATTTCTTCATTTATAACCACATAAATAAATCTATCATTTATATCCACATAAAATAAATATTTCCTTATCATATAAATCAATAATTAATTATTCACAAATAATATTACAGAATCACAATAATGACAACGGTAGTTCTAGGAGAAGAGGGGCTTTCAGATAAGGATTTTCTCCTCTGGTGGCGCCGCAATTAGGTGACCAAACCTCTCATCGATGAGAACTTTCTAGACATTGCCAATAATGCTATCTAATAATATTATTCCAAATAATATGGATTATTGATCTGATAATGGAGATGATGTGCAGTGACAATTATTGAAACAACAATAATATAAATATTAACGTAGCAATTATTGAATCAATAAAATAAAATATTGAACAGTAACTACTGTGACAATTATTGAGTAGTGCCTTCTTACGTAAGGATCAATAATTCAACAATACATGCAATACTGGTAGTGCCATCAGATAACAATAGCAGACATCGTATTTTAACCACCGGGTATTCCAACGGTGTTAAGCAGTGGCTATTGCCTCTTTTATAGTTCTTATAAAAGAGCTCAACTCATGAAAGTATACACGGGTCAACAAGTGTCTGAGTAAGTAAAGTATCGATCCCACAGAGAAAGTTGTTAACTTAGACTATTATGCATTAATTAACTCACTATACTTATATGCTAAGACTATGGACTTAATGGGTGATTTGAACTAACTATGATTACCAACTACAAATAAGAATATAAATGAACTAAATATAATGTGGAAACAATGGGATCCTAACTTCATTCAATATTTCATTTAATCGCCATATGTCATGCAAGAAGTGTTCATATATCACAGGATAATAGCCAAGGGCATAAAAACGAGTTATAACCATTTTCCAATGCACTATAACCAACTCACATATCATCTACAGATGTTAGAATCTATGTAATCACCAATACCATCACAATTACCATATTCCTATGTGCAATTGCAATCCTATTGATTTTAAGCACAACCCTTATTCTAGTTCATACGGCGAAACAGTATATTCCTATCTGTTTTGCAAAATATGCAAGACTTACTCTAGCCCCATATTCGTATGCTATCATGATTTCATCCATATTCATATGTTCATTTCCAATTCCATACAAATACTAACATGAAGATTATCAGTCATTCATACATACAAACCAACCATGATAGATAACACAATGATATGCAAAACAAATCTAACACTTAGATGTGCAACCAAATTACATATTAAAATCCGTTAGAATCCCATAATGGAGTTTAGTTCATGACTGAACCAAAAGCCATTATGGGATCAAGGCTAAACATGATCAATAAACAAACAAATGGAAGAAAGTTAGAGTGATCAAACCCAATCGTTGAATAGAAACCAATGATTAACTATTGAATCCACAAAGAATTCCCATAAACAATAATCAATATCTACGATGACAGAGATCTCCAAGAAGAAGTTGAGAAAAATAGACGTTATGGCTTTCTCCTACGTTGGATTCTCTCCCAAGGTGTAAACCCTAGTTTCTACTATGAAAAGAGAGAAGATGAAAGTAGCTATCTAGCCCCCCAAGGGGTGGAATCTCCCTTACATAATGATAATATGTCTAATATATAAGCCCTAATTGAATCCCTCCACTCAATCACGCTTCAATTGCTCTCTTTAGTGAAAAGTCAGCTGTGGTCATCGCCCGAAGTCGCGCGGCCGAGCGCACGGGCGCTCAACTTGCAGAAAGTTGCATAAAATCGCGTTTTTTTGGCTGAGAGTCGCATGACGCCGCTTAGTAGTTCATACGCGCGCGCATGGTGATTTTTCGCCGCTGCAGCGTGCTCTGATAAAATGGCCATAACTTTTGATCCGGTAAGAGTTACGGGGCCTGCCACCTATCAAATCGAAGATATTGACGAGACTTACAACTTTCATTCTTTGATGATTGAGAAATTCCGGCCGGATGAAGGTTGAAATCGAGCTGGAAGGGACTGCTATGAAAATGGCGAATCAAAACAACGTAGTTTGACGTCCGTCGGTACAACGATCATAACTCTTGCATCCGAACTACGATTAGAGCGATTCAAGATGTTCTGGAAAGCTATGAAGACGCTCTACAAAGTAAGCTAAGTTCCAAACCAAGAACATGAAGTAAAATGAAAGCCCAAATGATATCCGGATTGCCTTTTCTTTGCATTTTCTTTGCGTTTCCTTACAATAATCGTTCACACCACTTCCAAACATAAAATCTACAAAATAAACACAAAATGCATGAAAAGTAACTAAGACACATGAATATAAGCAACTAATTCAAGTAAAAGATACCAGATAAATGCATAAAAAATCCACTTATCAGTAACAACTACGCCGTTATTCAATTTTGTCATTTTCTTTATCCGACAGTTATCCATTTATGGGGCCCACAAATAGCTGCGTCGTCGTACGAATATTTCTCTACAGAAAGAATATTTCACGACCAAACAAAATTACCCGACAACAAAGAATATTATATAACCACTTGCTTATTTTGAAAATTTGCACATTTCACCCATAACCAAAGTATTATATCAAATTAATACCTTATTATTCACAATAATAAATAAAGGAAATTTGATTTTATTCATTAAAAAGTTGGGGTCTTACAACCTTCCCTCCTTATGAAATTTTGTCCTCGAAATTGACGTACGTACCTGGTGTTTCGAAAAGGTGAGGATAACTCGCTTTCATTTCTGATTCCAACTCCCAGGTCATCTCTTCAATAGCATGGTTTCTCCACAAAACCTTAACTTATGGTATAACCTTCGTGCGTAGGACATGCTCTTTCCTATCCAAGATCTTAACAGGTACCTCTTCGTACGTTAAATCTTAAGCTATCTCGTCTGGTTCTAACTCAATAATGTGGTTCGGGTCTTTAACATATTTACGAAGCATAGATATGTGAAAAACATTATGAACACGAGACATACTTGGAGGTAATGCGAGTCTATAGGCCACATTTCCTATTCGGTCAAGAATCTCAAATGGACCAACAAATCTTGGATTGAGCTTTCATCTCTTCCTAAATCTTGTAACTCCCTTCCATGGTACAACACGTAACAATACATGATCCCCAATATTAAATTCCAAGTCCATCCAATGAAGATCCGCATAACTCTTTTGTCGATCCTGTGCCGTTTGTATACGTTGTCGAATCGTTTGGATCTTCTCTGTAGTCATGCGTACCAACTCTGGTCCCAACAATGTTGCTTCACCCACCTCGTCCCAGCATACTGGAGAATGACATTTTCTTCCATACAACGCCTCGAATGGAGTCACACCTATGCTCGCCTGATAACTGTTGTTGTAGGAGAATTCCACCAATGGTAGGTACTTATCCCAACTCCCTTTGAGATCTAGGACACAGAGTCTTAATAGATCTTCAAGAGTTTGAATAGTCCTCTCTGATTGTCCGTCCGTTTAAGGATGGTATGCCGAACTGAATCGTAAATCCGTGCCCATAGCTTTCTGCAAGTTAACCCAAAGTCGTGAAGTGAATCTTGGGTCACGATCCGAAACTATGGATACTGGCATGCCATGCAATCTCATAATCTCGTTCACGTACATACTAGCAAGACGTTCAAGGGAATAAGTCTCCCGTATAGGCAAGAAATGAGCAGACTTATTTAATCTATCAACAATAACCCTAATCGCATCTATGCCTTGAGAAACCTTGGGAAGACCCGTAACGAAATCCATAGTAATGTGTTCCCACTTCCATTTCGGAATCTCAAGTGGTTGTAATGGACCCTTTGGCATTTGATGCTCCGCCTTTACACGTTGACAAGTTAAACACCTAGAGATAAACTCCGCGATCTCTCTTTTCATATTGCTCCACCAAAATGTATGTCGAAGATCATGATACATTTTGGTACTCCCAGGATGGATTGCAAACGGTGTATTGTGAGCCTCCATCATGATTCTATGCTTCAAGTCAGAATCGTTAGGAACACAAAGTCTGGAGTTGACTCAAAGTATTCCTTCTTCATCGATTCTTGCTTTTGGAATAACACCTTCTTGCACTTTTTTCTTCATACGCATCAACTCCATGTCCGTAGCTTGAGCAATTTTAACTTTATCGATTAAAGTCGGTTCTACTCGTATGTTTGATATCATCGCGTGGGTACTTGGAGCCTTTATCTCTATCTCCATCCTTTGCAAGTCATACAAATTGGACTTTTGTGTTAACAACATTGCACTTGTACCCGCATATGATCTTCTACTCAATGCGTCAACTACTACGTTCGCTTTTGCAAGATGATATTGGATGGTATGATCGTAATCTTCAACAACTCGAGCCAACGTCTTTGGCGCATTATACGTTCGTTTTGGTTGAAGAAATATTTAAGGGTTTTAGAAATGGATTTTGTACTGGGGTCAATACAAAATTCGATTTCACGCTCTAGGGGTAGGCTAAGAAGTCCTTCGAGAATACGTCAGGAGATTTATTAACAATAGAAATATCATTTAAAAACTGTGACTCTCATCCAAGATTTGGATAACACATGAAATGAAGGTTTCTACTAATGAAGTTTCAATCGATAAGTCAAAGTCTAACTTCTCTAGAGTTAAATTTAAACATTGAGCGCAAGAAAGAGAGATAAAATAATGGGTAGAACCGGTATCTAATAAGGTATAGACTTCACAAGAATTTATAATTAACTAACCCGTGCTAACTTTGTTCAGGTTACTAGCTCTTTGAGAAGTCACGAAAAACGCTCTTCCTGAAACCACCGACTTTGTTTTGTCTGTATCCACCTTTGGTGCCACCATCCCAACTGGACTTGATTTTTCTACAGGACAAAATTGAGCTATGTGACCGTCTTTTTTATAACTAAAACATATCTTGGAAAGCTGTGAACAGTTTGGACTTATATGCCCCTCCTCTCCGTGATTCAGAAGCATCTAACCGGCGGTCGTTCTCCTCCCTAGAATTTGTTGTTTGGTCTTCATTGCGATGTCTTCCGTCATCGTTAAATCTTCTCTTCTTGAAATTTCCACTTGAATCATATCTTCTATTATCTTGGCCATGATTACCAATCAAGTGGTTACCATTCTTCGGCATGATGATTTCTTCCACGATGGTTATCATTGTTAGATGACCGTTGTCTTGCAATACGATTATTATCGTGTTGTTGCTCGTTATCCTTCGGTTAAATTGGTGTTTCATTATCGCGCTCCACTAATCGAGCCCTATTCACAACATCCGAATATAAACAAAGTTTATGAGAAATGAGGTATTGACGTATTTCGGGTTTCAAACATCGTAGAAACATTCGTGTCATTCGTTCCTCATTATCAACCAAATGGGATACAAATCGGGATAACTCCGCAAACTTAGCTTCGTACTGCGATACGTTCATATTGTTTTGCTCCAGCTTGATGAACTCAAACTCCTTCATGTGACGAATACTTTCGGGAAAGTACTTGTCGTTGAATGATTCTTGAAACTTCTCCCAAGACATCTTCAGTGCGGCAGATTGAGTACACTATACAGATTCCCACCAGTAATCTGCCTCTCCTCCCAACATGAAGGTGGAAAAGGGAACCTTTTGCTCGTCGGAACATCCCAAGATATCAAATATCTTGCTGATCTGCTTTATCCACGTCTCTACCGTAAGTGGTTCTGGATTTCCCAAAAACTCCGGTGGTCCCAGTTCCTTGAACTGCTTAGCGGTGACCAACCGTGGGTTGCCATTGTTTCCACCTACATTATGAACAAGATCCCCTCTCGCCTGATGTTGCATGAATTGCATAAAGCCTCTGAACATCCCATCATTCCTTATTTCATCGGTGTTATTGTTTACCTTAGGATTATTGTCTTCCTGTTGCACCTTATCCTGGGTATTGATCGTTGGTGACTCAACGGTCTCATGTGCTTCAATGCTTATCACAACATTTTTGGATGCCATTTTCAAATACTGCAACAAAACAAGGGTTAATTGACATGTCACATATTATCCCTATACTCTGACCGACCAATTAAATACCAAATAAACTTAGTCTGGTCATACTATCGAAGGAATTCCCCATCTCTCCCCTCCTAGTTCTTGTCTCACATCTCAGCCAGGGATCATATCCCTAAGCTTTGATACCAACTGTGACGACCCCAAAATAGGTCCATTCCATCAAACCCATTCTGAGTTGCGAAATACATGGCACAAAAACAAATACAACTTCAGTAATACAATTGTCGTGCAAAATACGACAACACATATACTGTGAGTTTAAATACAAATATTGTATACTAGAGAGTATACAAACTCAAAAGGAGTCCTCATTACAATTATTGATACACTATTTCACAGAATAGTGAGGACTACTAATGCAACCATCTGGACCGTCAATGCATTCCCCGACTAGTTCCAGCTATATTCTCATTTCCTGAAGAGAACAGTGAAAGAAAGGGTGAGCTCAACTAGCCCAGTAAGAAAATATTATGACTAAGATAATATACAACAAATTATCATTAGTCTTCAATAGGGAAAAATCTTATAAAATATAATAGACAACAAGTTTTAGATCAACAACTGTAGTGGAATAATCAATCCATTAGAAGAGTCAAGTAGAGAAAGAATTCTACTATCTTCTAAGATTTAAAAGTTCATCATCAATATTTTATCCCAGTAACATCAATCAATATACATCTTGAATCAAATATTCATCTTTGCACTACTGAGCCAAAGATATTCATTTTGTATCACCGGTTGGTCGTGTTCATCTCAACACTGCTCATCTTTGCACTACTGTCAAAGATATTCATTAGTAATCATTCATCTTTGCACTACAGCCAAAGATATTAATTTTGTGTCATCATTTAGGACCGAGGATGATGAAAATATTTTAAAGAAAAGCGAATCCGGTGAGATAAAAGATCAAATACTAAGGATTAAGTATTACGGTTTATCCAAGTTCAATAATATTCGAAATTACCAATTTTGAAGCGTAATTCAAAAATAATGATCAAAACATGGATACAATCAAAGATAGTAACCATAATAGACAACTTGGACAAAAAGAAGAAAATTTCATTTTTCGGTGAATAGTGTCGTATTCGTGAATAGTTCCGTATACGTGAATAGTACCGTATACGTGAATAGTAACCCCGACACAAAAAGTTCCAAATTTGATAAAAAGTTCATACCAACATTTCGGTATAATGATATTGAAGAAAATATCATTTTAAGAAGAATATAACACCCCTTACCTCAAAATATCAGTACTTCTGATCGAAATATCAGTATAATGCTGAAGGAAACTTGCACTGATGAATAGAAACTCACAAAGTACACTCAATAATCTAGAGAGAGAAAGAGAGAAAACTTGTTTCTGTTGTGATTTTCAATTCTAATTTAGCCCTCTATTTATAGGAAAATGTTAGCACGCCGAAGCAGACTTAACCTGCAATCTGATGTCTTTACATGCTACTATTCCCACCCACCACATTTGAATAAAAATCTCAGCACATTTTCACCAACCAAAAGTGCGGCCCACCAATTCTAGAATTTTCCACCAAAATCATTTATAACCTAATTTCCGAATCAGTCACCTCTTAAAATTCAAAACAAATCATACGTTCATTTTTAACGGTTCAAAATTTGTGGACATATACTCAACTTATATATGTATAACATATCCAAAAATCACAACGATCCAACGGTCGGATTAAAAATTATAACTCCTGCAATATATCTCAAAAACCATTTGGTTTGATTTTTAATACCTCAATCCGGACAAAATCTCGATAAAACACCTCAACATTAATTTCTTCATTTATAACCACATAAATAAATCTATCATTTATATCCACATAAAATAAATATTTCCTTATCATATAAATCAATAATTAATTATTCACAAATAATATTACAGAATCACAATAATAACAATCAGGCAGTTCCCAGGAAAGAGGGGGCTTTCCGATAAGGATTTCTCCTTACTGGCGCGCAATTATGTGACCAAACCTCTCTTTGACAGAACTTTCTAGACATTGCCAATAATACAATCTAATAATATTATTCCAAATAATATGAATTATTGATCTGATAATGGAGATGATGTGCAGTGACAATTATTGAACAACAATAATATAAAATATCAACGCACCAATTATTGAATCAGTAAAATAAAATATTGAGCAGTAATCTATCGTGACAATTATTGAGTAGTAGGCTTCTTACGTAAGGATCAATAATTCAACAATATCGTGTGTAATATCGGTGTTATCTCTTTGTGCCACGCCGCGTATTATTCGTATTTTAACCACTCGGGTATTCAATAGTCTTAACGGTAATAACTACGCCGTTATTCAATTTTGTCATTTTCTTCATCGTAGTTATCCGTTATGGGGCCCACAAATGGGCTATCGTCGCGATAAATAATACGAATATTCACGACAGAAGAATATTCCACGACCAAACGAATATTCCCCGACAATTGAATATTTTATAACCACTTGCTTATTTTGCAAAATTTTGCACATTTCACCCATAACCAAAGCATTATATCAAATTAACACTTTATTATTCACAATAATAAATAGAGGAAATTTGATTTTATTCATTAAAAAGTTGGGGTCTTACAAATAGGAATTCCTGTAGTGATAGTAGTACAAGTGATCCTTAAACTTGAGGCCATCATAGTATCTTGTGTATGATAAGTTATACTTTGACTTATTCCTTAAGACCCTTAGGGTATATCAAAGGGTATACTTGGGTATAATAAGTTGTACATGGAGATAATGTATGATCAATAAAGAATCTATCACTTCTAGTAAAAGAAGAGAAATGTCATATGTGATTCGATAAATGACAACTCAGTAGTCCTTGGCCAATGCAGAATAAAATTAGAAAGGAGTTTCTAATTTGCATTATTTGGAGTTGTGCATTTAAGAGTCGAAATACATATAATTAAATAAAACAAGATTTGACAGTAATTACATGTAAGACCCCGAAATTTTTAAATAAAAAGGAATTTCCTTTATTTATTATTTTGAAATAGTAAGGGTTGATTTGATTAATGTGGATAGTTAAGGGTTAAATACGCAAATATTTCAAAATAAGCAAGTGGTTATAAAATATTCATTATTGTTTGGGAATATTCGTTTGGTCGTGGAATATTCGTCTTGTCGGGAATATTCGCATTATGATTTCAGTAGCGTGTACCATGTGTGGGCCCCATAACGAAAAGCGATTGGATGAAGAAAGCGACAAATATAAGTTGTTTTTAAATAACGGCGTAGTTATTACCGTTAATCTTTGTTGGAATACCCGGTGGTTAAGACACACTAATCTGGCGTTGTTGAACAAAGTAGCACACCAGTATTGCACCAATTATTGATTCTTACGAAGAGGGGCACTACTCAATAATGGTTACGATAATTATCATTCAATATTTTATTGAGTTAATAATTCTTTGCGTTGATATTTTATATTCGTTGTTGTTCAATAATTGTCATTACACAAGATTTTTCATTATCGAAGCAATAATTCATATTATCTGAATAATATTATTAGATAACATTATTGGCAATGTCTAGAAAGTTACATCTAAGGAGAGGTTTGGTCACCTAATTGCTGCTGGCTTAGTAAGAAGAAATTCTTATTGGAAAGCCACCTCTTCCTCACAGGACCCGCACAGTTGTCAATATTGTGATTCTCGTAATATTATTTGTGAATAATTAATTATTGATTTATATGATGAGGAAAATATTGATTTTATGTGGATATAGATGGAGAAAATTTTTAAAATGACAATTGTTGAAAATTAATATTTTATCTTTTTCTGATAAAATAATTCATTTAAATATATTATTTTAATAATATATTAACGGTGATATTTTTACAACGAATGGGGGATATATGAGTATAAGAGGAGGAAGAGTATTTTGTTGAAAAATAAATGTTTAAAACATGTTAAACATGTCGGTGGACCCCATTTATTGACTGAAATTTGATTATAGCCTGTAAAATCGCCCGTTTGTGGATTTCGGTCAATTTCTATTTGGAATTTGAAAAAACTTTCTTCTGCAAAGTTGTAGAGAATTGAATTTCCTATAAAAACTCATGAGATTCGAATTTTCTGATGAAAGGGCTATTTATTATGAATTATTGAAGTTAGGATTAATTGATTATCATTTTTTGGAGTTTTAAGTAACTTTTGCATGAAAAACGTTTTTGTCACTTATGGGACATGTGTTAGTGGTTGATTTCAGCTGATGGTGTGCGTGAGGAAGATGTGGAAAAATAATATTATTAATATATTAAATTTTACGCTTTTGGTGTTCTAAGCAATTTCCTATAAATAGGGTGCTTGGGTTAGAATTGAAAATCACAATTTAAGCGAAGTTTTCTCTCTATATTATCGAGCGTATTCTTGTGAGTATTTTGAGTATACTTTGAGTATTGCTAGGCGGTGCAAGTTCCTTCAAAGACTATACGGTAGATTCTAGCTAGAAGTACCGATCTTTCGAGGTAAGGGATATTTTTTTTTTCGTAATGATATTATTTCTTTAATATCATTATAATTGAAATGTTGATCTGAAGTTTTATCAAATTTGGAACTTTTTCATGTCGGGGTTACTATTCATGGGTTCTTATTCATGAGTTACTATTCACGAAGTTACTATTCATGAGTTACTTATTCACGAGTTACTATTCACGAGTACTATTCATGAAAGCGTGAAGATGTTTTTGTGGAATTTCTATCTTTTGGTGTCTGAGTTACTATTCACGATATCACGGCACTATTCACGATATCTGGCACTATTCACGATATCGGTATTATTCAATTGAAAAATAAAATTTCTTCTTTTCGTCCAAAACATCTCTATTCGGATACTAACTCGATTGTATCCATGTTTTGATCATTCTTGAATTTTACACCACTATGATTATTTTTGAGGTATTTTTGGACGTGGATAAAACCAAGTACGAATCCTTAATCCTTAATCCTTGTCATTTTGTTTCATTGGATTCGTTTCTTTAAAAAAAAAATATTTTCATCATCCTCGGTCTTAAATGATGATATTATGGAATATCTTTGGCACAGTAGTGCAAAGATGAATGATTTCTTAAGAATATCTTTGGCTGTAGTGCAAAAGATGAATGATTTGAAGAATATCTTTGGCCCGTAGTGCAAAAGATGAACAGTGTTTAAATGAACATGACTAATGATGAATATCTTTGGCACAGTAGTGCAAAGATGAATATTTGATTCAGATGTATATTGATTGATGTTACAGGGGATAAAAGATAGACGATGAACTTTTAAATTCATACATAGAAGATAGTAGTTTGCATTCTCTACTTAACTCTTCTAATGAATTATTATTTCATTGCGAATATTGATTTAAAATTTGTTGTCTATCAGTATTCTATTATATTTTTCCTGTTGAAGACTAACGATAATTTGTTGTATATTATCTTAGTCATAATATTCTTTCTTGAGCTAGTTGAGCTCACCTTTTCCTTTTTGTTCCATTTTTCTCGGGAGGCGAGAATATAGCGAATTTAGTCGGGTATGGAATGAAGGTTTTAGAAAGGATTGTTTAGTAGTCCTCACCATTTTTGTAAAATAATGTATCAATAAATGTGATGAGGATTTATTTGAGTATAGATATTGTCAGAAGATAATATTTGTATTCAAACTCACAGTTTCTTGTTGTAATAATAAAGTTGTAGTTGTTTTACACTCATGTATTGACAATTGAATAGGTGATGTATACCTATTTTGGGGGCGCCACAGATTGGTATCGAGCTTAGGGATATGATCTCTCGCGGAGATCGGGAATAGAACTAGGAAGGAGAGACGAGTAAATCCTTCGCTAGTGTGTCCTACCTAAGCTTATTTGTTTGTTGGTCAAGTATATAGGGATATTATGTGATATATTGATTTCCTTAATTAACCCTTGTTTTTATTACGATGATTTGAGAATGTCGAATCGAGAATATTAACAATGGAAATGAGACCGTGGAGATGCCTCTGTACTCACCAACGAGGAGAACGTGCAACAGTGGCAATGTTCCTCCTGTGAACAACACCATTGAAAGCGAGATGATGAACGAGGGGATGTTTAGAAGTTTTTGCAGATTCATGCAAAATCGCACGAGGAGACTCGTGTTCAAAATACTGAGGAGGAAATGATAGCAATTCACGGGTTGTCACAAAAGCAAGCGTTCAAAGAGTTGGGACCACCGAATTTAAGGGAAAGCCGGATCCCGATCATGGCGGAAACATGGGTCAAACAAATTACCAAGATATTCGATGTCTTGGGATGCACGGAGGAACAGAAGGTTCCATTCGCCACCTTTATGTTCCGTGGTGGCGAGGCGATCACTTGGTGGGAGTCTCGTGAAGCGCACTCCATCCGGTACTTTTCGGCATGTCTTGGGAGACGTTTGAAGCTATTTAATGACAAATACTTTCACGAAAGTGTTCATCGTATGAAGGAAGTGGAGTTCATCAGATTGGAACAAAACAACATGATGGTGTCTCGAAGACGAGGCAAAGTTTGCAGAGTTATCCGGTTTGCACCTCATTTGGTGGAGAATGAGGAACGTATGACGCGGATGTTTCTTAGAGGTTTGAAACCCAAGATACGTCGATATCTCATTTCTCATAAATTTTCTCTTTATTCGAGATGTTGTAAGCAGGCTCAATTGTTAGAGCGAGATAACGAGTAGTACGGTCAACCGAGGACCATAACCAGGATCGTATTCGGAGATAGCAAATCAATGTAATAATGATAACCACGGAGAAAGAAACAGACGGACAAAATGGTTACCACTCTGGTGGTAATCATGGCCATGAAAAAAATGTAAGAAGCGAGTCGGGAGGAGATTTTAAAAGAGGAGATTTAACAACGACTATGTGAAGACGATAAAGGTCTGCAAGTGACAAGAATCGGTTCTAAGGAGGAGAACGACCACCGGTCATATGCTACAAATGCGGAAAAGAGGGACATATCGGTCAAAGCGCCCACAACAGATTCAAGGTATGCTATAATTGTGGAAAGGAAGGACATATCGCCGAGATCAGACAAGAATAAAACCTAGTTCAATGGGACGGTGACTCAAAAGATCATCCCCGTAAAAGTCAAAGTCAACGATTCCGGAAGAGCGTTTGTTGTGATCGGTCATAATGCGAGAACCCAAACGAGGTTATCACGGGTAAGCTATTTATAAATTCTTGCGAAGTTTATACCTTACTTGACAATTGGGGTGCTACCCATTCATTTATCTCTCCGTATGTGCTCAACGTTTAAACTTGACTCACGGAGAAATTAGACTTTGACCTATCTGCGGAAACTCCGTTAGAGAAACTTTCATCACATCCAATCGTTTATAAATCTTGTTTGATTCAAGTTGGCACCATTACCTTACACTGTTGACCTTATCTCTTTAAAGATACTTGCTTTTGATGTGATTTTAGGGATTGATTGGTTAACTACTCATCATGCCAAAATTGATTGTTTTCGTAAGGTTGTTAGTTTTCATATTCTAACCAAACCGTTGTTATTTAATTCAAGCAACTAAACCATTAAAATCAATCACTATCATATCTAATCATAAAGCTATTCGTTTATTGAAAAACGGATGTCAAGCTTTCTTAGCCCATGTTATGGATTTGAATAAAGATACGTCAAATTTGAATAATATTCCTGTTGTTATTGACTTTCCGATGTATTTTTCAAGAACTTCCCGGTCTACCCCGTAACGTGAAGTTGAATTCTTTATTGATCTTGAACACGGTACAAAGCCCATTTCTAAAACCCCATATCGAATGGCTCCTATTGAACTTCAGGAGTTAAAGGTCCAACTACGAGGAATTGTTGGACATCGGTTTCATTCGTCCCAAGTACATCTCCTTGGGGTGCTCTGTTTAATTTGTAAAGAAGAAAGACGGGAGTATGCGACTTTGTATTGACTATCGGGGAATTGAACCATGTCACCATCAAGAATAGGTATCCTCTACCTCGTATTGATGACTTGTTTGACCGATTGCAAAGGCACAATTCTTTTCAAAAATCGATCTTCGATTCGGATATCATCACCAAGATTAGAACCGAGGATATTCCAAAGACCGCCTTCGTAGAACAGTATGGGCATTATGAATTCTTAGTCATGTCTTTCGGACTAACTAATGCTCCTCGCGGCTTTCATGGATATGATGAACCGAGTATTCAAGGAATATTTGGATCGGTTTGTTGTTGTCTTTATTGATGACATCCTTATATATTCCAAAAGTCGTGAAGATCATGAGCACCATTTGAAGTTGGTACTCCAAAGGCTTCGTGAAAACAAACTATATGCCAAATTGAAGAAATGCGAGTTCGGGCGAGGAAGTAGCATTCCTTGGGCACGTGGTGTCGAAACATGGAGTATCTGTTGATCCCGTGAAGATTGAAGCAATACAAAGTTAGGAGCAACCAAGTTTCGGTGATCAAGCACGTAGCTTTTGGGCTTAAGTGGTTATTATCGGAGATTCGTGGAAGGGGTTTCTCGAATCGCTACTCCATTAACTCGCCTAACTCGAAGGATACAAAATTCGTTTGGAGCGAAGAATGCGAGAAAAGTTTCCAAGAGCTTAAGAGGAGACTTATTTTAAGACTGTTCTAACAATACCATCCTGGTTCGGATGGATTTGTTATCTACAAATGATGCTTCGAGCAAAGGGTTAGGATGTGTTCTCATGCAACGTGGGAAAGTCATAGCCTATGCCTCTCGACAACTTAAAGAGTATGAGAGGAATTATCCTACTCATGATCTAGAGTTAGCGTGATCGTTTTTTTGCTAAAAATATGGAGGCACTATCTATATGGGGAGAAAGTGGAGATATATTCGGACCATAAAAGCCTTAAATATTTCTTCACTCAAAAAGAACTCAACATGCTGGCAATGACGTTGGCTCGAGCTATTGAAAGACTACGACCACACTATTCAATACCATCCCGGTAAAGTTTAACGTGGTAGCCGACGCATTGAGTAGAAGATCATATGCGGAACGAAAAGTGCGATGATGTCAAGTATACGATAGAGCCAACTTTAATAGAAAAAGTTAAGGTTGCTCAAGCCACCGACCGGAGCGTGATGCGATGAAGAAGAAAGTACAAGAAGGAGCTATTAGGAAGCGAGAATTGATGAAGAAGGAATACTTGAGTCCACTCTAGACTTTGTGTTCTTAACGACTACGATTTGAAGTACAAGATTATGATGGAGGCACACATACGCCATTTGCAATCCATCCTCGAAGTACTAAAATGTATCGTGATCTTCGACATACATTTTGGTGGAACAATATGAAGAGAGAGATTGCAAAGTTTATCTCGATGTGTTTAACTTGTCAACGTGTAAAGGCGAGCATCTTGTACCTAAGGGTCCGTTGCAGCCACTTGAGATTCCGGAATGGAAGGGGAACACATTACTATGGATTTCGTTACGGGTCTTCCTACGGTTTCTCAAGACATCAATGCTATTTGGGTTATTGTTGATAGATTAACCAAGTTCCGCTTCATTTCTTGCCGACACGGAGACTTATTCCTTGAACGTCTTGCTAGTATGTACGTGAATGAGATTGTGAGGTTGCATGGCATGCCTGTATCCATAGTTTTGGATCGTGACCCAAGATTCACTTCAAGATTTTGGGTTAGCTTGCAAAAAGCTATGGGCACGGATTTGCGATTTAGTTCTAAGGCATACCATCCCCAAAACAGATGCATAATCGAGAGAGGACTATTTAAACTCTTGAAGATCTATTTAGACTCTGTGTCTTAGACTTCAAGGGTAGTTGGGATAAGTATTTACCATTGGTGGAATTCTCCTACTACAACAGCAGTTATCGAGCAATTATAGGTGTGGCTCCATTTGAAGCATTATATAGACGAAAATGTCGTTCTCAATATGTTGGGATGAGGTGGGTGAAGCAACATTGTTGGGACCCGAAAGTTAGTTAATACGTATGACTACCGAAAAGATCCAAATGATTCGACAACGATACAAAGCGGCACAAGATCGACAAAAGAGTTATGCGGATCTTCATCGAAAGGATGTGGAATTTAATGTAGGGATCATGTATTGTTGCGAGTTGCTCCATGGAAGGGAGTTACAAGATTTGGCAAGAGAGGAAAGCTCAATCCACGATTTATTGGTCCATTTCAAATTCTTGACCGAGTAGGAAATGTAGCCTATAGACTTGCGTTACCTCCAAGTATGTCTCGTGTTCATAATGTGTTTCACATATCTCGTACTTCAGTAAATATGTGAAAGACCCGAACCACGTTATTGAGTTAGAACCGGACGAGATAGCCAGAAGACTTAACGTATGAGGAGGTACTGTCAAGATCTTGGATAGGAAGGAGCATGTCCCACGCTGCAAGAAAAGGTCATACCACAAAATTTATTTTGTGGAGGAATCATGCTATAGAGGAAATGACACGGGAATTGGAAACGGAAATGAAAGCGAGGTATCCTCACCTTTTGAAACACCAGTACGTCACGTCAATTTCGAGGACGAAATTTCATAAGGAGGGAGGTTGTAAAGACCGAAATTTTTAAATAAAAAGGAATTTCCTTTATTTATTATTTTGAAATAGTAAGGGTTGATTTGATTAATGTGGATAGTTAAGGGTTAAATACGCAAATATTTCAAAATAAGCAAGTGGTTATAAAATATTCATTATTGTCGGGGAATATTCGTTTGGTCGTGGAATATTAAATCATCTTGTCGGGGAATATTAAATGCACTGACGGTAGCGACCATGTGTGGGCCCCATGTAAAAGCGATTGGATGAAGAAAACGACAAATATAAGTTGTTTTTAAATAACGGCGTAGTTGTTACCGTTAATACTGTTGGAATACCCGGTGGTTAAGACACACTAATACGCGTTGTTGAACAGTAGCACACGGTATTGCACCAATTATTGATTCTTACGTAAGAGGGCACTACTCAATAATGGTTACGATGAATTTTCGCTCAAGTATTTTATTGAATTAATAATTCTTTGCGTTGATATTTTATATTGTTGTTGTTCAATAATTGTCATTACACAGTATTTTTCATTATCGAAGCAATAATTCATATTATCTGAATAATATTATTAGATAACATTATTGGCAATGTCTAGAAAGTTCATCTAAGGAGAGGTTTGGTCACCTAATTGCTACCAGAAGAAGAAGAAATTCTTATTGGAAAGCCCCTCTTTCACAGAAGCTGCATGGTTGTCAATATTGTGATTCTATAATATTATTTGTGAATAATTAATTATTGATTTATATGATGAGGAAAATATTGATTTTATGTGGATATAGATGGAGAAATTTTTAAAATGACAATTGTTGAAAATTAATATTTTATCTTTTTCCGATAAAATAATTCATTTAAATATATTATTTTAATAATATATTAATGTGATATTTTTACAACGAATGGGGGATATATGAGTATAAGAGGAGGAAGAGTATTTTGTTGCAATAAATGTTTAAAACATGTTAAACATGTCGGTGGACCCCATTTATTGATCGAAATTTGATTATAGCTTGTAAAATCGCCCGTTTGTGGATTTGGTCAATTTCTATTTGGAATTTGAAAAAACTTTCTTCCGCAAAGTTGTAGAGAATTGAATTTCCTATAAAACTCACGAGATTCGAATTTTTTGATGAAAGGGCTATTTATTATGAATTATTGAAGTTAGGATTAATTGATTATCATTTTTTGGAGTTTTAAGTAACTTTTGCATGAAAAACGTTTTTGTCACTTATGGGACATGTGTTAGTGGTTGATTTCAGCTGATGGTGTGCGTGGGAAGATGTGGAAAAATAATATTATTAATATATTAAATTTTACGCTTTGGTGTTCTAAGCAATTTTCTATAAATAGGTGCTTAGGTTAGAATTGAAAATCACACCGAGTAAATCAAGTTTTCTCTCTATATTATCGAGCGTATTCTTGTGAGTATTTTGAGTATACTTTGAGTATTGCTAGACAGTGCAAGTTCCTTCAAAGACTATACCCGTATTCTAGCTAAATCTTCGATCTTTCGAGGTAAGGGATATTATTTTTTTTCAGTAATGATATTATTTCTTCAATATCATTATCTTTGAAATGTTGATCGAAGTTTTATCAAATTTGGAACTTTTTCATGTATGGGGTTACTATTCATGGGTTACTATTCATGAGTTACTATTCACGAAGTTACTATTCATGAGTTCTTATTCACGAGTTACTATTCACGAGTACTATTCATGAAGCGTGAAGATGTTTTTGTGGAATTTCTATCTTTTGGTGTCTGAGTTACTATTCACGATATATCAAGACTATTCACGATATCTGACTATTATTCACGATATCTGGTACCATTCATAGAAAAATAAAATTTCTTCTTTTCGTCAAAACATCTATTCGGATACTAACTCGATTGTATCCATGTTTTGATTATTCTTGAATTTTACACCATTATGATTATTTTTGAGGTATTTTGGACGTGGATAAAACCAAGTACGAATCCTTAATCCTTAATCCTTGTCATTTTGTTTCACTTTGGATTCGTTTCTTTTAAAAAAATATTTTTCATCATCCTCGGTCTTAAATGATGATATTATGGAATATCTTTGGCTGTAGTAGTGCAGCAAAAGATGAATGATTTCTTAAGAATATCTTTGTTCAGTAGTGCAAAGATGAATGATTTTGAAGAATATCTTTGGCCCAGTAGTAAAAGATGAACAGTGTTTAAATGAACATGACCAATCGATGAGTATCTTTGGCTGTAGTGTAAAAAAGATGAATATTTGATTCGGATGTATATTGATTGATGTTCTGAGGATAAAAGATGAGCGATGAACTTTTAAATTCATACATAGAAGATAGTAGTTTGCATTCTCTACTTAACTCTTCTAATGAATTATTATTTCAGCTGCGAATATTGATTTAAAATTTGTTGTCTATTGTATTCTATTATATTTTTCCTGTTGAAGACTAACGATAATTTGTTGTATATTATCTTAGTCATAATATTCTTTCTTGAGCTAGTTGAGCTCACCCTTTTCCTTTTGTTCCATTTTTCTCGTGGAGGCGAGAATATATAGTAATGCAGGTGGGGGTATGGAATGAAGGTTTTAGAAAGGATTGTTTAGTAGTCCTCACCATTTTGTAAAATAATATATCAATAAATGTGATGAGGATTTATTTGAGTATAAATATTGTCTAGAAGATAATATTTGTATTCAAACTCACGCTTTCTTGTTGTAATAATAAAGTTGTAGTTGTTTCTGTACCATGTATTGACAACTCAGAATAGGTGATGTATACCTATTTTGGGGGCGTCACATTACATGTCTTATATTTAATTGGGACATTGTATGGTGGAAGCTTTGAATTGTACGGTAACTATTTACTCAAAGGTTCTTTTATGATTAATGTTGAAATCTATATTATCTGGAAAGTCGTTAATCGCTAGGGAGGCTTATCCCTATTATAGAATAAATATTATTTATTTATATAAATTAATATCTTAATTTATTTATTTAAATAAGATTAAAATTGTTCTAATTGATTTATTCACAACCGATATAATATGGAGAACCTAAAGGGTCACACCATAAAAGGAAGAATACTTATTTAAGAAGCAAATGGCATAATAGTAATAATAAGTTAAGTATATTTAATTTAATCTATGGTGATAGAATAAATTAAATAACTTAATATTTATTATTTAATATTTTGGAAATATTAAATATAAATTAATAAGAGGAGTCTTATTATTATTATTACTATTATTATTATTTAATTCCTAAAAGAGTTTGGGAATTAATTAATAAAAATACTCTCATATATTCCTAATAATATTAGGAGACTAATTAATTAAAAGAGTTTAATTAATTATTCCTAATAAGATTAGTAGCCTAATTAATTAAAGGAATTTAATTAATTAAAATAAAACTCAATTCTTTAATTGTTAAAGAGGGTTGCCTACATCTATAAATAAGAGGAGTCTTATTATGGATGGGGGGTTGACACTTTCACAAACACGTGATACGTAATTCCAATAGTTGGGAGAGTACACCCTTGGTGGATCACCTCTAGAGGCCAAACACTTGGGTGGCTAACGTTGATCAAAGGAAGAAACCAAACCCGGTGGATTCAAGTTGAACGCGAAAAGGATTTGGAGGTGAACTTGTACATGAGGAAGCTCGAATATTCAAGGGTATAATTCTTGTTCTTTATCTTTTCGTTTAATTAATAATTGTGCATAAAGGATGATCCGGGTATATGGTTTGTAAAATTTTTAAACTCTATTTTATCACGTTTGTGTTCATAAATATTATAAACCTAACAGTGGTATCAGAGCCAAACCTTTATGCGAATGATTAATTGTTTTAATTTGATATGTATATTGATATGTGTTTAGAACAAATTTAATTGGGCATAATTTATTGTTTAAAATTATTATTTTTAAAAAAAAAATTCGCGAAATCCGTGATTTCGCTGAGTGCATGCTTATTATTCCTTCGGTTTCACTAAATCACCTGAAGCATGATATTAACGTTAATATTAAAGTAATCAATGTTAACGGGGAGAAGTTTGAGATATACACGGACTCTAAGAGTCTGAAATATATCTTTACACAGAAGTAGTTGAATATGCGGTAGAGAGGGGACTGTGATATCTTATAGCATTCAGGGAAGGTAAAAATAGTAGACGACGTGTTAAGTAGGAAGGGTAGGGAAAAGCTATCAATGTTAACGACTCAGAATGAGTTAACAATGGAGATGGCGAAAACGGAGTTAGAAGTTAAATTACGGAATGAAGGGGTAGAAATATTATTCACAATATAGACTCAATCCACGATAATGAAACGAGTTAAGTAAGTACAACTAGGTAACGAGGAATGCAAGCGAATGAAGAAGAAGATGCAGGATGAAGAGAAGATCAAGTATCATCTCGTTTTGAAGGAGGAATTTGAGTTTCATATAATTTCGAGTTAAAAGAGGAACTAATAAAAGGAAGCTAGCGTAATATGTTAGTAAGTGTTTAACTTCCAACTCAGATTATTGATAGGAAGGGACGAGTCTTAAGAAATAAGATAACACCTTCGGTGAAGGTGAATTGGAGGAGCCACAATGCCGAAGAAGCATTGTGGGAACTCGAGATTAAAATAAAGGAAAAATTTTCCTCATTGGTGTAGGTAATCGTAGTGAGATTCTGGGGACAAAATCGTTATAAGGAGGGAAGAATGTAACGCTCGAGAAAATCGGATTTTTAGGAGAATTAAAATTTTATTTAATTATGTGGATTAAATGAATTTAATTGATTATTTATGAGAGTAAGCTAATTGAAGGTCGTTCTATGACCTAGATATGTCGAAACGTCGTAGTATTTTGGCTACATGATAGAATTAAAGTGTTTGAATTTCCAAGACGAAAATAAAAGCTTTCCGAGAAATTTTCTGAAAAATACTATTCACGCATTTCTGCTCGGGAATTATTTTTGAATTTCCAAGAAATATGTAACGATAGAATATCAAGGTGAGATGGAATATCCGATAATATTTCAGTTATGGCAAACGCATGAGTTTTTCGCCTGCGGACTTAAAACCTGCCGGTTAGGGAAAGTGATTTCCGAGAAGGAATTTAAATGTGTATAATGAATTAAAGCGATGATCGTATAATACGTAGGTATTGTACGAGGTAATGAATGCGAGTATGATATGAGGTATTATACGAGTATGTATGAATGATGATATATCGTATATGAATAAGCATACGGGTTAGAATACGAGATTAATTCTTAGATTATACGTTACAAGGCTTTAAGCCATATGTAATGGATTTGTTGAATTGTGTAGGAAATTGTACTGTCTAATGGGAATTATGATAAGGCCCAAAAGTAGGAATGGGTAAGTCAAATAGGGATTAATGTGCAAGCCCAATGCAAGCCAATGGTAAAGCCCAAAGATTTGTTAATGCAAGCCCAAAGTATAAGATGAGATTAATTGAATTTAAAGTCCAAAGCAAGGTTGATCCATGGGGCAACCCATGATCACATGGATGACCAAAGTGGTGGCCAAGTAAAATAACTTAATGGCTAAGTGTTGTGATGGCCAAGTATATGTGGTGATCAAGTTAACTTAATGGCTAAACAAATAATGTGGTGATCAAGTAAACTTAGTGCTTAAGCTAGGAATAGTAAGGAGGTGATTAAGGAGGTGGATGGATTAATGACCCTTTTGCCCTAACTTTGAGATTTCTATAAATAGGAAGCTTGCTAGCTCATTTGTTAGTTTTTAGATTTTCCACCAATAACTTATAGCTTATTGGCTTGAGAGAAAAAGCTAGAAAAGCTAGATTTCGTAGTTCAAGAATCAAGAAGGAGATTAAAGCTTAATCAAGTAATCTTCAAGGGTAAGAACCTAAACCATGATTCTATTTCTCTTCCATTGTTAGAGAAGTGAGTAGTGGTAGGATTGGTATGCTAAGAAATGAAGTGAATGAATAAATTAATGGACTTAAGCCGTATAAGTCTTGAATAAGTAATTCAAACCTTAATAAGTTATGAACTCATGAGGAGCCTATATGAAATTCTCATATGTTTAACTTAATAAGATGGTATGATAAGGAGATGTGAGAATGTTGGTTAAAAGACTTAATCTATAATAAGTCATGAGAAATGAAATGTTATGTAATTTATATTTTTATAAGTTATAAACTCATGAAGAATAAGTAATAACTTATCATGATTATAAGTTAATGAAGTAATTACTTGGTTTGGAACGGTAGAAACGTTCATGAAGAACAGATTGAACTTAGCTATAACGAAGTTATAGCGAAATTTCGTAAAAGACGAATGAGAAATAGAATGTATGTAGATGAACCCGAATGAGTAAGGTTTCATAAGAATATAAGAGAGTATAGAAAATGTGAGTCGTAGACTCAAGAACGATTGAGTTCCGAGTTCGGATGATCGAATTACGGAAGAGCGGACGAAGAACGTTAATAGCGTAAAACGAACGAAGGGTAGAATTTAAGCCAATTGAGTGGTATGTTAACGGATGCATAATAAATTTCTGTCCGGGGGAAGTTAAAGTACGTAAAGATAAAAAGGGGGATAAAAAGAGACATAGAAAGAGGAAGAGCAAGAGGCATTCAAGGAAGAGCAAGGAGAGCAGAAGGAGTGAAGATAAGAAGGCAAAAAAAAAGACAGCAGCTGCAAAAGCAGAATCATCATCTGAGGAGGAGCCAAAAGATGATGATCATATGAACGCTAAGCTTGAGGGGGAGCAAATTAAAGAAGGAGATCATGAGTCTAAAGGGGAGCAGAGCAAAGACAGAAAGTTATCATCCCAGGGGGAGCAGGAGCAAGAAGATCAAGCTGATGAGTAGCTGATTAACAGACATCCTGGAATCATACATGGAGCTAAAGAGGTACATCTCTAACTAGTTAGGTATGTTCTGGATCCAGGATGTAAAGTGTCAAAGTCTATTAAACTCCATATGATTATAAATGACATTCATGATTATCTGTTTTAGAAATAAAGTTGTTCACTGTATATAAGATTCATTCATAACATGCATATGCACTTATTGTTTTTGTCATAATCAAATAGGGGGAGATTGTCAGGAATAAGCATGTGAATGATATTCCTATTTATATATGATTTGATTATGATATATATGAATGAATATGTAAGTATGCTTGCATTAAGAAAAGTTATAAAGTCCTTTGATGGATAATAAAAACATATGTACAAGGACTTGGAATGAATTGATCAAATGTGTTAGGTTGATCCTACATAAGCAAAACAACTTTGTAAAGTCCTTAAAAAGAAATGATGTACAAGGACTATAAATATAGAAAGATCAAGCTTGTTAGGTTGATCTTATGATGTAATAGATAGGCTTGTCTGATCGTCGAGCACTGCACTAGAAATCGTAGTCTACCAGGAGAGTCAAGGAAAACTCGAGAGCTATCGAGGCAGAATCGTAGTCTGTAAGATAGTAGATCTCAGAGTTCGTAGACTGCCAGGAGAGACGAGGAAGGATCATAGTGTGTCAAGTAGAACTTCCTCAGAATCGTAGTCTGCTGAGGAAGTCGTAGTCTGCTGAGTAAGTCATGTTCAGAATCGTTGAGACAGTCTGCCTACGAGCCGACCGAGCATCTGTCGAAGCCAAGTCAAGAATCGTAGACTATACTCAGAGTCGTAGAGTCTACTGATCATATCAGAGGCAGAGATGGTAGTCGAGCAAGATCAGATGAAGACAACGAGCACAAAGTCAGAAATCGTAAAGTGTGACGCCCCCAAAATAGGTATACATTGTGAGACCCCAGATTTTATGAATAAAAGATTTAATTTTCTCGAAATATTTTTTTTATATTATGGTGTGGATTTGAGATAATGTTATAGTTGTGGGTAGTATTTATAAATTTTGAAAAGTATGCAAGTTGTTGTATAATATTCGATTGGTCGGGGAATATTCTTTTTGTCTGGGAATATCCGTACGACGGTACAATCATTGGTGGACCCCACAACGGAATTATTGTTGGATTGAGAAAATGACAAAAATATTTTTATGAGAATAACGGCGGAAGTTTTACCGTTAAAATTGTTGAACTACTCGGTAGTAAAAGTACAAAGAATACGCTGCGGGTTGGTTGGATAGTATACCAGTATTGATTATTGATGTTTACGTGATAAGTCACTCGGCTTTTGTTTTATTAGTATTATTAATGTAATAAAACAGAAAAACTTTTTATATAAAATGTAATACTTTTATAAAGTTATTCTATAATTAGAATATATTATATTTTATTATGCATAGTGTTTGCATAATACCGTGATAGTGTTTGCATAGTAAAATCTTTTATAAAGTTATTCGTTTTATTAGATTATAAATAGAATATATTATATTTTATTTAAAAGATTTTGCTTTAAATATGGACCGTCAGATTAAAGTAAATCAATCTGGACCGTTCATGAGTTAGTTACTATGCAGTCCATTCTTCTATAAATAGAAACTCATTCATTCATTATTTCTTACGAATTCACAAAACTCTAGAGAGAGAAACTATAGAGAGAAAGAAGAAAAGTGTTCTGCTACTTCACTACTTCTATATCCAGTACTCTTCTTTCTAAGGTAGGAAATATTATTTGTTGTACTCATAAGGGGTATTCTTTCTTTCTTTTGTTCATGAAGAGAACTTCTGTTATTCCATTCTTTATTATTCTGTTGGAATAACTTGTATACGCGGGCTACCCTATACTTGGTGAAATTCTTCTGTTATTCCATTCTTTATTATTATGTTGGAATAACCTGTCTATGCAAAGTACTGCATACATGGTGAAATTCTTCTAATATTTCATTATTTATTATTCTATCGGAATATCCTATCTGTGCGTTTTACGCCGGACATGGTTCCGTTATTTATTATTATGTTGGAATAACCTGTCTATGCAAAGTACTGTATACATGGTGAAATTCTTCTAATATTCCATTCTTTATTATTCTGTTAGAATATCCTGTCTGTGCGTTTTACGCCGGACCTGGTTCCGTTATTTATTATTCTGTTGGAATATCATGTCGGTGCGTTTTACGCCGGACCTGATTCCGTTATTTATTATTCTATTGGAACATCCTGTCGGTGTGAATTTCGCCTGACCTGGTTCCGTTATTATTATTCTGTTGGAATAACCTGTCTATGCGAAGTACCGCATGCATGGTGATTTCTTTTGTTATTCAATTCTTTATTATACTCAGTTGGTTAAAGTTTTGACTTCTATACTCCATGAAATTAGTGGAATATCCTTGATATTTGCGCTTCATCCAGTATCTTTTCATGAAAATATTCTTCTAAGCAATCTTGAATTTCACTCTACAAAGAAGTATCATGTTGACAATGTGGACGTTATTAGTTCCTGGATAAATTAATTCTTGAACTTGTTTTATTGAATTCTTATATCATTATCATCATCCTCATGCTTATATTATGTTGAAAGTCATATGTATTCTGTAGTGCATAGATGGACTTGGTATGATTATGATGAGGATTATTCGGTATAATCATAACCGTAATGTTACAAATAATGTGGAAAAAGTCCTCATTCGCCCATAGTGCATTAATGGGACGCTTTTGGTATGATTATGGCTATGGATTCTCTTCGGCAGTAGTGCAAAGATGAATTGTTTTATGGCATGATCAGACTGTTGATGAAAACACGATTATCTTTGGCCCGTGAGTGCATGGATAATTGTGGTCGTGATACTAAAGAATATCCTGGTCAGAAAAGCGGGGGTGATTCGATGATGTGGATTATTTATTGTCGAGTCCCAACGATAAAAGTGATGAAAAACCTTTTAAATCATAAAAGATAGTAGATTTTATTCTCTACTTGACTCTTTTAATGGATTGTTTGTTTCACCGCACTTAAACTTGATGTTTGTTATATTGTATCGGTTTAACATCGTGAAGGCTAACGATAAATTATTCTCGCATTATCTTAGTCATAATATTTCTTCATCGGGCTAGTTGAGCTCACCCTTTTGCTTTCATTGTTCTCTCTTCGTGAAATGAGAACGTAAGAGGACTAGTCGGGGAACAGAGCAGTGACGGTCCTAGATGTTTGCATTAGTAGTCCTCACTATATTCGTGGAATAGTGTGATAATAATTGTAATGAGGACTCCTTTTGAGTTTTATATACTCTAGTAGACAATATTTGTATTCAAACTCATAGGTTTATGTTTTGTCGATTGTATACTGATAAGTTGTATTATTAAGTTGTATTTGAATTCTGTACCTTATATCTGGCGACCCAAGATGGGTGATGTATACCCAATTTTGGGGGCGTCACAGTTGGTATCAAAGCTTAGGGATATGATCCCTGGCTGAGATGTGAGACAAGAACTAGGAGGGGAGAGACGGGGAATTCCTTCGCTAGTATGACCTACCTAAGTTTATTTGGTATTTAATTGGTCGGTCAGAGTATATGGATAATATGTGATATGTTAATTAACCTTTGTTTTGTGGCAGTATTTAAAAATGACATCCGAGAATGTTGAGAATAGCAATGGAGCACATGAGACCGTGGAGACACCTCTTATCACCAACTAAGATAATGTGATTAGAGATATCCATATGGTGATTGAGGAATTAAAAGTTGCACTCAAGCTAGTCGCAAAGGTAGCAACTGAGAATGAGGAAGAACATGAACCTGAGGAGGATTTATTAGAAGAACTTATTGATCAAAATGTAGAATTGCAAAATCGTATTCACGAGTTAGAAGAACAGGCTGAAGAACGGAAGGCGGTCGTGGAGCAAAGGAATGTAACAATTCAAAATTGTATTACCCGATGTACGATAGCTGAACAGGAGCGCTCTTTGGAAGAGTATACTATATTGAAGCTGGAATCTGAGAATTCAAATGTCAAGGCACAGCTGAAAGAAGAAACAACAGAACGAGTGAGAATGAAAGATGCATGGGTAAAAGCCACACGACGCGTTGATATTGTGGAAAGAGAAGTCCGATCCAAGAAAGCTAAAATAGATGATATGTATTTCTCTTTTTCGACAGCAATTGGGAGAACCCAGTATCGAGTTTTAAATTACCCTATACATTGCGGTCAACCCCAATTCGATATGGATCGAAGGCTAATGATTCAGATCATGGAGCTGGAGTACGACGAAGCAGTTGAGGGTGGAATATGCCCTATAGCGAAAGTTAATTCCAGTGGTAATGACGACACCAAAGACTGTCCCAAACAAGTTAAATTCGGTAGTTTAAGGGAAAGCATTTTTCGTGACGAGGAATCGAACGAAGTTATCACGGGTTAGTTAATTATAAATTCTTGCGAAGTCTATACCTTATTCGATACCTGTTCTACCTATTCTTTTATCTCTCTTGCTTGCGCTCAACGTTTAAATTTAACTCCGGAGAAGTTAGACTTTGACTTATTGGTTGAAACTTCGTTAGTAGAAACCTTCGTTACCTCCACTATTTATAAATCTTGTTGATTCAAATCGACACTTTCACGTTACCTGTCAATCTTATCTCTTTGAAAACACTTGCCTTTGATGCAATTTTTAGAAATCGATTGGTTAACTACTCATCATGCTGTTCGTAAGGTTATTAGCTTTCATATTCCTAACCAACTTGTTATGCGAATTCAAGCAACCAAACCACTAAAGTCAATCATTGTCATATCAAGTCATAAGTAAAGAGCCTCGGTCCTTTCGTTGTTGACTTTCTTATGTGGGATGCACCGAAGTCAGACTTTCTATAGGCGATGTCGTGAATGACGATGGCAAGTTGATAGGTATCAATGTGACGTACTATCCAAGTCTTGGATGAGGGTCACAGTTTTGAATGATAAATTTTCTGACGTATTCTTGAAGACTTCTTAGCCTACCCCTAGAGCGTGAAATCGAATTTTGTATTGACCCCAGTACAAAACCCATTTCTAAAACCCTCAAATATTTTCTTCACCCAAAATGAACGTGTAATGTGCCAAAGACGTTGACTCGAGCTGTTGAGGATTACGATCGTACCATTCAATACCATCGTAGGAAAAACGAATATGGTAACTAACACGTTGAGTAGAAGATCGTATGCGGTTACAAGTGCGAATATACGAACCTACGTGAATATAACGAATATACGAGTAGAATCGACATTAATCGATAAAGTTAAAGCCGCTCAAGCTACACACCCGGAGCTGATGAATGTGAAGAATTAAGAAGGTTCAGGAGGGCGTTATTTTAGAAGCAAGAATCGACGAAGAGAGGAAATCTCAACCCTCGATTTAATTGACCCATTTGAAATCCTCAATGAAGTAGGAAATGTGGCCTATAGACTCGTTTTACCGCCAAGTATGTTGCGTGTTCATAACGTTTTTAACATATCGATGTTACGTAAATATGTGGATGACCCGAACCACATTATTAATCTAGAACCGGACGAGATAGCGGATGATTTAACGTTTGAGGAGATATGTGTTAAAATCTTGGATAAGAAGAATCGTATTCAACACTCAAAGGTTATACCTCAAGAGTTAGAATTTGAAATGAAGTCGAGGTATCCTCACCTCTTCGGAATACCAGGTATGTACGTAAATTTCGAGGGCGAAATTTCATAAGGAGGGGAGATTGTGAGACCCCAGATTTTATGAATAAAAGATTTAATTTTCTCGAAATATTTTATTTTATATTATGGTGTGGGTTTGAGATAATGTTATAGTTGTGGGTAGTATTTATAAATTTTGAAAAGTATGCAAGTTGTTGTATAATATTCGATTGGTCGGGGAATATTATTTTTGTTGCGTAATATCCTTACGACGGTACAATCATTGGTGGACCCCACAACAGAATTATTGTCGGATTGAGAAAACGACAAAAATATTTTTTTGAGAATAACGACGGAAGTTTTACCGTTAAAACCGTTGAACTACCTTAGTAGTAAAAAATGCGAATACGCGTGGTTCGATAGTAGCACACGGTATTGATTATTGATGTTTACGTGATAAGTCACTCAGTTTTGTTTTATTAGTATTATTAATGTAATAAAACAGAAAAACTTTTTATATAAGACATAATACTTTTATAAAGTTATTCTATAATTAGAATATATTATATTTTATTATGATATAGTTTTGCATAGTGCTCGCATAGTGTTTGCATAGTAAAATCTTTTATAAAGTTATTTGTTTTATTAGACAATAATTAGAATATATTATATTTTATTATGCATAGTGTTTTGATAAGTGCTCGTGATAAGTGTTTGCATAGTAAAATCTTTTATAAAGTTATTCGTTTTATTAGATTATAAATAGAATATATTATATTTTATTTAAAAGATTTTGCTTTAAATATGGACCGTCAGATTAAAGTAAATCAATCTGGACCGTTGATGAGTTAGTTACTACGCAGTCCATTCTTCTATAAATAGAAACTCATTCATTCATTATTTCTTACGAATTCAGTGAAACTCTAGAGAGAGAAACTATAGAGAGAAAGAAGAAAAGTGTTCTGCTACTTCACTACTTCTATATCCAGTACTCTTCTTTCTAAGGTAGGGAATATTATTTGTTGTACTCATAAGGGGTATTCTTTCTTTTTTATTCATGAAGAGAACTTCTGTTATTCCATTCTTTATTATTCTGTTGGAATAACCTGTATACGCGGGCTACCCTATACTTGGTGAAATTCTTCTGTTATTCCATTCTTTATTATTATGTTGGAATAACCTGTCTATGCAAAGTACTGCATACATGGTGAAATTCTTCTAATATTCCATTATTTATTATTCTGTCGGAATATCCTGTCTGTGCGTTTTACGCCGGACATGGTTCCGTTATTTATTATTATGTTGGAATAACTCGTCATGCAAAGTAATCGTATACATGGTGAAATTCTTCTAATATTCCATTCTTTATTATTTTGTTGGAATATCCGTACAAGGTTTTTACGCCGGACTGGTTCCGTTATTTATTATTACATTGAATATCCTCACAAGTGCGTTTACGCATGGGATTCGGGTTCCGATTATTTATTATTCCGTTGAACATCCTGCGCTTTGCAGTAATTCGCCTTACTCGGTTAGATTATTATTATTTCATTGAATAACTTGTTCATGCCAAGTACCGCATGCATGGTGATTTCTTTTGTTATTCAATTCTTTATTATACTCAGTTGGTTAAAGTTTTGACTTCTATACTCCATGAAATTAGTGGAATATCCTTGATATTTGCACTTCATCCAGTATCTTTTCATGAAAATATTCTTCTAAGCATTCTTGAATTTCACTCTACAAAGAAGTATCATGTTGACAATGTGGACGTTATTAGTTCCTGGATAAATTAATTCTTGAACTTGTTTTATTGAATTCTTATATCATTATCATCATCCTAATGCTTATATTATGTTGAAAGTCATATGTGGCCTGTAGTGCATAGATGGACTTGGTATGATTATGACCAGGGATTATTCGGTATAATCATAACCGTAATGTTACAAATAATGTGGAAAAAATCCTCATTGGCCCATAGTGCATTGATGGACAGTTTTTGGTATGATTATGGCTATGGATTCTCTTTGGCCGTAGTGCAAAGATGAATTGTTTTATGGCATGATCAGGACCGTTGATGAAAACATGATTATCTTTGGCCCGTAGTGCATGGATAATTGTGGTCGTGATACTAAAGAATATCCTTGGCCGTAGTGCAGGGGTGATTCGATGATGTGGATTATTTATTAAGCTGAGTCCCAACGATAAAAGTGATGAAAAACCTTTTAAATCATAAAAGATAGTAGATTTTATTCTCTACTTGACTCTTTTAATGGATTGCTTATTCCGCTGCACTTAAACTTGATGTTTGTTATATTGTATCAGTTTAACACTGTGAAGGCTAACGATAAATTATTCTGCATTATCTTAGTCATAATATTTCTTATTGGGCTAGTTGAGCTCACCCTTTTGCTTTCATTATTACATTCGTGAAATGAGAACGTAGCAGGGACTAGTTGGGGAACAGAGTGACGGTCCTAGATGTTTGCATTAGTAGTCCTCACTATTCTGTGAAATAGTGTGATAATAATTGTAATGAGGACTCCTTTTGAGTTTTTATACTCTCTAGTAGACAATATTTATATTCAAACTCACAGTTTATGTTTTGTCGTATTGTACACATACATATTTGTATTATTAAGTTGTATTTGAATTTCAGACTTTGTATGTCGGCGACCCAAGATGGGTGATGTATACCCAATTTTGGGGGGGCGCCACATTAATATCAAAGCTTAGGATATGATCCACACCGAGATGTGAGACAAGAACTAGGAGGGAGAGACGGGGAATTCCTTCGCTAGTATGACCTACCTAAGTTTATTTGGTATTTAATTGGTCGGTCAGAGTATAGGGATAATATGTGATATGTTAATTAACCCTTGTTTTGTGGCAGTATTTAAAAATGACATCCGAGAATGTTAAGAATAGCAATGGAGCACATGAGACCGTGGAGACACCTCTTATCACCAACCAAGATAATGTGATTAGACATATCCATATGGTGATTGAGGAATTAAAAGTCAGACTCAAGCTAGTCGCAAAGGTAGCAACCGAGAATGAGGAAGAACAGAACCCGAGGAGGATATATTAGAAGAACTTATTGATCAAAATGTAGAATTGCAAAATCGTATTCACGAAAGTTAGAAGAACAACAGTCAAGAACGAAAAGGCGGTCATGGAGCAAAGGAATGTAACAATTCAAAATTGTATTACCCGATGTACGATAGTTGAACAGGAGCGCTCTTTGGCAGAGTATACGATATTAAAGCTGGAATCTGAGAATTCAAATGTCAAGCACTTGGTGAAAGAAGAAACAATCGAACGAGTGAGGATGAAAGATGCATGGGTAAAAGCCACACGACGCGTTGATATTGTGGAAAGAGAAGTCCGATCCAAGAAAGCTAAAATAGATGATATGTATTTCTTTTTCGACAAAGAATTGGGAGAACCCAACATCGAGTTTTGAATTACCCTATACATTGCGGTCAACCCCAATTCGATATGGATCGAAGGCTAATGATTCAGATCATGGAGCAGGAGTACGACGAAGCAGTTGAGGGTGGAATATTCCCTATAGCGAAAGTTAATTCCAGTGGTAATGACGACACCAAAGACTGTCCCGAACAAGTCAAATTCGGTAGTTTAAGGGAAAGCATTTTTCCTGACGAGGAATCGAACGAAGTTATCACGGGTTAGTTAATTATAAATTCATGCGAAGTCTATACCTTATTCGATACCTGTTCTACCTATTCTTTTATCTCTCTTTCTTGCGCTCAACGTTTAAATTTAACTCCGGAGAAGTTAGACTTTGACTTATTGGTTGAAACTTCGTTAGTAGAAACCTTCATTACCTCCACTATTTATAAATCTTGTTGATTCAAATCGACACTTTCACGTTACCTGTCAATCTTATCTCTTTGAAGATACTGGCCTTTGATGCAATTTTTAGAAATCGATTGGTTAACTACTCATCATGCTGTTCGTAAGGTTATTAGCTTTCATATTCCTAACCAACTTGTTATGCGAATTCAAGCAACCAAACCACTAAAGTCAATCATTGTCATATCAAGTCATAAGTAAAGAGCCACGGTCCTTTCGTTGTTGACTTTCTTATGTGGAATGCATCGAAGCCAGACTTTCTGTAGGCGATGTCGTGAATGACGATGGCAAGTTGATAGGTATCAATGTGACGTACTATCCAAGTCTTGGATGAGGGTCACAATTTTGAATGATAAATTTTCTGACGTATTCTTGAAGACTTCTTAGCCTACCCCTAGAGCGTGAAATCGAATTTTGTATTGACCCCAGTACAAAACACATTTCTAAAACCCTCAAATATTTTCTTCACCCAAAATGAACGTGTAATGTGCCAAAGACGTTGACTCGAGCTGTTGAAGATTACGATCGTACCATTCAATACCATCGTAGGAAAAATGAACATGGTAACTAACGCGTTGAGTAGAAGATCGTATGCAGTTACAAGTGCGAATATACGAACCTACGTGAATATAACGAATATACGAGTAGAATCGACATTAATCGATAAAGTTAAAGCCGATCAAGCTACACACCCGGAGCTGATGAATGTGAAGAATTAAGAAGGTTCAAGAGGGCGTTATTCTAGAAGCAAGAATCGATGAAGAAAGGAAATCTCAACCCTCGATTTAATTGACCCATTTGAAATCCTCGATGAAGTACGAAATGTGGCCTATAGACTCGTTTTACCGCCAAGTATGTTGCGTGTTCATAACATTTTTAACGTATCGATGTTACGTAAATATGTGGATGACCCGAACCACATTATTAATTTAGAACCGGACGAGATAGCGGATGATTTAACGTTTGAGGAGATACGTGTTAAAATCTTGGATAAGAAGAATCGTATTCAACACTCAAAGGTTATACCTCAAGAGTTAGAATTTGAAATGAAGTCGAGGTATCCTCACCTCTTCGGAATACCAGATACGTACGTAAATTTCGAGGGCGAAATTTCATAAGGAGGGGAGATTGTGAGACCCCAGATTTTATGAATAAAAGATTTAATTTTCTCAAAATATTTTATTTTATATTATGGTGTGGATTTGAGATAATGTTATAGTTGTGGGTAGTATTTATAAATTTTGAAAAGTATGCAAGTTGTTGTATAATATTCGATTAGTCGGGGAATATTCTTTTTGTTGGGGAATATCCAAATGCGACTCAAGTACAATCATTAGTGGACCCCACAACGAAATTATCATTCGGATTGAGAAAACGACAAAAATATTTTTTGAGAATAACGGCGGAAGTTTTTTACCGTTATCTTGTTGAACTACTACTCGTAGTAAAAGTCACGATGTCTGGCGTGGTTGGATAAGTAGCACACCAGTATTGATTATTGATGTTTACATGATAAGTCACTCGTTTTGTTTTATTAGTATTATTAATGTAATAAAAGCAGAAAAACTTTTTATATAAAACAAAATACTTTTATAAAGTTATTCTATAATTAGAATATATTATATTTTATTATGCATAGTGTTTGCATAGTGCCTGCATAGTGTTTGCATAGTAAAATCTTTTATAAAGTTATTTGTTTTATTAGACAATAATTAGAATATATTATATTTTATTATGCATAGTGTTTGCATAATGCCTGCATAGTGTTTGCATAGTAAAATCTTTTATAAAGTTATTCATTTTATTAGATTATAAATAGAATATATTATATTTTATTTAAAAGATTTTGCTTTAAATATGGACCGTCAGATTAAAGTAAATCAATCTGGACCGTTCATGAGTTAGTTACTATGCAGTCCATTCTTCTATAAATAGAAACTCATTCATTCATTATTTCTTAGGAATTCAGTGAAACTCTAAAGAGAGAAACTATAGAGAGAAAGAAGAAAAGTGTTCTGCTACTTCACTACTTCTATATCCAGTACTCTTCTTTCTAAGGTAGGGAATATTATTTGTTGTACTCATAAGGGGTATTCTTTCTTTGTTTTGCTCATGAAGAGAACTTCTGTTATTCCATTCTTTATTATTCTGTTGGAATAACTTGTATACGCGGGCTACCCTATACTTGGTGAAATTCTTATGTTATTCCAATCTTTATTATTATGTTGGAATAACCTGTCTATGCAAAGTACTGCATACATGGTGATATTCTTCTAATATTCCATTATTTATTATTCTGTCGGAATATCCTGTCTGTGCGTTTTACGCCGGACATGGTTCCGTTATTTATTATTTTATTGGAATAACCTGTCTATGCAAAGTACTGTATACATGGTGAAATTCTTCTAATATTCCATTCTTTATTATTTTGTTGGAATATCCTCATCACATGCATGTTTTTTGCCGGACCGGGTTCCGTTATTTATTATTACGTTGAATATCCCGCTTCGGCGCTTTTACGCCGGACCTGGTTCCGTTATTTATTATTCTGTTGGAACATCCTGTCTTTGCGAATTTCGCCTTACCTGGTTCCGTTATTATTATTCTGTTGGAATAACTTGTCTATGCGAAGTACCGCATGCATGGTGATTTCTTTTGTTATTCAATTCTTTATTATACTCAGTTGGTTAAAGTTTTGACTTCTATACTCCATGAAATTAGTGGAATATCCTTGATATTTGCACTTCATCCAGTATCTTTTCATGAAAATATTCTTCTAAGCATTCTTGAATTTCACTCTACAAAGAAGTATCATGTTGACAATGTGGACGTTATTAGTTCCTGGATAAATTAATTCTTGAACTTGTTTTATTGAATTCTTATATCATTATCATCATCCTAATGCTTATATTATGTTGAAAGTCATATGTGGCCTGTAGTGCATAGATGGACTTGGTATGATTATGACCAGGGATTATTCGGTATAATCATAACCGTAATGTTACAAATAATGTGGAAAAAATCCTCATTGGCCCATAGTGCATGTTAGGTTTGTAATATTCATAACGCAATCAAATTGCATAAAAAGTGCGGAAGCGTGGTAAAATCAGAGTTTAAAAAATTTACAAACCATATACCCGGATCACCCTTTATGCATAATTATTAATTAAACGAAAAGATAAAGAATAAAATCATACCCTTGAAGATCGAGCTTCCTCGTGTACAAGTTCACCTCCAAATCCTTTCGCTCAATCTTGAATCCATGTGGTTTGGTTCCTTCCTTTGATCAACGTTAGCCACCCATGTGTTTGGCCTCAGAGGTGATCCACCAAGGAAGAATAAAATTCAAGAAGATGGGTGTTTGGCTAAACCCTAGTTTTTCTATCTCTATAGAAAAGGTGTACTCTCCCAACAATTGGAATTATGTCGTATGTTGAAAAAATCAACAACACATCTCACCCATAATAAGACTCCTCTTATTTATAGATGTGGGCAACCCACCCTTAATTAAGGAATTGGGTTTTAATTAATTAAATTCTTTTAATTAATTAAGCTCCCTAATCTTATTAGGGATAATTAATTAAACTCCTTTAACTAATTTTCCTTCCTAATCCAATTAGGAATAAATGAGAGTACTTATATTAAATTAATTCCTAAACTCTTTTAGAAATTAAAATAATAATAATTGTAATAATATTAATAAGACTCCTCTTATTAATTTATATTTAATATTTCTAAAATATTAAATAATAATATTAAGCTATTTAATTTATTCTATCACCATAGATTAAATTAAATATACATAACATATTATTACGATTATGCCATTAACTTCTTAAATAATTATTCTTCCTTTTATGGTGTGACCCTTTAGGTTCTCCATATTAAACCTAGGTTGTGAATAAATCAATTAGAACAATTCTAATCTTATTTAAATAAATAAATTAAATAATTAATTTATTTAAATAAATAATATTTATTCTACAATAGGATAAGCCTCCCTAGCGATCAACGACTTTCAAGATAATATAGATTTTAACATTAATCATTAAAGAACCTTTGAGTAAATAGTTACCGCACAATTCAATCCTTCCACCATACAATGTCCCAATTAAATATAAGACATGGAATTATCGTCAAGTCTTATTTTATTTAATTATATGTATTTCGACTCTTAAATGCACAACTCAAATAATGCAAATTAGAAACTCCTTTCTAATTTCATTCGCGCCGCCAAGGACTACTGGGTTGTCATTTATCGAATCACATAGACATTCTCTTCTTTTATTAGAAGTGGTAGATTCTTTATTGATCATACATTATCTCCATGTACAACTTATTATACCCAAGCATACCCTTTGATATACCCTAAGGGTCTTAAGGAATAAGTCAAAGTATAACTCATCATACACAAGATACTATGATGATCTCAAGTCCAAGGATTACTTGTCTTTACTATCACTACAGAATTCCTATCGACAGCAAATAAAACTCCATTAGGTATTCCTTAGCGAGCCAACGTTCAAAGTGAACTTATTCTCTAATAAGCACCTACATACTTGCTTTAGTGTCTCCACACAAATGATCATGAGATCAATCATCCTCATCCAATGAGCAAGCAACGTATGTACCAATCTATCCGGATTCACTAATCCCCAATTTAGTAATCCAACGATTGGGAACTATTTTAGTTTTAAGCTTTCTAAGAATTTAGATCTCATTAGAATGATCATCATCATTATTCTAAAAGCATTGCTTAAAACTATGGGTTTATCACATATTATAAAACAGCACCATGTAGATAATTAAAAGCCTTTAATAAATTAATACTTTTTATTAATAAATGAATAAGATTGTTACAAAGTATATGCTTTATCATCAAACATGATTGGCTTGTGTGCATACTACTTTCAATCTCCCACTTGCACTAAAGCCAATCGTCATGGTAACTCATACTCTTCTTCTCTAAGTGACGATTATCCTGCTGTTGGATAAGCTTTAGTTAATGGATATGTAATGTTGTTTATGAGAGTCCACTATCTCTATAGTGATTTCCCATCTTTCAATGATTCTTATAATCAAATGATAGTGCCACAACACATGTTTAGATCCAAGATGAGACTTAGGAACTATTCCTAGTTCTGTAATGAACTTTTAATCCAAACAATCAACTTGCAGCTTCATTTATAGCTATATACTTTGTCTTTATCACTAAACCAGCAACTCCTTGCTGTTTGGAACCTTTCCAATTCACTGCACCACTATTCAAGATAACACTTTACCTTAAAGTGGATTTTTTGGTCGTCTTCGTCTCATTCGAAAAACTTGAGTCCGTAAAGCCCTCTAGTTTTAATTCGGACCCACCATGTTTGCTCACATCCTTAGTGCTTGGGTTAAGAACTTTAAGATGTTTTTCTTCGTCTTACGGTGATCTTCTCGAATATGACCGATCAACATCGGTCTCGTATATTTCATTGCATATATGATTGTCACTCATGCGATCTCTCTTCTTTGGAGTCTATGGGGATTATTAAGAGATACACTCCATAGCTCATCGACATGAGACATCTCTTGAGTTTGCCATGCTAAACGACTTTAGCATCAAATGAATATCGTTCCTTGGGTTAAGTCGAGCATCCTCTTGAATCTATCTATATAGATTTGCATCCCCAATTAAGATACTCTTCCCAAATCATTCATGGAGGAATGTTTAGACAACTTTATCTTTCTTGATTGTAGCATTGGTAAGTAATTCCTCATCCGTAGTATATCAACATATAATACTAGAAATTTCACGACGCCCCATCGACCCTTTTGTACACACTAGAACTCTTACCTCATCGTATGTGTAAGCGGATCATCATCTTCTATGATGTGTACCTCATCATCATCATCCATGATGAATCCATACCTCCCGGTATCTTGGTACTATTCAGATTTATTATCGGTTGCCAGGTACAATATGTACATCTACATGTTCCTCTTATTTGACTTATAGTGTTTTGTGGTTCTTGACCTTTCAAGATCTATAATCCTCCCACTAGCCCCCCCTTCAATGATAAACACCTTTATCTTAGAAGGCGGCGTTGTTTCGTAACAAACACCTTTTGCTAAGTAGAATTATAGAACATATACCCTAAACTTACTTTAGGATATCCCACAAATCTGTACATGTCAAATCTTGTCCCAAGCTTATCCTTTGAAACCTTTTCACATAAGTTGGACAACCCCTTATCTTAACATACTTAAGATTAGGAATCCTCCCTGTCCATAACTTTTATGGAGTCTTGGGGCCGGATTTTGAGGTTACCATTTCGTAGATACATAGCCATTTCTAGGACATGACCCTAGAAGAATACTGGAATGTCGGTAAAATCATTATGGACCGTACCATGTCCAACAAGGTACAATTTTTCCATTCAGATACATCAATCAATTATTGCGTATCACGATGTGTCCATTATGAGAAAACCATTTGAGATGATCTAGAAACTTATTGCACAAGTATTTATTCCTTGATCTAATCAAAGAATCTTAATACATTGCCAATTTGTTTCACTTCTGAATTCTTTGAACCTTTCAAATAATTCACACTTGTATTTCAACAAATACATACATTCAACTCTTTGAATGATCATCTCCTTTTCTTATACTAATTTGTTCAATATGCAAAATTATTTTCATGTAAGTCAAGTATACAAAATTTATTAAGTAATATTTCAGTTCTATACAAAACATTATTATTATAAATAGAACAACAATTGTTCTTAATTATAATACCAAAGATTTCATTGTCCAACAATAAAATGGAAATAATATTTTTAACAAGAACTCGGAATACAATAACAACTTATCGACTTAATAGATTTGCCGTAGGCATTGCTAAACTATAAGTTTCTATGGCTAATATGCAAAGAACCTTTGCTTCATTTCCCACACATAGGATTACTTATCTTGTTTAACTTTCTACTTACGCTTGGTCCCTTCATAAATCTATATTTATGATAACCAATGTCGGTATCCAATACCCAAGTAGAACCTCGACTTAAAGAAAAATTTATTTCAATCATGAACAAATTTGTATTTGTAAATCAAACTTCACTAAGCTTCTTTGGTTAACCTTTGCAAGATGTTTCTCGCAGATTTCTTCCCCGGTGTCCAAAGCTTATAGCAAGTGGAAGCAAACTCCTTTGCTATCCGTATCAGTTTTGTTCTTATTATCCTTTGTTTTTGCCTTTTCATTTACCTTCTTTGAATCGTTCTTCTTTTCAGAAGATCCTTTGGCCCCTACCAATAAGACTTGATCTTTCTTGGTTGGAAAGTGACTCTCAACATTTTTCAATATGTTAAGCAAATCGGTGAGGTCGATATCTAGCTTGTTTATATGAAAATTCACAACAATTGTGAAAGGAGTCCGGAGTGAGTGCAAGATCAAATCTTGGCTCAACTCTCCATCCATGACAAAACCAGTTGTCCTAATTGATCAATCAAATTGATTATGTTAAGAACCTTTTGTCGCATTATATAGTGTCATTGGCCATTCTAGATCGGAAGAGCTCCTTAGATATCTCGATATCTATCGGCCCTACTTTCCTCACCATCTACTACTTGATGTGCGTGAATATAGTAGAAGCATCCATAGTTTCACGCCGACGTCAAGCTCGTTACTCATGTAGATGCGAGCATGATGCATTGAGCCAATCGTGCATCATCTTGCCACTTTCTAAAAGTAGCAATGTCTTCCTCAGAGGCATTGTCTGCAACCATTGCAGGGATAGGCGTATTAAGGACATAAGATAGCTTTTCAGCCATGAGAACTTTTCTCAATTTCCTTAACCAATCCGTTTAATTCGGTTTGATTAATTTAGCATCTAATATGCTTCGCAATGATAGTAATTTTAGACATTGTAAAATTCTGTAAATGAATTTGTAATTAACAACATTTTAACATACATTCTATTATTAATTACCAAAATAATTTAGGTCTTATTTTAAATTGGTATCTCCCACTATTTTCTTCAAACTATATTACCCTCACTTATATAGTTCGGCAAAATCTAATTAAAGATTTGCTAGTGAGAATAAGGATCCCATTTCAATTGTATATAGCCTTGTGGTGACACAACAAACTATATATAAATAAATAGGTAGACAACTTTTGTCAATTACATCAACTATGCAACTCCTTGTATTTTGCCTCTTAGATTATTTTGATCAAGTGGTGGCACATCCGAATCAAAATTATCCAAGTTAAGTCCGACCTAGCACTCTATATATTCAAAAAGAAAAATATCATCCTTGTGGTGACACAACAAAACAATATTGTTCAATTTTCTTTATAAGCATCAAATGTGATAAATTAACATCTTAAATACTTAATACTTGCCTTGTGGTGACACAACAAACTCATATTAAATATTTAATACTCTATTAATTTTATCATGCTAGAAGGCGACGTTCGATATTCCAAATATCTTTGAACGCTTAGGACTTAATATAAAAATTGAGGGTTTGTTATTAATTTGTCTCATCTTGTTTAAGCGCATTTACATATATATATATAAAATACGTGTTATATTAATGAACATGCGAAGCATGTTTGCATAATATATAATATATATAGTATATAGCATGCACATATAGAATACTATATTCTACCCGGATTGATTATGGACTTTTATTCTAGTTTGGTTCACTAGAGCCACCAAGTGAACCAAAAGGTCAAACCCTAGGGGTGCAAGAAATAATATTTAAATATAACTATTATATTTAAACCGGGCTCCATTACAAACGGGTCTTCAAGCGCTTGTGTCCTTGATCTCTAATTTTTCAAAATAATTCTAAATATTCCTATTACAAAACTATTTAAAATAAATAGAAACCTTGATCGTGATCAAGGGAAGTACAGGAGGAGATAGAATTTACATTAAGAAAAAATTAGAGAAGACGAGGTACTGTGAACCCCATTTAATAAAACCCATACATTCATGCATCCAACTAAAATAAAATCCAATCGTATTGGTCAATAGTCCATAATCAATCCCATTTATTATCATACACATCACCATACGCATCAATAAATAACATTCATCTCATGAATAATAAACATTTAATATATATATTGATATCATTTAATGGGCAAATTTAGTTAGTATAAAATCTATTTTTGAATCAAAATAAACTCCTTTATTTTAATCCAAATTTAAATCAAAATAAAACTATTTTATTTTAATTTATCCAATTTTAAATAAAATAAACTATTTTATTTTAATCAAAAATTTTAATCAAAATAAACTCCTTTATTTTAATTAATTATGGAATCCAATTCCATGTAATAAAAAAATCTTTAATTAAAATAAACTCTTTTATTTTAATTAATTATGGAATCCAATTCCATGTAAAAAAAATCTTTTATTAAAGGAAACACGGATATTCTTTCCTATTCACAAATAAACTCATTTATTTTGAATAATATGAAATCTTATTTCATATTTAAATAAACTCCTTTATTTAAGGAAACATGGATTCTCTTTCCTATTCACAAATAAACTCTTTTATTTTGAATAATAAGAAATCCTATTTCATATCTAAATAAACTTCTTTATTTAAGGAAATTAGGCAATCCAATTTCAACTCCAATTAGTTAGCATGGAATCCAATTCCAACTCTAATTAGTTAGCATGAAATTTAATTTTAAAATTAAAATAAACTTTATATTTTAATATAAAATAAACTTTTATTTTAATATTAAAATAAAATTTTTATTTTAATAATAAAATTATTAATAATATTATATATATAATAATAAAACAAAACCATTATTTTATTATATATATATAATAAAACCGTATATATATATTAGTAATATATATTATATATATATATATATACGTTCCTTCCTTTTTTTTTTGAAAACGTGCTACCCTGTTAACTTACTTCCTGTTAACTTACTTCCGTGCATTCCTTTTATAACTAAAAAAACTCCTGACTTCCTTTTCTTTCATTCCGTGATTCCATGCAATCCGGAAAGTTTTTTTTTTTTTTTGATTGCCAGGGGCTAACGGATACAACAACAAAAAAAAATAAAAAATCTTGCAGCTAATTTTAAGATTTCCAAATAAGCCGTGCCTTGTTTTATTCCTTAATTTCCTGTTGCTTTCAGTCACGTGGCATATATCAACATGTTCTCAAGAATTGATTTCGTGTAATCGCAAGCGGTTCCTCGATTTCCGCAAGATATAAAAAAAATGAATTTCTTTTTTTTTTTTTTTTTTTTTTTAATAAATTTTATACAATAAAATTTTGCCCAATTAAATTGTTCTAAACACATATCAATATAATATTAAATTAAAACAATTAATAATTTGCATAAAGGTTTGGCTTTGATGCCACTATTAGGTTTGTAATATTCATAACGCAATCAAATTGCATAAAAAGTGCGGAAGCGTGGTAAAATCAGAGTTTAAAAAATTTATAAACCATATACCCGGATCACCCTTTATGCATAATTATTAATTAAACGAAAAGATAAAGAATAAAATCATACCCTTGAAGATCGAGCTTCCTCAGGTACAAGTTCACCTCCAAATCCTTTCGCGTTCAATCTTGAATCCACCGGGTTTGGTTCCTTCCTTTGATCAACGTTAGCCACCCATGTGTTTGGCCTCTAGAGGTGATCCACCAAGGAAGAATAAAATTCAAGAAGATGGGTGTTTGGCTAAACCCTAGTTTTTCTATCTCTATAGAAAAAGGTGTACTCTCCCAACAATTGGAATTATGTCGTATGTTGAAAAAATCAACAACACATCTCACCCATAATAAGACTCCTCTTATTTATAGATGTGGGCAACCCACCTTAACAATTAAGGAATTGGGTTTTAATTAATTAAATTCTTTTAATTAATTAAGCTCCCTAATCTTATTAGGGATAATTAATTAAACTCCTTTAACTAATTTTCCTTCCTAATCCAATTAGGAATAAATGAGAGTACTTATATTAAATTAATTCCTAAACTCTTTTAGAAATTAAAATAATAATAATTGTAATAATATTAATAAGACTCCTCTTATTAATTTATATTTAATATTTCTAAAATATTAAATAATAAATATTAAGCTATTTAATTTATTCTATCACCATAGATTAAATTAAATATACATAACATATTATTACGATTATGCCATTAACTTCTTAAATAATTATTCTTCCTTTTATGGTGTGACCCTTTAGGTTCTCCATATTAAACCCAGGTTGTGAATAAATCAATTAGAACAATTCTAATCTTATTTAAATAAATAAATTAAATAATTAATTTATTTAAATAAATAATATTTATTCTACAATAGGATAAGCCTCCCTAATGATCAGCGACTTTCCGGATAATATAGATTTCAACATTAATCATTAAAGAACCTTTGAGTAAATAGTTACCGCATAATTCAATCCTTCCACCATACAATGTCCCAATTAAATATAAGACATGGAATTACCGTCAAGTCTTATTTTATTTAATTATATGTATTTCGACTCTTAAATGCACAACTCCAAATAATGCAAATTAGAAACTCCTTTCTAATTTCATTCGCTTTCGCCAAGGACTACTGGGTTGTCATTTATCGAATCACATAGGACATTTCTTCTTTATTAGAAGTGGTAGATTCTTTATTGATCATACATTATCTCCATGTACAACTTATTATACCCAAGCATACCCTTTGATATACCCTAAGGGTCTTAAGGAATAAGTCAAAGTATAACTCATCATACACAAGATACTATGATGATCTCAAGTCCAAGGATTACTTGTACTACTATCACTCTGGTGAATTCCTATCGACAGCAAATAAAACTCCATTAGGTATTTCTTAGCGAGCCAACGCTCGTTGAACTTATTCTCTAATAAGCACCTACATACTTGCTTTAGTGTCTCCACACAAATGATCATGAGATCAATCATCCTCATCCAATGAGCAAGCAACGTATGTACCAATCTATCCGGATTCACTAATCCCCAATTTAGTAATCCAACGATTGGGAACTATTTTAGTTTTAAGCTTTCTAAGAATTTAGATCTCATTAGAATGATCATCATCATTATTCTAAAAGCATTGCTTAAAACTATGGGTTTATCACATATTATAAAAACAAACACCATGTAGATAATTAAAAGCCTTTAATAAATTAATACTTTTTATTAATAAATGAATAAGATTGTTACAAAGTATATGCTTTATCATCAAACATGATTGGCTTGTGTGCATACTACTTTCAGTGCATTGATGGACAGTTTTTGGTATGATTATGGCTATGGATTTTCTTTGGCCGTAGTGCAAAGATGAATTGTTTTATGGCATGATCAGGACCGTTGATGAAAACATGATTATCTTTGGCCCAGTAGTGCATGGATAATTGTGGTCGTGATACTAAAGAATATCCTCGTAGTGCGCAAGGGTGATTCGATGATGTGGATTATTTATTGTCGAGTCCCAACGATAAAAGTGATGAAAACCTTTTAAATCATAAAAGATAGTAGATTTTATTCTCTACTTGACTCTTTTAATGGATCGCTTGTTCACCGCACTTAAACTTGATGTTTGTTATATTGTATCAGTTTAACACTGTGAAGGCTAACGATAAATTATTCTGCATTATCTTAGTCATAATATTTCTTATTGGGCTAGTTGAGCTCACCCTTTTGCTTTCATTATTCTGTTCAGGAAATGAGAACGTAGCAGGGACTAGTTGGGGAACAGAGTGACGGTCCTAGATGTTTGCATTAGTAGTCCTCACTATTCTGTGAAATAGTGTGATAATAATTGTAATGAGGACTCCTTTTGAGTTTTTATACTCTCTAGTAGACAATATTTATATTCAAACTCACAGTTTATGTTTTGTCGTATTGTACACGACAGTTGTATTATTAAGTTGTATTTGAATTCTGTACTTTGTATCTGACGACCCAAGATGGGTGATGTATACCCAATTTTGGGGGCGTCACAGTTGGTATCAAAGCTTAGGGATATGATCCCTGACTGAGATGTGAGACAAGAACTAGGAGGGGAGAGACGGGGAATTCCTTCGCTAGTATGACCTACCTAAGTTTATTTGGTATTTAATTGGTCGGTCAGAGTATAGGGATAATATGTGATATGTTAATTAACCCTTATTTTGTGGCAGTATTTAAAAATGACATCCGAGAATGTTGAGAATAGCAATGGAGCACATGAGACCGTGGAGACACCTCTTATCACCAACCAAGATAATGTGATTAGACATATCCATATGGTGATTGAGGAATTAAAAGTTGCACTCAAGCTAGTCGCAAAGGTAGCAACTGAGAATGAGGAAGAACAGGAACCTGAGGAGGATATATTAGAAGAACTTATTGATCAAAATGTAGAATTGCAAAATCGTATTCACGAGTTAGAAGAACAGGCTGAAGAACGAAAGGCGGTCATGGAGCAAAGGAATGTAACAATTCAAAATTGTATTACCCGATGTACGATAGTTGAACAGGAGCGCTCTTTGGCAGAGTATACGATATTAAAGCTGGAATCTGAGAATTCAAATGTCAAGGCGCAGCTGAAAGAAGAAACAACTGAACGAGTGAGGATGAAAGATGCATGGGTAAAAGCCACACGACGCGTTGATATTGTGGAAAGAGAAGTCCGATCCAAGAAAGCTAAAATAGATGATATGTATTTCTCTTTTTCGACAGCAATTGGGAGAACCCAACATCGAAGTTTTGAATTACCCTATACATCATGGTCAACCCCAATTCGATATGGATCGAAGGCTAATGATTCAGATCATGGAGCAGGAGTACGACGAAGCAGTTGAGGGTGGAATATTCCCTATAGCGAAAGTTAATTCCAGTGGTAATGACGACACCAAAGATCGCCCCAACAAGTCAAATTCTTGTAGTTTAAGGAAAGCATTTTTTCTGACGAGGAATCGAACGAAGTTATCACGGGTTAGTTAATTATAAATTCATGCGAAGTCTATACCTTATTCGATACCTGTTCTACCTATTCTTTTATCTCTCTTTCTTGCGCTCAACGTTTAAATTTAACTCCGGAGAAGTTAGACTTTGACTTATTGGTTGAGACTTCGTTAGTAGAAACCTTCATTACCTCCACTATTTATAAATCTTGTTGATTCAAATCGACACTTTCACGTTACCTGTCAATCTTATCTCTTTGAAGATACTTGCCTTTGATGCAATTTTTAGAAATCGATTGGTTAACTACTCATCATGCCGTTTCAGAAGGTTATTAGCTTTCATATTCCTAACCAACTTGTTATGCGAATTCAAGCAACCAAACCACTAAAGTCAATCATTGTCATATCAAGTCATAAGTAAAGAGCCTCGGTCCTTTCGTTGTTGACTTTCTTATGTGGAATGCACCGAAGCCAGACTTTCTGTAGGCGATGTCGTGAATGACGATGGCAAGTTGATAGGTATCAATGTGACGTACTATCCAAGTCTTGGATGAGGGTCACAATTTTGAATGATAAATTTTTTGACGTATTCTTGAAGACTTCTTAGCCTACCCCTAGAGCGTGAAATCGAATTTTGTATTGAATTCGAAGACAAAACACATTTCTAAAACCCTCAAATATTTTCTTCACCCAAAATGAACGTGTAATGTGCCAAAGACGTTGACTCGAGCTGTTGAAGATTACGATCGTACCATTCAATACCATCGTAGAAAAATGAACATGGTAACTAACGCGTTGAGTAGAAGATCGTATGCGATTACAAGTGCGAATATACGAACCACGTGAATATAACGAATATCTGAGTAGAATCGACATTAATTGATAAAGTTAAAGCCGATCAAGCTACACACTCGGAGCTGATGAATGTGAAGAATTAAGAAGGTTCAAGAGGGCGTTATTCTAGAAGCAAGAATCGACGAAGAGAGGAAATCTCAACCCTCGATTTAATTGACCCATTTGAAATCCTCGATGAAGTACGAAATGTGGCCTATAGACTCGTTTTACCGCCAAGTATGTTGCGTGTTCATAACGTTTTTAACGTATCGATGTTACGTAAATATGTGGATGACCCGAACCACATTATTAATTTAGAACCGGACGAGATAGCGGATGATTTAACGTTTGAGGAGATACGTGTTAAAATCTTGGATAAGAAGAATCGTATTCAACACTCAAAGGTTATACCTCAAGAGTTAGAATTTGAAATGAAGTCGAGGTATCCTCACCTCTTCGGAATACCAGATACGTACGTAAATTTCGAGGGCGAAATTTCATAAGGAGGGGAGATTGTGAGACCCAGATTTTATGAATAAAAGATTTAATTTTCTCGAAATATTTTATTTTATATTATGGTGTGGATTTGAGATAATGTTATAGTTGTGGGTAGTATTTATAAATTTTGAAAAGTATGCAAGTTGTTGTATAATATTCGATTAGTCGGGGAATATTCTTTTTGTTGGGGAATATCCAAATACGACTAAGTACAATCATTGGTGGACCTATAACGAAATTAAATTATCGGATTGAGAAAACGACAAAAAAAATATTTTTTGAGAATAACGGCGGAAGTTTTACCGTTAAAACTGTTGAACTACTCTGTAGTAAAAGAAACGATGTCTGGCGTGGTTGGATAGTAGCTATTACCAGTATTGATTATTGATGTTTACATGATAAGTCACTCAGTTTTGTTTTATTAGTATTATTAATGTAATAAAACAGAAAAACTTTTTATATAAAACAAAATACTTTTATAAAGTTATTCTATAATTAGAATATATTATATTTTATTATGCATAGTGTTTTAAGATAGTGTGCTCGCATAGTGTTTGCAGATAGTAAAATCTTTTATAAAGTTATTTGTTTTATTAGACAATAATTAGAATATATTATATTTTATTATGCATAGTGTTTGCATAATGCCTGCATAGTGTTTGCATAGTAAAATCTTTTATAAAGTTATTCATTTTATTAGATTATAAATAGAATATATTATATTTTATTTAAAAGATTTTGCTTTAAATATGGACCGTCAGATTAAAGTAAATCAATCTGGACCGTTCATGAGTTAGTTACTATGCAGTCCATTCTTCTATAAATAGAAACTCATTCATTCATTATTTCTTAGGAATTCAGTGAAACTCTAAAGAGAGAAACTATAGAGAGAAAGAAGAAAAGTGTTCTGCTACTTCACTACTTCTATATCCAGTACTCTTCTTTCTAAGGTAGGAAATATTATTTGTTGTACTCATAAGGGGTATTCTTTCTTTCTTTTTTGTTTCATGAAGAGAATTTACGTTATTCCATTCTTTATTATTCTATTGGAATAACTTGATATCTGTGAGCTACCCTATACTTGGTGAAATTCTTTTCGTTATTCCATTCTTTATTATTATGTTGGAATAACTTTGCATCATGCAAAGTAATCGCATATATGGTGAAATTCTTCTAATATTCCATTATTTATTATTACGTTTAATATCACATGCATGCGTTTACGTGGGACATGGTTCCATTATTTATTATTATGTTGGAATAACTCGCTATACAAAGCAATCGTATATATGGTGAAATTCTTCTAATATTCCATTCTTTATTATTTTGTTGGAATATCCTCGCTCATGCATTTTTATGGGACACGAGTTCCGTTATTTATTATTCTCGTTGAATAAGATTATTTTTTTTCGACCTAGTTCCAGATTATTTATTATTCATTGGAACATCCCCGGCTTTAATTTTGCGACTCGACTCGGTTCCGTTATTATTATTATTGTTGGAATAACCTATTTATCAAGTACCGCATGCATGGTGATTTCTTTTGTTATTTAATTCTTTATTATACTCAGTTGGTTAAAGTTTTGACTTCTATACTCCATGAAATTAGTGGAATATCCTTGATATTTGCGACTTCATCCAGTATCTTTTCATGAAAATATTCTTCTAAGCATTCTTGAATTTCACTCTACAAAGAAGTATCATGTTGACAATGTGGACGTTATTAGTTCCTGGATAAATTAATTCTTGAACTTGTTTTATTGAATTCTTATATCATTATCATCATCCTAATGCTTATATTATGTTGAAAGTCATATGTGGCCTGTAGTGCATAGATGGACTTGGTATGATTATGACCAGGGATTATTCGGTATAATCATGCGTAGTAATGTTACAAATAATGTGGAAAAAATCCTCATTGGCCCATAGTGCATTGATGGGACGTTTTTGGTATGATTATGGCTATGGATTCTCTTTGGCCGTAGTGCAAAGATGAATTGTTTTATGGCATGATCAGGACCGTTGATGAAAACATGATTATCTTTGGCCCAGTAGTGCATGGATAATTGTGGTCGTGATACTAAAGAATATCCTCGGTCAGAAAAGGGGTGATTCGATGATGTGGATTATTTATTGTCGAGTCCCAACGATAAAAGTGATGAAAAACCTTTTAAATCATAAAAGATAGTAGATTTTATTCTCTACTTGACTCTTTTAATGGATTGCTTGTTCCGCTGCACTTAAACTTGATGTTTGTTATATTGTATCAGTTTAACACTGTGAAGGCTAATGATAAATTATTCTGCATTATCTTAGTCATAATATTTCTTACTGGGCTACTTGAGCTCACCCTTTTGCTTTCATTGTTCTCTTCAGGAAATGAGAACGTAGCAGGGACTAGTCGGGGAACAGAGTGACGGTCCTAGATGTTTGCATTAGTAGTCCTCACTATTCTGTGAAATAGTGTGATAATAATTGTAATGAGGACTCCTTTTGAGTTTTTATACTCTCTAGTAGACAATATTTGTATTTAAACTCACAGTTTATGTTTTGTCGTATTGTACACGACAGTTGTATTATTAAGTTGTATTTGAATTCTATACCTTGTATCTGGCTACCCAAGATGGGTGATGTATACCCAATTTTGGGGGCGTCACAGTTGGTATCAAAGCTTAGGGATATGATCCCTGGCTGAGATGTGAGACAAGAACTAGGAGGGGAGAGACGGGGAATTCCTTCGCTAGTATGACCTACCTAAGTTTATTTGGTATTTAATTGGTCGGTCAGAGTATATGGATAATATGTGATATGTTAATTAACCCTTGTTTTGTGGCAGTATTTAAAAATGACATCCGAGAATGTTGAGAATAGCAATGGAGCACATGAGACCGTGGAGACACCTCTTATCACCAACCAAGATAATGTGATTAGAGATATCCATATGGTGATTGAGGAATTAAAAGTTGCACTCAAGCTAGTCGCAAAGGTAGCAACTGAGAATGAGAAAGAACAGGAACTTGAGGAGGATTTATTAGAAGAACTTATTGATCAAAATGTAGAATTGCAAAATCGTATTCACAAGTTAGAAGAACAGGCTGAAGAACGGAAGGCGGTCGTGGGGCAAAGGAATGTAACAATTCAAAATTGTATTACCCTATGTACGATAGCTGAACAGGAGCGCTCTTTGGCAGAGTATACGATATTAAAGATGGAATCTGAGAATTCAAATGTCAAGGCGCAGCTGAAAGAAGAAACAACTGAACGAGTGAGAATGAAAGATGCATGGGTAAAAGCCACACGATGCGTTGATATTGTGGAAAGAGAAGTCCGATCCAGGAAAGCTAAAATAGATGATATGTATTTCTCTTTTTCGACAGCAATTGGGAGAACCCAACATCGAGTTTTGAATTACCCTATACATTGCGGTCAACCCCAATTCGATATGGATCGAAGGCTAATGATTCAGATCATGGAGTAGGAGTACGACGAAGCAGTTGAGGGTGGAATATGCCCTATAGCGAAAGTTAATTCCAGTGGTAATGACGAAACCAAAGACTGTCCCGAACAAGTCAAATTCGATTGTTTAAGGGAAAGCATTTTTCGTGAAGAGGAATCGAACGAAGTTATCACGGGTTAGTTAATTATAAATTCTTGCGAAGTCTATACCTTATTCGATACCTGTTTTACCTATTCTTTTATCTCTCTTGCTTGCTTAAAATGTTTAAATTTAACTCCGGAGAAGTTAGACTTTGACTTATTGGTTGAAACTTCGTTAGTAGAAACCTTCGTTACCTCCACTATTTATAAATCTTGTTGATTCAAATCGACATTTTCACGTTACCTGTCAATCTTATCTCTTTGAAAATACTTGCCTTTGATGCAATTTTTAGAAATCAATTGGTTAACTACTCATCATGTTGTTCGTAAGGTTATTAGCTTTCATATTCCTAACCAACTTGTTATGCGAATTCAAGCAACCAAACCATTAAAGTTAATCATTGTCATATCAAGTCATAAGTAAAGAGCCTCAGTCCTTTCGTTATTGATTTTCTTATGTGGAATGCACCGAAGCCAGACTTTCTGTAGGCGATGTCGTGAATGACGATGACAAGTTGATAGGTATCAATGTGACGTACTATCCAAGTCTTGGATGAGGGTCACAGTTTTGAATGATAAATTTTATAACGTATTCTTGAAGACTTCTTAGCCTACCCCTAGAGCATGAAATCGAATTTTGAATTGACCCCAGTATAAAACCCATTTCTAAAACCCTCAAATATTTTCTTCACCCAAAATGAATGTGTAATGTGCCAAAGACGTTGACTCGAGCTGTTGAAGATTACGATCATACCATTCAATACCATCGTAGGAAAAACGAACATGGTAACTAACGCGTTGAGTAGAAGATCGTATGTGGTTACAAGTGCGAATATACGAACCTACGTGAATATAACGAATATACGAGTAGAATCGACATTAATCGATAAAGTTAAAGCTGCTAAAGCTACACACCCGAAGCTGATGAATGTGAAGAATTAAGAAGGTTCAAGAGGGCGTTATTCTAGAAGCAAGAATCGACAAAGAGAGGAAATCTCAACCCTCGATTTAATTGACCCATTTGAAATCCTCGATGAAGTAGGAAATGTGGCCTATAGACTCGTTTTACCGCCAAGTATGTCGCGTGTTCATAACGTTTTTAACGTATCGATGTTACGTAAATATGTGGATGACCCGAACCACATTATTAATTTAGAACCGGACGAGATAGCGGATGATTTAACGTTTGAGGAGATACGTATTAAAATCTTGGATAAGAAGAATCGTATTCAACACTCAAAGGTTATACCTCAAGAGTTAGAATTTGAAATGAAGTCGAGGTATCCTCACCTCTTCTAAGATACCAGTATCGCACGTAAATTTCGAGGGCTTAAATTTCATAAGGTGGGGAGATTGAGAGACCCAGATTTTATGAATAAAAGATTTAATTTTCTCAAAAATATTTTTTTATGTTATGGTGTGGATTTGAGATAATGTTATAGTTGTGGGTAGTATTTATAAATTTTGAAAAGTATGCAAGTTGTTGTATAATATTCGATTGGTCTGGGAATATTCTTTTTGTTAGGAGAATATTAAATTTACAAGACAATCATTAGTGGACCCCACAACGGAATTATTGTCGGATTGAGAAAACGACAAAAATATTTTTATGAGAATAACGACGGAAGTTTTACCCTTAAAACTGTTGAACTACTCGGTAGTAAAAGTACAGTAATACGCGTGGTTGGATAGTAGCACACGGTATTGATTATTGATGTTTACGTGATAAGTCACTCAGTTTTGTTTTATTAGTATTATTAATGTAATAAAACAGAAAAACTTTTTATATAAAACAGAATACTTTTATAAAGTTATTCTATAATTAGAATATATTATATTTTATTATGCATAGTGTTTGTATAGTGTCTGCATAGTAAAATCTTTTATAAAGTTATTTATTTTATTAGACAATAATTAAAATATATTATATTTTATTATGCATAGTGTTTCAGATAGTGCTGCATGATAGTGTTTGCATAGTAAAATCTTTTATAAAGTTATTCGTTTTATTAGATTATAAATAGAATATATTATATTTTATTTAAAAGATTTTGCTTTAAATATGGACCGTCAGATTAAAAGTAAATCAATCTGGATGAATTCATAAGTTAGTTAATATGCTGATCCATTCTTCTATAAATAGAAACTCATTCATTCATTATTTTTCATTTAATTCACAAAACTCTAGAGAGAGAAACTATAGAGAGAAAGAAGAAAAGTGTTCGCTACTTCACTACTTCTATATCCGATACTCTTCTTTCTAAGGTAGGAAATATTATTTGTTGTACTCATAAGGGGTATTCTTTCTTTCTTTTGTTCATGAAGAGAACTTCGTTATTCCATTCTTTATTATTACATTGGAATAACTTGTATCTGTGAGCTACCCTATACTTGGTGAAATTCTTACATTATTCCATTCTTTATTATTATGTTGGAATAACACATCATGCAAAATCTTCGCATACATGGTGAAATTCTTCTAATATTCCATTATTTATTATTCGTTCGGAATATCACCATGCACATGCTTTTACTTTAGGACATGGTTCCGTTATTTATTATTATGTTGGAATAACTTTGTCTATGCAAAGTCTCGTATACATGGTGAAATTCTTCTAATATTCCATTCTTTATTATTTTGTTGGAATATCACGTCACAAGCATTTTACGCGGACTGGTTCCGTTATTTATTATTCATTGGAATATCCCGTCAAGGTCGCTTTTATGCCGCACTCTAGTTCCGTTATTTATTATTCGTTGGAACATCCCGCTTTAAATTTAATTTGACACGACCGTTCCGTTATCATTATTACATTGGAATAACTCCGCTCTATTCAATACCGCATGCATGGTGATTTCTTTTGTTATTCAATTCTTTATTATACTCAGTTGGTTAAAGTTTTGACTTCTATACTCCATGAAATTAGTGGAATATCCTTGATATTTGCACTTCATCCAGTATCTTTTCATGAAAATATTCTTCTAAGCATTCTTGAATTTCACTCTACAAAGAAGTATCATGTTGACAATGTGGACGTTATTAGTTCCTGGATAAATTAATTCTTGAACTTGTTTTATTGAATTCTTATATCATTATCATCATCCTCATGCTTATATTATGTTGAAAGTCATCTGTGGCCTGTAGTGCATAGATGGACTTGGTATGATTATGACCGAGGATTGCAGATAATCATAACCGTAATGTTACAAATAATGTGGAAAAAAAATCCTCATTGGCCCATAGTGCATTGATGGACGATTTTTGGTATGATTATGGCTATGGATTCTCTTTGGGCGAGTGCAAAGATGAATTGTTTTATGGCATGATCGGGAATGATTGATGAAAATCTGATTATCTTTTGCGCGTAGTGCATGGATAATTGTGGTAGTGATCTTAAAGAATATCCTTGGCCCGTAGTGCGGGGGTGATTCGATGATGTGGATTATTTATTAAAGTCGAGTCGATAAAAGTGATGAAAAACCTTTTAAATCATAAAAGATAGTAGATTTTTCTCTACTTGACTCTTTTAACGGAGTTGCTTGTTGCGAGTTAAACTTGATGTTTGTTATATTATATCAGTTTAAAATTGTGAAGGCTAACGATAAATTATTACGCATTATCTTAGTCATAATATTTCTTCTTTGGGCTAGTTGAGCTCACCCTTTTGCTTTCATTGTTCTCTTGAGGAAATGAGAGCGTAGTAGGGACTAGTCGGAGAGCAGTGATGGTCTAGATGTTTGCATTAGTAGTCCTCACTATTACATTAAATAGTGTGATAATAATTGTAATGAGGACACCTTTTGAGTTTTTATACTCTCTAGTAGACAATATTTATATTCAAACTCACAGTTTATGTTTTGTCGTATTGTACACGACAGTTGTATTATTAAGTTGTATTTGAATTCTGTACCTTGTATCTGGCGACCCAAGATGGGTGATGTATACCCAATTTTGGGGGCATCACATACATCACCCAACTTGAGTCACCAAATACATGGTACAAATTTTAAATACAACTTAATAATACAACTGTCGTGTAAAATACGACAAGACATAAACTGAGAGTTTTAATACTTAATATTGTCTTCTGCAAAAGATTCAACTCAAATGGAGTTCTCAATACATTTATTATCACACTATTTCATAGAATAGTGAGGACTACTAATGCTATCATCCTGATCGCTACCCATTCCCCGACTAGTCCCTGCCACGTTCTCATTTCAAGAGAACAATGAAAGCAAAAGGGTGAGCTCAACTAGCCCAAGAAGAAATATTATGACTAAGATAATGCAAAATAATTTATCGTTAGCCTTCAACAAAGAAAGTTAAACTAATAAAATATAACAAACATCAAGTTTAATCAGTAGATTGAACAAGCAATCCATAGAAGAGTCATGTAGAGAATAAAATCTACTATCTTCTATGATTTAAAAGGTTTTTCATCACTTTTATCATCGAGACTCACCTTAATAAATAATCCACATCATCCCCCGCACTACTACCAAGGATATTCATTAGTATCACGACCACAAATTATCCATGCACTACGGGCCAAAGATATTCGTGTATTCATCAATGATCATGATCATGCCAACAACTGTCCATCAATGCACTGTCGATGTCGGGATTTTTAGTTGTCCCTTTCCGTTACTTGTTCTTTGGTGTTCTCATTTTAGATGAGATTTGTTTGAAAAAACAAGTGAAAAAGGTTCAACATGTATAATGTCGATGATGGACTGTTAAGAGTCGCCAGTTGGTTTTTTTAAATGGTTGTACCAACACAACCGAGAAAAGGTTTGTACATTGACCTAGTTATGTGACACTGCTAAACGGGTTGGTGAAACCGAGATTCATTAGGGTCCGGGGACTTGGTTATGCGGAGGGAAGGTGTTAGGCACCCCTCGACATCCGTGTTACCACGGTGACTGCCTCTTTTTAAGAAACTATTATCTCGAATGTGTGTGTGTGTGTGGGTCAATGTCTTTGTTATTTGGAAGTAATGCGAGGCCTCGTTAGCACACCTATATACTGTGGTTTGAATTTATTTAAAAATTCAATTTTAGCAAGATATGGCAGTGATGTTGTATAAAAGAGGTTTTTCAAACCCTGATGCTCAATAGTATTTGAGACCTTTTGATACTTCCATTTTATTAAGTATCTGACTTGATTTATTTTATTTTCGAGATGCGAAGCATCTATAAGAAAATAATGTACAAAATAATGTCGACTTCCTCGTGGGTATGGAAACCATCTGAGGAAATTCAGACACCACAGAATAATTTACAAGCTGCTTACTGCTGAAAATGTCCATCACGGGAACCGAATCTAGATCCAATAGGTTGAATCTATGATCACATGATTCCTAGGCGCACATGATACCACAATTTGTATGAAAGTAGTAAACAGGTATATATATAAAAGCTGTAAATATATATATATATATAGACATGATCACCAACCACGAAGCATCTCCGTGGGGATCGAAATGTAAATAAAGTCATACTGAGTTATCAACCGCCACTTGAGGGAACTCCAAAGTGAGGACAAAATGTAAATAAAGTCGTATAAAGCAATCAAGCGCCACTTAAGTGAACTCCAGCAGAGACGAAATGTAAAGAAAGCTATAAAAGCGATCAACTACCACTTAAGTAAACTCTGTGTGGGACCGAAATATATATATATATACTTATATATATGAGCTGTTGTTGGATTTTTATCCTAGTGCGTTTATTCGCTATATATATATATATATATATATATAAGAGAATAAACGCATGATGTAAAATCGTGCTCATCGTAACAGAGTCCGACATACGGTTAATATATATATATATATATATATATTAAAGCGATAAACGCTCTGCACTAAAGTTCAGGCTCATCGAACAAAGTTCGACACACATTCATATATATATATATATATTAATGTAAATAAACGCCTGCATCAAGTGCAGGCTCATCGAACAAAGTTCGACACTACGATTCATATATATATATATTAAAGCAAATAAACGCCTGCATCAAGTTCAGGCTCAATCGAGGCATAACTCGATAATGTTAGTCCATATATATATATATATATATATATATATACAACCGAATAAAGCCACGGATAGAAGTGGGACAAACGACGCATGAAGACGACTCTCAACGTGAAGAAGGGTGTGTGCAAATATGAAGAGAAAGACTTTAAAGTGTGTGAGAAGGCTTACGATTGAAACGCCAAAGAAGACTTCTATATCTTTAAAGTGGGTAAACACCGGCTTTTGTAGGTACAAAAGTAGCTATATATGAGCTCATGTGTGTTTAAAATGAGAAAGTACTGTTTGGGGTGAGTGCAAAAGGCAAATCAAGGCGTGGTTTCCTCGCTGTTTTCTCTTGTAAAATGGCCACCCCAAGCCCTCTATTTATAGAGGGTGGGGCCAAAGGTGTACCAGAGGCTACCCGGGTTGCCCCGGGTTTCTCGGGTCGGGTCATCTCATAGTACGTGCACTCGGGCACTGTAATGTCCGCTCGAACTTTCAAAAGTGCAGTCCAGGCATCCGATTGAGGTATACATAACCTATTTCAAACTGCCATTGTCGAGAGTTGTACAATGGCATGGGATTAGAGTTTGTAGGAAGTCATTGAAGATGGGACGATGCCCTCCGATCTTCAAGCTTCAAATTCTATCCGTTACCCCGCACAATAGTCACTCGGGATTGGTTCTCCTTGATTCTTGTGGGACATCGTTGTGTAGAGATGTGTGTATGAAATGTTTGAGACGACGTGACGTGGCATCGCGTTGGCGAGATGACGATGTTGCACCTCACCGGTGTTATCGCCGGTTTGAAATTTGATAAAGCATGACGCGTTGCTCAGGCTTGAGATTGGTGCGCTACAATTATCAAGGTCCTCAGTGCCATCTTTGAGGTGTGCTTGTCCTCCCGGTGTTATCTCTGGGTTGGTACTGAGTATCTCGTTGTGAGCACCGAGATTGAAGCTAGTTGCATTTGAAACAAACATTTCCTGGGTTATCGCTGAAACTGCATTCTTTGGGGTGATCACCAAGGTTGGTGGCTATTCCACGAGTGGGATCGAGATCGGATACCTCGGGGTTATCTCAAGAGATTAATCGATCTTCTCGGTGTGTGTTCGGTATTGGATCGCGCGCCTCGGGGTTATATCCGAGGTTGGAATTGTTACTCAGGTGTGTGTTCCGAGGTTGATGCTGAACTTCCGGTTGTATCCGGAATGGATATGAACTGTCTTCCAGGGTTTCCTCTTGAAAGAAGAATCTGTCCTCCTGCAATGTTAGTGACAGGTGTACAGAAAATTTTGAGTGTCTACATGCACTATGGGCCAATGAGGACTTTTACCACATCATTTGTAACATTACGGTCATGCTTATACCGAATAATCCCTAGTCATAATCATACCAAGTCCATCTATGCACTACATGCCACATATGACTTTCAACATATTATTAACATGAGGATGATGACAATGATATAAGAATTCAATAAAACAAGTTCAAGGATAAATTTTTAAAGATTTATAATTTAATTTATCCAGAAATCAATAAAGTCCAAATTGTCAACATGATACTGCTTTGTGGAGTAAAATTCAAGAATAATGATCAAAATATGGATACAATCAAAGCTAGTAACAAAAATAGATATATAGGACAAAGAAGAGAAAATTTCATTTTTACGTGAATAAGGCCAGTATTTGTGAATAATCTCAGTATCGTGAATAGTGACGATCACGTGAATAAGTAAGCTTGAAACACAAAAAAGACAAGAATTTCACAAGAAAAATCTTCCCAATATTTAAGATAATGATATTGAAAGAAATAATATCATTTATAAAAAATAACATCCCTTACCTCAAAAGAATAGTACTTACATTTGGAATATCGATATAATAATTGAAAGGAACTTGCACCATATAGCAACACTCAAAGTATCAAAATACTCACAAGAATACGCTCAATAATATAGAGAGAGAAGATTTCAGTTTCTGGTGTGATTTTTAATTCTAACCTAAGCACCCTATTTATAGGAAAATGCTTAGAACACCAAAATAGAACATTTAATAAAATATTAATATATATTAAAAATTTTCCTACGCACACCAAGAAACTGAATTCAGCATGCTTTCAATACTAGTGGGGCCCACCAACATAATAAAAACGTTTTTCTTTAAAAAAATAATTAAAACTTCAGAAATCAATTATTCCGGAACTTCAATAATTCATAATAAATAGCCCTTTTATCAGAAAAATTCAAATCTTATGTCCATTGCATAGGAAATTCAATTCTCTACAACCTTGTAGTTTTAAGTTTTTCCAAATTCCAAACAGAAATTGACCGAAATCCATATACGGACGATTTTACAGGCTAAAATCAAATTTCAGTCAAAAATGGGGCCCACCGACACACAAAACATGTGTTAAACATTTTTTGTAACAAAAATACTCTTCCTCCTCATTTACTCATATATCACACATTCATTGTAAAAATATCACCATTATTATATTATTATAATAAAATAATATATTTAAATGAATTATTTTATCGTAAAAGATAAAATATCAATTTTCAACAATTGTCACATTAAAATTTTCTCCATCTATATCCACATAAAATGAATATTCTCTTTATCATATAAATCAATAATTAATTATTCACAAATAATATTACGTAATCACAATATCGACAATCGGTAGTTCCTCGGAAAGAGGGGCTTTCAATAAGGATTTCTCCTTCTTGGCGGCGCAATTATGTGACCAAACCTCTCCTTAGACGTAACTTTCTAGACATTGCCAATAATGCTATCTAATAATATTATTCAAATAATATGAATTATTGATCTAATAATGGAAAATATCATGCGGTGACAATTATTGAAACAACAATAATATAAAATATCAACGTAGCAATTATTGAATCAATAAAATAAAATATTGAAAATTAATTCATCGTAACAATTATTGAGTAGTGCCTTCTTACGTAAGAATCAATAATTGGTGCAATACTGCAGGTGCTAACGTCGTGCAATAACGCCAGACATCTTGTATTTTTAACCACCGGTATTCCAATAGTATCAACGGTAACAACTACGCTCGTTATTTATAAACAACTTATACTTATCGTTTTCTTCATCCAATCGCTTTTTGTTATGGGGCCCACATAAGGTCTTGGCCATCGCATGCGAATATTTCCCGACGTGAAGAATATTTTCACGACCAAACGAATATTTCCCGACAACAATGAATATTTTATAGCCACTTACTTATTTAAAATATTTGCGCATTTTACCCATAACTAACAACATTAATCAAATCAACCTTTACTATTTCAAAATAATAAATAGTGGAAATTCAATTTCATTTATAATAAGTTGGGGTCTTACAACCTCCCCTCCTTATGAAATTTCATCCTCAAAAGTGACGTACGTACCTGGTGTTTCAAAAAGGTGAGGATACCTCACTTTCATCTTCGTTTCCAACTCCCAAGTCATTTCTTCAATAGCATGGTTCCTCCACAAAACTTAACTTGTGATATGACCTTTGTGCGTAGGACATGCTCCTTCCTATCCAAGATCTTGACATGTACCTCCTCGTGCGTTAAATCTTTGGCTATTTCATCTGGTTCTAACTCAATAACGTGGTTCGGGTCTTTTACATATTTACGAAGCACAGATATGTGAAAAACATTATGACAACGAGACATACTTGGAGGTAACGCGAGTCTATAGGCCACAATTCCTATTCGTTCGAGGATTAAAAATGGGCCAATGAATCGAGGATTGAGCTTTTCTCTCTTTTCAAATCTTGTAACTCCTTTCCATGGAGCAACACGTAACAACACATGTTCTCCAATATTGAATTCCACGTCCTTTCGATGAAGATCAGCATAAATCTTTTGTCGATGTTGTGGTTTTTATACGTTGTTGGATCGTTTGAATCTTTTCCGTAGTCATACGTACCAACTTCGGTCCCAACAACGTTGCTTCACCCACCTCATCCCAACATACTGGAGAACGACACTTTCTTCCATACAACACTTCGAATGGAGCCATGCTAATACTTGCTTGATAACTGTTGTTGTAGGAAAACTCCACCAATGGTAAGAACTTGTCCCAACTTCCCTTGAAGTCAAGGACACAGAGTCTTAATAGATCTTCAAGAGTTTGAATAGTCCTCTCTGACTTCCCGTCCGTTTGAGGATGATAAGCCGAACTAAATCATAAATCCGTGCCCATAGCTTTTTGCAAACTAACCCAAAATCTTGAAGTGAATCTTGGGTCTCGATCAGAAACTATGGATACTGGCATACCATGCAATCTTACAATCTCGTTTATGTACATATGAGCAAGACGTTCAAGTGTATAAGTTTCTCGTATAGGTAAGAAATGAGCTGACTTGGTCAATCTATCAACAATGACCCAAATCGTATCTATGCCTTAAGAAACCTTGGGAAGATCGATAACGAAATCCATGGTAATGTGCTCCCACTTCCATTCTGGAATTTCAAGTGGTTACAATGGACCTTTTGGTACTTGATCCTCTGCATTGACTTGTTGACAAGTTAGACACCTTGAGATAAACTCTACGATCTCTCTCTTCATATTGCTCCACCAAAATGTATGTCGAAGATCATGATACATTTTGGTACTCCCAGGATGGATTGCAAACGGTATGTTGTGTGCCTCCATCATGATTTTATACTTTAAATCAGGGTCGTTAGGAATACAAAGTCTGGAGTTAACTCGAAGTATTCCTTCTTCATCGATTCTTGCTTCCGGCATAGCACCTTCTTGCACTTTCTTCCTCATACGCATCAGCTTCAGGTTTGTGGCTTGAGCAGCTTTAAATTTATCGATTAAAGTTGGTTCTACTCGTATATTCACTATCATCACATGGGTCCCTGGAGTCTTTAACTCTATCTCCATCCTTTGCAAGTCATATAAAATGGGTCTTTGCGTTGATAATATCGCACTTGTACCCGCATATGATCTTCTACTCAATGCGTCAACTACTACGTTCGCTTTACCAGGATGGTATTAAATGGTATGATCATAATCTTTCAACAGCTCATGTGACGCCCCCAAAATTAGGTATACATCACCCATCTTGAGTCGCCAGATACATGGTACAGAATTCAAATACACTTAATAATACAACTGTCGTGTACAATACGACAAAACATAAACTGTGAGTTTTAATACAAATATTATCATCTAGACAATATCCACACTCAATGGAGTCCTCATTACATTTATTATCACACTATTTCACAGAATAGTGAGGACTACTAATGCACCATCTAGGACCATCACTCTGTTCCCCGGACTAGTTCAGCTACGTTCTCATTTCCTGAAGAGAACAGTGAAAGAAAGGGTGAGCTCAACTAGCCCAGTAAGAAATATTATGACTAAGATAATGTAGAATAAATTATCGTTAGCCTTCAACAGTGTTAAACTGATACAATATAACAAACATCAAGTTTAACTGCAGCGGAACAAACAATCCATTAGAAGAGTCAAGTAGAACATAATGTCTACTATCTCCTCTAGATTTAAAAGTCCATCGTTGATATTTTATTCCTGTAATACTCATCATTATTTCTTTTTTATACTTAAGACAAATAGAACTTTCATCACTTATCTTCACCTGAACCACCAAAGATGTTAGTTAAATTCAGAATTCATATTTATAATAATGTGAATTAACAGTTCCTTCTTGCCACAAATGCTTAATAGAACGTTTACTCAATATCTTTACCCCAAAGGCTGAAGATATTCAAATGTAATAACAATGATCATACCAATCAGTTGTCTATCTTTGCACTACGGGCCAAAGATATTCAACTATAAAACCAATGGTCATGATCATACCAATCAATTGCCTATCGATTGCACTACTACTACCAAAGACATTCAACTGTTAACTAATGGTCATGATCCCCTTAATCACATCATTGAATTATCCATGCACTACGACCAAGGATATTCGTTAGTATCACTAATGGTCATGATCATGTCATACACCTGTCCATCTTCGCACTACGGGTCAAAGCTATTAAACAACAGATCATCTTTGCTACATGCCAAAGATATTCAACAACATATCATCTTTGCACTACAGGCCAAAGACATACAACTGTAAAACCAATAACCAACAGTATAATAAAGAATGGAATAATAAAAGAATTTCACCATGTATGCAAATTACTTGAGATGTAGACAAAGTTATTCAACATGATAATAAAGAATGGAATAATCAGAAGAATTTCACCATGCGTGCGTAATCCACACAGACAGGTTATTCCCAATAGAATAATAAATAATGGAACAGTGCAGTAATAAGAACGCAGACATGGATATTAAGCGTAATAATAAAGAATGAAATATTAGAAGAATTTCACCATGTATGCAGATTTCAGATAAACATGTTATTCAATGTAATAATAAGAATGGAATAACAACAGAATTCACCGATGCATCGATAGGCCGCTTGCAGATGAGTTATTCCAATGAGAATAATAAAGAATGGAACCGAGTCCGCCAGAAGCGCATTGCATGACGATATATCCGACAGAATAATAAATAATGAAATCACAGAAGAATTTCACCAAGTATATGGTATCCCGCGTATACAGGTTATTCCAACAGAATAATAAATAATGGAATAACAGAAGTTCTCTTCATGAATACAAAAGAAATAATACCCTTTACTAGTACAACAAATAATATCCCTTACAAGTACAACAAATAATATCCCTTACCTTTGAAAGAAGAGTACTCCGACTAGTAGGTCAAGGATATACTCGAAGAAAACTTGCACTACGCTCAAAGCTTTCTTAAACTCTAAAGAAATACGCTCAAGATTATAGAAGAAGAACTCTCTCTATAGTTTCTCTCTCTAGAGTTTCAGTGAATTCGTAAGAAATAATGAAGGAATGAGCTTCTATTTATAGGAGAATGGATTTCGCATAGTAACTAATTCATGAGCAGTTAGGATTGATTTACCTTTAATCGGACGGTCCATATTTAAAGCAAAATCTTTTAAATAAAATATAATATATTCTATTTATAATCTAATAAAATGAATAACTTTATAAAAGTATTCTGTTTTATATAAAAAGATTTTATTATGCAAAAACACTACGCAGCATTATGCAACACTATGCATAATAAAATATAATATATTCTATTTATAGAATAACTTTATAAAAGTATTATGTTTTATCTAAAAAGCTTTTCTGTTTTATTACATTAATAATACCAATAAAACAAAACTTATCACCTTTATTATAATTTCAACCAACGGTCTGAAAAATTAGCACATCTCTTTATGGAATAATATTGTACTAAAAAATGATTTGTGTGACAACTTGAGAATTTAGAATATTTTTAAAATTTTTATTAATTGATTTAAGGTTCAAAATTAGAACCTAGATAGAAAATTAGTGTATGCGTTTGATATTTTTAAGATAGAATTCGGAGGATTTCAAAATTCTGTGAATGATTTAGGTGAATTATTCAGGATTAAGGAAAACATGATTATGTTCTGTGTACAGTATGTGGTTGAGGGTCAAGGGTTGACCAGATAAACGATATCTGTAACAAACCCTAAGTATATATTAAGAACGTCAACATTCGGTTAGAAAACCCTAGCGTTTAACAAGAAACCCTAGAAACTGGTTTTGGAAACCCTAATTTCAGTTCCGGGAATTCGAAACCCTAATTCGGTGCATGAAATCCTAAATCGGGAAGTTAATGGCGTAAGTGTAAATAATTATAGTATATTAATTAGGGTAAAGCTTAATTAATTAGCAAACCATAATTTCACATTTTGAAAACCCTAATTTTTGGTTTAGGAACCCTAATTTGTAATTCGGGAAAACCTAAGTGTTAATTTAATACTTTTAATGTTAATTAGGATATATTAATTCTAATTTTCAAGATTAAGTAATTAGAAAACCCTAATCAAATTACGAAAATCTAATTTCTAATTTAGAAAATTAATTTTCTATTAAAAACCCTAATTTTTGGGTTATAAACCCTAATCTGCGATTTTGACCCTAATTGCTTAATTAGCGATTTTAATTAGGAAATGTTAATCCTAATTAGTAAGATTTAAAGTATGATTAAGAAATTTTAATATAATTAGAAAATTCTAATTATAATTTAGAAATATTAATTTTCTATTTTTTTAAACCTAAATTGGAAATTTTAGAAATTTAATTTGGAAGTTAAGGATTAAACCCTAAACCCTAAATGCTCTAAACCCTAAACCCTAACCAAACCCTAAACCGTAAGGGTTTGGACAATGTCCATTATACCATTAAAATTAAATACAAAATGACATTTATGCCCTTTTTGGATTTTTAGTAAGGTAACTTGTAAATCATGGCAAGATATTGAGTTGGTGACCAACCTAAAATATCCCATGTGCCTCTACCTCCCAAATATCAGATATCCTTGACACCTAGCATCAATTGTGGCCATGGATTAAAATTTAGATATTAAAAGTAAGAAAAAGCTTAGTTTACTTTTTCATTTCTCCAAGTCCCTTATCTCTCTTCATTTTCGAAATTCTAGAGTGAGAGAGAGTGAAATAGTAAGTCATGATCAGTTAATAGCAAACAAAAACATCATCAAAAAGTCAGAATCAAAGGATCAAAGCTAGAAATGGTAAGAACCCTAATTTTAGAAATCTCATGATTTGATGTTATAAGTTGTAATTTGTGGGTTAAATATGTGTATTAGGGTGTCTATAAGTGATCTGGGTTGTAAAATCCAAGATCCATAACATCAAAGTGCTCGGATCTAACATTTTAAGAAATCTAGAAAAGTAGAAAAAAAATGGTTTGACAACGAATGTCAGGGCCTCTAGATCATTTCTTGTTTATTGGGTTTGTGTTTTAAGTAATTAAACTTGTAGTATGTTGTATGGTCTTTAATATGAAACTTTTATCAAGTCCAGAACATGTGTATAGTGAGAGATATATGTGGTCAAACGACGTTGACCAAGCACGATTTCTGGAAATCTGGGCAAACCCAGGAACCCAGAATGCCTGACAACGTTTTTGCAGGCCTTGATCTTGCTTTTGTTTTATGTTTTTGGTCGTGTTGTTTGTCGGGTGTTATAGACTGGTATCTGAACTACATATCCTAGTCCTTAGAACAACCAGATATGTATCATGATCATAGCAAATCACGGTCAAAACCACGTTGACCAACTGGCGGGAAGGAGATTCTGGGTAACCCAGAATCTTCAAAGACCAGTTTCTGACCATACGTTTGACCGACCTAGATTTTGTTTATGTGTTATTTGTATACTGATATGTTGGCATTTTGTTGTACTCTGACATCCATACTATAGGATGGAACCTTCATATCACACCCAGAAAGCTTTATATGCATATTCTGAGGATCATCGAAAGTAGGTATTAAGGTCGTTTCTTCATTTCTGGGAAACCCAAAAAATGAAGAACATGCCTGACATGATTTTTGGAAGTCTTTAACTCTCTGTTGTGTTATGTTTTGGGCATGAAATCTGTTTTAGGTTGTAGACATACATCAATACTATACTCCCAACCAAATTTAGAACTCAGAAACCTGATATTAAAGGATCTACGAGTGGTCAAACAAGGTAGCATGAACTCTGACACGAGTTTCTGGAAATTGGCCAAGAACACCAAGAACACATTCAGCAACGCTTTTTGTCGCCAGAAAGCCCTTTAGCGACAGATAATTTTAAAAATTAATTAATTAATTTCGAAAATGATTATTTTAATTAAATAAATAGATTTTAATTATTAAAAATACTTAATAAATTCTGAAAATATATTTTAAATTAGGAAAAATAGTTTTTAATTATTTTGAGTATATTTCATAAATATTTAATATTTTTGGAATATAAATGGTATTTAATTTATTTAATTATAATATTAAATAAATGATTTAAAAATAATTTTAATTCATGAAAAATCATGAAAAATAATATTATGATATAATAAAATATTTTAAGTTATTTTTAGTGACTTTTAATATTTTAGGATGAATTTCATTAATTAATCAATATTAATGATAGTTAACTTATTTAATAATTATATTAAATAAATTATGGAAAAATAGAATAAATGCTTTATAAATCATATGAAAATGATTTAAGTGTTAGAAAAATATTTTAAGTTATAAATTATAACTTTTGATATTTTGTCATGAAAATATTAATATTTTAATATTAATAGTAATTATCGGATAATGAATTTAAGTGTTTAAAAATCATATTTAAATGATTTTAAAGTATTAAAAAACTTTGTGATATTATAAAATATATTATAATATTATGACATGTATTTCATTAATATTTGATAATAAATAAATATTAATGATAAAAGAATTTTGTGGTATTTAATTCATTTAAATACGTTGTTAATGATTGAAAATACACAATAAATAGTAATAATTATTTAAAAATTATTACAAGCTTATGAAAAATATTTTGACTGATATTAAAATTATTTAAGTTAATTGTTAAGTGTTAAGTCAGAGTTTAATTGAAATTAGACTCGATAAAAGTCCGACTAGACCGTCGGGATGTTAGAATTGTGTCGGGTTCAACTCAGACTGCAATAGTTTGACTTGATACCTAGTCTTATGTGTGTTATAGACTGATAGGGTTATGTGATATGTGTTTAGGTTATTCTATGTATATATATATATATATATTATAGTATTATATTGTGATGATATTATTCTAATATTAGAGATCTATATTACTAATATTAGGTCTTCGGATAAAGCGTTATTAGTTGCGTTGCGGTAATCAATGGTTCAGGCAAGTTTGTATTTACTTAACTCTACTAAGAGTTGTTTCATTCGGATAAGCTTATGGTTAATCATTGCTGATTGCCATGTATAATTGTACTCTGTACATATTGCATGTATAAGTCAGGTATGAAAGGCTGATCACCTTCATTACCAGTTGGTTTCAGATATATTTGTTCATGTATAATACTTGTTCAGTCATAAATTTGTTCCTGCTAGTTCAAAATTATATTGTTGAATTATAGCCAGCCAATTATTCAAATCATTTCAATCATGATATATTGTTATATTGTTAAATTTAAACTTGCTGGGAAACTTTTATGCTCACCCTTGCTATATCATGATAAAACATTGCAGATTAAGACGAACGCGTCGAATACAAGGAAAGGTTAAAGACAGTTCCAGCTTTAGTTTACGTGTGCAGTTAGAATTGTAATAGTATTGTATATTAATGTGATTGTAAGTTAAATAAGTTATGTAATGTGTATTAAGTTAAGGTTACTCGACCTTGGGGAATAGTGTGTAATGTAATGTATAAACAATTTATGTTTATATCTTCCGCAAATAGTAATAGTTGTATAGAATGATCGAACCGGATCCGAGGTGATTTAGGACCCGGATTAAGGGCCTCACAATTTGAATGAAAAAAAATATATTTTTCGTGAATGAATAATACCGTGAATAAGTACTTGAGAATAGTACCACCGTGAATAGTACAGACACAAAAAGTGTCCCAAATACCCAGTGAACAATACTAGAGTGAATAGTAATCGGGTGAATAGTAACCCGTGAATAGTAACTCGTGAATAGTACTCCGACGCGAAAAATACCCCAGATACCCGAGTGAATAATATTCTGGTGAATAGTAATTTAGGTGAATAGTAACTCGTGAATAGTACTCCAACACAAAAAGTGCCCCAAATACTCGATTGAACAATACTAGAGTGAATAGTAACCGGGTATTTTATGACAACTTGTCTACTTTAAAAAATATTTCACATATCACCCTTAACTTTAAACTTTTATCAATTTAACTATTTACCAAAATAGAAAAATTGAATACTTTTATTTCATAAAATTCGGGGTCTCACAGTTCAAGCCAACGTCGTTGCCGCATGTTGAGTTCCTTTTGGGTGAAGAAATATTTGAGGCTTTTATGATCCGTAAAGATCTCCACTTTCCCCCCCTACAAGTAATGCCTTCAAATTTTAAGTGTGAAGACAACAGCTGTCAACTCTAGATCATGAGTAGGATAATTCCTCTCATATTCTTTGAGTTATCGAGAAGCATAGGCTATGACTTTCTCATGTTGCATGAGAACACATCCTAACCCTTTTCCCGAAGCATCACTGTAGATGAAAAATCCCTCCGAGCCAGATGGTATTGTCAGAATAGGTGCTGAAATGAGTCTCATCTTGAGTTCTTGAAAACTCTTCTCATATTCCACGCTCCAGCCGAATTTTGTATCTTTCCGAGTCAGCTGAGTTAATGGAGTAGTGATTCGAGAAAACCCTTCTACGAATCTCCGATAATAACCAATTTAAAGCGAGAAAGCTACGTATTTTGATCCTTCGATTTAGGTTGCTCCCGACTTTGAATAGCTTCAATCTTTCACTAGGGTCAACAGATTTTCCATGACTTGATACTATGTGCCCAAGGAATGCTACTTCCTCAAGCCAGAACTCGCATTTCTTTAACTTGGCATAAAGCTTGATTCACAAAGCTTTTTGAGTATCAGCCTCAAGTGTTGCTCATGATCTTCACGGCTTTTGGAATATATGAGGATGTCGTCAATAAAAACAACCATAAAATGATCCAAATATTCCTTGAATACGCGGTTCATCATATCCATGAAGGAAGCATGAGCATTAGTCAATCCAAAAGACATGACTAAGAATTCATAATGCCCGTACCGAGTTCTGAAGGCAGTCTTTGGAATATCCTCAATTTTAACCTTCAGCTGATGATATCCAGAACGAAGATCGATCTTTGAAAAGAATTGTGCTCCTTGCAACTGGTCAAATAGGTCATTAATGCGTGGCAATGGGTACCTATTCTTGATGGTGACATGATTTAATTCCCGATAATCAATACAAAGTCGCATACTCCTATCTTTCTTCTTCACGAATAGAACAGGAGCACCCCAAGGACACATACTAGGATGAATGAAACCAATGTCTAACAATTCCTGCAATTGGGTCTTTAACTCCTAAAGTTCAATAGGAGCCATTCGATATGGGGTTTTGGAAATGGGTTTTGTACCGGGTTCAAGGTCGATACAAAATTCAACTTCATGCTCTGGGGGTAGGCTAGGAAGTTCTTCAGGGAATACGTCAGGAAATTTATTAACAATAGAAATATCATTCAAATCTGACGTATTTTTATTTAAATCTGTGACATGAACTAAGAAAGCTTGACATCCGTTTTTCAATAAACGAATAGCTTTATGGCTTGAGATGACAGTGATTGATTTTAATGGTTTGGTTGCTTGAATTCGCATAATAGGTTGGTTAGGAATATGAAAGCTAACAACCTTACGAAAATAATCAATTTTTGCATGATGAGTAGTTAACCAATCAATCCCTAGAATCACATCAAATGCAAGTATTTTCAATGAAATAAGATCGAAAAGTAATGTGAGGGTACCGATTTGAACCAAACAAGACTTATAAACAGTAGATGTAATGAAGGTTTCTCCCAACGGAGTTTTCACAGATAAGTCAAAGTCTAATTTCTCTAGAGTCAAATTTAAATGTTGAGCGCAAGTAGGAGAAATAAAAGAATGGGTAGAACCAGTATCAAATAAGGTATAGACTTCGCTAGAGTTTATGATAAGCTTACCCGTGATGACCTCGTTCAGGTTTCTTGCTTTCTGGGAGGTCACGACAAACGCTCTCCCTTGAACTACCGGTTTTAACTTTTCTGGAATGGCCTTTGGTGCCTCCATCCCAGCTGGACTTGTCTTCAGTGAATGACAAAATTGGGCTAGGTGACCTTCTCTTCCATAATTATAACACGCTTTGGACTGCATCGCGTAGTTTGGACTGATGTGTCCCTCCCCTTCGCATTTGAAGCATATGATAGGTGGTCGTTCTCCTTCCTTAACAACGGGTGTTGGTGCTGACGTCTTTCCATCATTGTTGAATCTCCTCTTCTTGAAATGTCCATTCTTATTATCTTGGCCATGATTACCACCGAAGTGGTTACCATTTCTGGCATGTTGATTCCCTCCACGTTTGTGTCACTGCTTCGATGACTGCTACCATTGGTATTATCATTTTGCCGGCTGCTTTCTCTTGGTTGGGTTGACTCGTTATCGCGCTCCAATAAATGAGCCATATTTACAACATCTGAATACAAACACAGTTTATGAGAAATTAGATACTGACGTATCTCGGGTTTTAAACCTCTTAGAAACATCCGCGTCATTCTCTCCTCATTATCAACCAAGTGAGACGCAAACCGGGACAACTCAGAAAACTTAGCTTCGTACTGCGACACAGTCATATTGTTCTGCTCCAACTTGATGAACTCTACCTCTTTCATGTGACGAATACTTTCGGGAAAGTACTTGTCGTTAAATAGTTCTTGGAACTTCTCCCAAGACATCTTGGTGCGGCGAGTTGAGTACGCTTTACCGATTCCCACCCAAGATGTCGCCTCTCCTCACAACATAAAGGTGGCAAAGGGAACCTTTTGCTCCTCGGAGCATCCCAAGACATCAAATATCTTGGTGATCTACTTTATCCACGTTTTTGCCTTAAGTGGTTTTGGCCCTCCAATAAACTCCGGTGGTCCCAGCTCCTTGAACTGTTTAGTGGTGACCGTCCGAGAGTTTCCAGTGTTTTCACCTACATTTTGGACAGGAGCCGCTCTCGCCTGATGTTGCATGAATTGCATAAAGCCTCTGAACATTTCATCGTTCATCATTTGATCTTTGTTGTTTACCTGAGGATTATTGTCTTCCTGTTGCACATTATCATGGGTATTGATCTGTGGTGACTCAACGGTCTCCTGTGCTCCATTGCTATTCTCAATATTCTCGGATGTCATTTTAAAATACTACCACAAAACAAGGGTTAATTGACATGCAACATATTATCCCTATACTCTGACCGACCAATTAAATACCAAATAAACTTAGGTAGGCCATACTAGCGAAGGAATTCCCCTTCTCTCCCCTCCTAGTCCTTTTCTCACATCTCAGTCATGGATCATATCCCTAAGCTCTGATACCAACTGTGATGCCCCCAAAATAGGTATACATCACCCATCTTTAGTCGCCAAATACATGGTAAAAAATTTAAATATAACTTAATAATACAACTGTCGTGTAAAATACGACAAGACATAAACTAAGAGTTTTAATACGAATATTGTCTTCTAGACAGTATTCAACTCAAATGGAGTCCTCAATACATTTATTATCACACTATTTCATAGAATAGTGAGGACTACTAATGCTATCATCCGGATCATCACTCCGTTTCACGACTAGTCCCGCCACGTTCTCATTTCTCAAGAGAACAATGAAAACAAAAGGGTGAGCTCAACTAGCCCAAAGAAGAAATATTATGACTAAGATAATGCGAGAATAATTTATCGTTAGCCTTCAATGGTGTTAAACCGATAAAATATAACAAACATCAAGTTTAAGCTGTAGCGGAACAAGCAATCCACTAGAAGAGTCACGTAGAGAATAAAATCTACTATTTTCTATGATTTAAAAGGTTTTCATCACTTTTATCACGAGACTCGACAATAAATAATCCACATCATCCTCGCACTACGACCAAGGATATTCATTAGTATCACGACCACAAATTATCCATGCACTACGGCCGAGGATATTCGTGTATTCATCAATGGTCATGATCATGCCAACAACTGTCCATCAATGCACTACGGGCCAATGATGACTTTTACCACATCATTTGTAACATTACGGTCATGATTATATCGAATAATCCATGGTCATAATCATTGTAAGACCTCAACTTTTTAATGAATAAAATCAAATTTTCTCTATTTATTATTGTGAATAATAAGGTGTTAATTTGATATAATGCTTTGGTTATGGGTGAAATGTGCAAAATTTTGCAAAATAAGCAAGTGGTTATAAAATATTCAATTGTCGGGGAATATTCGTTTGGTCGTGGAATATTCTTCCTGTCGGGGAATATTTGTACGACGACGCAGCCATTTGTGGGCCCCATAACGGATAACGGTCGGATGAAGAAAATGACAAAATTGAATAACGGCGTAGTTGTTATCGTTAAGACTGTTGGAATACCCGGTGGTTAAAATACGAATGTCGCGTGATTGCGAAGAGACATACCGGTATTACACGATATTGTTGAATTATTGATCCTTACGTAAGAAGGCACTACTCGATAATTGTCACGAAGAGTTCTTATTCAATATTTTATTTTATTGATTCAATAATTGTTGCGTTGATATTTTACATTATTGTTGTTCAATAATTGTCACTGCACAATATCTCCATTATCAGATCAATAATTCATATTATTTGAATAATATTATTAGATAGCATTATTGGCAATGTCTAGAAAGTTACATCGAGGAGAGGTTTGGTCACCTAATTGCGGCTTGATGAGGAGAAATCCTTATCGAAAGCCCCTCTTTCTGAGAACGACTGGTTGTCATAAATGTGATTCTATAATATTATTTGTGAATAATTAATTATTGATTCATATGATAAGGAAATATTTATTTTATGTGGATATAAATGATGGATTTATTTATGTGGTTATTAATGAAGGAATTAATGCTGAGATGTTTTATCAGTATTTTGTCGGATTGGAAGTATTTAAAAATCATCCGTTTGTGGATTTCAGGTATTTTTCTGTTTGGAATTTGGAAAAACTCAAAGCTACAAAGTTGTAGAGAATTCAATTTCGTGTGGAATGGACATAAAATTCGTATTTTTCTGATAAACGGGCTATTTTCTATGAATTATTAAAGTTTCTGATTATTGTTTAAATGATAAAATATTTTGGAAAATTCTAGAATTGGTTGGTGAGAAATGTGCTCAATTGAATTTCAAATGTGGTGGGTGGCAATAGTAACAGGTAAAGCCATCAGGTAGTAGGTTAGTCTTCTATGGCGTTCTAAGCATTTTCCTATAAATAGGGTGCTTAGTTAGAATTGAAAATCACACCAGAATTCATAAGTTTTCTCTCTTTCTCTCTCTAGATTATTGAGTGTATTTTGTGAGTATTTAGATACTTTGTGAGTTTCTATTCATCGGTCTGCAAGTTTCCTTGAATTTTATATCTGAGATATTCCGATCGGAAGAAATGCGATATTTTGAGGTAAGGGGTGTTATATTCTTCTTAAAATGAAATTTTCTTCAATATCATTATACCGAAATGTTGGTATGAACTTTTTATCAAATTTGGAACTTTTTGTGTTGGGGTTACTATTCACGTATACGATACTATTCACGTATACGGAACTATTCACGAATACGACACTATTCACCGAAAAAATGAAATTTTCTTCTTTTTGTCCAAGTTGTCTATTATGGTTACTATCTTTGATTGCATCCATGTTTTGATCATTATTTTTGAATTCTGCTTCAAAATTGGTTATTTCAGAATATTATTAAACTTGGATAAACTGTAATACGAATCCTTAGTATTTGATCTTTTATCTCACTGGATTCGTTTTCTTTAAAATATTTGTCATCATCCTCAGTCCTAAATGATGACACAAATGAATATCTTTGGCCTGTAGTGCAAAAATGAATGATTACCTAATGAATATCTTTGGCCCGTAGTGCAAAGATGAACAAATGTTGAGATGAACATGACCAACTGGTGATACAAATGAATATCTTTGGCCTGTAGTGCAAAGATGAATATTTGATTCAAGATGTATATTGATTGATGTTACAGGGATAAAATATTGATGATAGACTTTTAAATCTTAGAAGATAGTAGAATTCTTTCTCTACTTGACTCTTCTAATGGATTGATTATTCCGCTGCAGTTGTTGATCTAAAACTTGTTGTCTATTATATTTTATCAGATTTTTCCCTGTTGAAGACTAATGATAATTTGTTGTATATTATCTTAGTCATAGTATTTTCTTACTGGGCTAGTTGAGCTCACCCTTTCTTTCACTGTTCTCTTCAGGAAATGAGAATATAGCTGGGACTAGTCGGGGAATGGATTGACGGTCCAGATGGTTGCATTAGTAGTTCTCACTATTCTGTGAAATAGTGTATCAATAATTGTAATGAGGACTCCTTTTGAGTTTGTATACTTTCTAGTATACAATATTTGTATTTAAACTCACAGTATATGTGTTGTCGTATTTTTCACGACAATTGTATTACTGAAGTTGTATTTGTTTTTGTACTATGTATTTGACGACTCAGAATGGGTTGGATGGAATGGACCTATTTTGGGGTCGTCACAATCATACCAAGTCCATCTATGCACTACAGGCCACAGATGACTTTCAACATATTTAAAACATGAGGATGATGACAATGATATAAGAATTCAATAAAACAAGTTCAAGGATAAATTTTTAAAGATTTATAGTTTAATTTATCCAGAAATCAATAACGTCCAAATTGTCAACATGATACTGCTTTGTGGAGTAAAATTCAAGAATAATGATCAAAAAATGGATACAATCAAAGCTACTAACAAAAATAGACATTTGGGACAAAGAAGAAAAAATTTCATTTTTATGTGAATAGTGCCGTATTTGTGAATAGTGCCATATACGTGAATAGTGACGTATACGTGAATAGAAATCCCGACACAAAAAGACAAGAATTTCACAAGAAAAATCTTCCCAATATTCCGGCATAATGATATTGAAAGAAATAATATCATTTATAAAAAAATAACATCCCTTACCTCAAAAGAATAGTACTTCTAGCTGGAATATCAGATATAACACTGAAAGGAACTTGCACCGTATAGCAACACTTAAAGTATCAAAATGCTCATAAGTATACGCTCGATAATATAGAGAGAGAAGCTTTCAGTTTCTGGTGTGATTTTCAATTCTAACCTAAGCACCTTATTTATAGGAAAAATACTTAGAACACCAAAGTAGAAAATTTAATAAAATATTAATATATATTAAAAAATTTCCTACACACACCAAAGAAACTGAATTCTGCACGCTTTCAATACTAGTGGGGCCCACCAACATAATAAAAATGTTTTTCTTTAAAAAAATAATTAAAACTTCAGAAATTAATTATTCCGGAACTTTAATAATTCATAATAAATAGCCCTTTTATCAGAAAAATTTGAATCTTATGTCCATTCCATAAAAAAATCAATTCTCTACAACTTTGTAGTTTTAAGTTTTTCCAAATTCCAAACAGAAATTGACCGAAATCCACATACGGACGATTTTACATGCTAAAATCAAATTTCAGTCAAAAATGGGGCCCACCGACACACAAAACATGTGTTAAACATTTTTTGTAACAAAAATACACTTTCTCCTAATTTACTCATATATCACACATTCATTGTAAAAATATCACCATTATTATATTATTATAATATAATAATATATTTAAATGAATTATTTTATCAGAAAAGATAAAATATCAATTTTCAACAATTGTCACATTAAAAATTTTCTCCATCTATATCCACATAAAATGAATATTCTCCTTATCATATAAATCAATAATTAATTATTCACAAACAATATTCTGAGTAATCACAATATCGACAACCGTGCCGTTCCAGGAAATAGGGGCTTTCAATAATGATTTCTCTTCTTCGGCCTGGCAATTAGGTGATCAAACCTCTCCTTAGACAGAACTTTCTAGACATTGCCAATAATGCAATCTAATTATATTATTCAAAAAATATGAATTATTGATCTGATAATGAAAATATCAGGTGCAAAGTGACAATTATTGTAACAACAATAATATAAAATATCAATGTAGCAATTATTGAATCAATAAAATAAAATATTGAATAGTAATTACTGTAACAATTATTGAGTAGTGTCTTCTTACGTAAGAATTAATAATTGGTGTAATACCATGTGCTACTGTGTAACAACGCGTATTACTGTGTTTTTAACCATCGAGTATTCCAACAGTATCAACGGTAACAACTACGCCGTTATTTATAAACAACTTATACTTGTCGTTTTATTCATCCAATCGCTTTCCGATATGGGGCCCACACAAGGCTGCACTGTCGTAAGAATATTCTCCGACAGTAAGAATATTCCACGACCAAACGAATATTCCCCGACAACAATGAATATTTTATAACCACTTGCTTATTTAAAATATTTGTGCATTTTACCCATAACTAACAACATTAATCAAACAACCCTTACTATTTCAAAATAATAAATAGAGGAAATTCAATTTCATTTATAATAAGTTGGGGTCTTACATAAAGTGTCAAGATCTGATCTCGGAGTCGTAGTGTCTACACAGCCGAAGCTGAATTGTAGTGTGCAGAACTAAGACCTCAACAGAAGTGCTCACAATGCCAAGGTAGAATCGTAGAGCAAATACGATTCTCAACAAATGAGCACTCCTAGAATATCCAAAGAAAGGAAGCCTCTGGTCTAAAACTGCAAAGATACATTCCACTTGAAGGAAACCAGAGAGCACTCAACGAATGGCATGTAAGCTAACATAAGATCCAAGTATTAAACCAATCAACATTCAGATTGAGTTGAGAAGCCATTCGAGATGAAGTCTTCCACAAGTTGATCAGAAAAAGTCTTTGGTAACTGACTAAGGAAAGTCAGCAAGTGCAGTAGCTGTCAAGTAAACAGAAGACAACAATCATGGAAACAACCAGGATCATGGTGTTTGCCACACAAAGAAGGAACTGATGTAGTGTACACAGAGATACTGGTCAGCCTCTGAAGAACAAGGCTAGATTGATTAAGCATTGGGTCAGTCCATTGATGATAAGTGAACGGGAGATCACAAAGAGAAAGTGTAACGACCCCAAAATTCATACAATAATATTCTCCTTCTCGGTCGTTAACAATACAAATTTAATCTATCTTTACATCATTATTCGATATTAAAATAACTAAAAATGTGAAATATTTAAAACTTTTATTCCTTCTTTATTGCCCTAAATCGCAACCTTTACATTACATCTCTTCGATTCAAATTTATATCATGAATCGTTACAACAAAATGAGTATACAAAGTCTTACATCATAAATAGGTATCCATATACACCAGATAACTCAACTTACAATTCAACATGTTACATTCAAAATATTAAATACATTTAACATAAAATATAAGTAATCTTCGTGAATATGGATCTCTATAATTCACGTAGCACATATCCTTACCTTAAATCTTTAACCTGCAAAAATGGTTATTTGCAAGGTTGAGCTCGACAACCCAACAAAATCTAACAGTTTTCATGCATCACATAGAATATAATAACATACTCAACATATATCTCATAAACATTGGACTAACACAATATACATGCTGCATTTCATATAACAAGTATAAAGATTGAGTTCCTTACTCAATCAACATTCACTATTCAATCAACGTAGTCATAAATTTACTTTAACGTTTCATACTTTCAATATATATAGAACACATAATGCTCTTTGCAACAAATATGTAAAATAGTTCATCATCAAGTTCACATAATAAATAGGAACTGAAAGACTTGCCCTGATCGTTGTTTACTAATAACAGTTTAACAGCTTACAGTTATCTGCACTTCACGTGCCCTACACAATTATATAATCATACACATCAACTATTAGTCACATAATAACACATAGTAATTATAATATAAACTCTACTCCACATCTCATAATCTTTCCTATTAATTAGCACACAATGTTCAATTAGATTGTGTTAACTTTTTGACTTATGTAATATTCGAAATTCATTCAAGTGTTTAAATCTTGCTAGGAATCATTAATGATTTTATATTAAACCCATTTCATATTTTATAATATCCATTTCATTTGACTTAAAACACTTTTTACGTTTATTAACACTTATCACGGCGTTTCGACTTTTATTCGTCATACGCTCGATTTGCCTCTCTTGTGTATGCTTACTATGCTTCTATAACTTATCTAATATATTATTTATTAATGTTAATCATCATTATGTTTCCTAACATTCATGTTTTATAACTTAGAATAACATCTTTTATCGTCAGAAGCACTACACATGCATACATGCATGCCCGACGCCCTCCGATTGCCCCCGAAAACACAACAGTCCTAAAGATGACTATTTTGACCACTGTTCCTGACATCAAATTGAAACACATAAAGAACAAAAGTTGTAGGTCTACTCGTTATCATTCCGGATCATCTTGAATCACCTCAATCCGAGTTTGTATGAAAACGTTATGCTCATTTTAGTAAAACATGTTCGGTAAGTTTTTTTTCCAAAATTTGGCTAGCAGACTACCCCCCCCCTCTGGCTGGGGTGGGGGTTTTTACACTAGGGGGCCCGCCGGGGGGGGGGGGTCCCTTCTGCGTTTTTGCGATTTTTGATCTAGAACACCACAGAAAGCCAAATTAGGCCTACAAACTCCTTTCTAACAACAATACCAACTTACCCAAGGTGTAATATGTTTACAAAAACATAAACTAATGTTTCTAACACGTTTCTAACCACATAAACAACATAAACATCAAAGATTACGACCTTTAATTTCACTATTTCTCTTATTTCTTCTTCTTTTGACATTCATAGCGAAATTCTTCGCTGTGAATTCGTTTTAAAACTAATTCAAGTAATTCCAATTGTGATAACTCATATTCTTAACATACTAACATAATACGTGATCAATTTCAATAATAAATCATAACCAAACATCAATTTGATAGTTTCAAAAGCCATTTTTTAGAAATTAATTCACAGAAAATTATTATGAACAAAATTCCTCTTGTTTATCAAAATTACATGGATTGAATTGCTAGAACAACCATATAACTCATAATCAAACACTATGAACATGATTTCATCATGTTCATCATATCTTTGTGAATTGAAACCTTTGAACAACTATAAAAATCTCATGTAAGCGTATACATGAAAACATATGAACACCATATATACATATAAATTCACAATCATGAAAACCTAATTTTACAAAGACTAAATACAAAACATCCTAATTTAGTATAAGGATTAGTTTGATACCTTTCTAGGTTGAATTAGGAGAAAGAAGGAGATGATGAAAGTTTTTCTTTTGTTTTCTCAAGGTTTCCCTTCTTCTTCTTCTTCTTCTTCTTCTTCTTTGTATTCTCTCCTCTTCTCTTTGTTCTTCCTTTCTCTTTTACTAATACATAATATAAACTGATATATGATAATATAATATACATATACTTATAATACCTATTAATATACAACATAAATACATATATAACTGATGTCAGTTATATTATTTGAAAATCAAAAGCCATAAGGCTTGTTTGGCTAAACCACTTTAAAAATCAATAACTTACAACCCTTATGCATTGTTTGGTAAAACCACTTAAAATAATGACTTAATCATTCCTTAAACCTTGTTTGAAAAAACAAGATTAAAACAATAATTTTAAAAGCTCTAAGGCTTTGTTTGGTAAAACCAAATTAAAACTCTTTTAATTTATTTTCATAAGTCCCTTATAATATAGTTTATTGTCCCGCATTGTTTACTTGGATTTCCATATCCAATCTTAATTAAATAAACTAATTACCACATACTAAATAAATTTCCCACTTAACCAAATATCACAAAATTATAATCTAATTATAATTTTATTTAATAATTAATATATCACTTTAATTATTAAATTACGACATCAATATAGCAATTCATGTAATCTTTAATAACTCTCTAAGCGTAACATTAAATTTGAGTATTATCTAATAAATTTAATTCACAAATATATACTAACAACAACCACATAAATAAAATAATTATTTAATTTAATAAATATTTTAAATTATAAATAAAATTCTGGATTGTTACAGAAAGCGAGTTGGACACGCCACAAATCTGAAGTATCTTGCTATTCAGAAGGGGCCAGAGCAAGGAGTCAAGCCATCTCAGATGTCGAGAGCAAACCAAAGCAAATGTAAGTGTTGAAGCTAATCTGATAAGAGAAGGAAGAGGTGTTCTACATTGAAGATCTAATCAACACTCTTCAAGATCGTAGTGTTGTTGTAAGACCCCAACTTATTAATGAATAAAATCAAATTTCCTCTAATTATTATTGTGAATAATAAGGTATTAATTTGATATAATACTTTGGTTATGGGTGAAATGTGCAAAATTTTCAAAATAAGATAAAATATTCATTTGTCGGGGAATATTCGTTTGGTCGTGGAATATTCTTTCTGTCTGGGAATATTCGTACGACGACGCAACCATTTGTGGGCCCCATAACGGGATAACGGTCTGATGAAAAAAATGACAAAATTGAATAACGGCGTAGTTGTTACCGTTAACACTGTTGGAATACCCGGTGGTTAAAATACAGTAATACGCATGGTTGCACAGTAGCACACAGTATTGTTGAATTATTGATTCTTACGTAAGAAGGCACTACTCAATAATTGTTACAGTAATTACTGTTCAATATTTTATTTTATTGATTCAATAATTATTGCGTTGATATTTTATATTATTGTTGCTAAATAATTATCACTGCACCTCATCTCCATTATCAGATCAATAATTCATATTATTTAGAATAATATTATGAGATAGAATTATTGGCAATGTCTAGAAAGTTCTGTCAAGGAGAGGTTTGGTCACCTAATTGCGCGTCAGTAGGATAATTCCTTATTGGAAAGCCCCCTCTTTCCTGGGAACTGCCTGGTTGTCATAATTGTGATTCTGTAATATTATTTATGAATAATTAATTATTGATTTATATGATAAGGAAATATTTATTTTATGTGGATATAAATGATGGATATATTTATTTTATGTGGATAAAAATGAAGGAATTAATGTTGAGGTGTTTTATCAGTATTTTGTCGGATTGGAAGTATTAAAAATTATTCGTTTGTGGATTTCGGGCATTTTCGTTTGGAATTTGGAAAAACTCAAAGCTACAAAGTTGTAGAGAATTCGATTTCAGGCAGAATAGATGTAAAATTCATATTTTTATGATAAACGAGCTATTTTCTATAAATTATTGAAGTTTTGGATAATAAAATGATTTTTATTAAATTTATGGGTGGGACCCACTTTGGTTAACAACATGTGGGCTGCTGGAAATTGTTCAAAGGTGGTGGCTGGTCTTGGTCATTGATAGCATACGTAGAATTGTTGTTTTAAAAATTAATATTTTATTAATTTAGTCTCCTATGGCGTTCTAGTATTTTCCTATAAATAGACGCTTATGTTAGAATTGAAAATCACACCAGAAACAAGTTTTCTTTCTCTCTAGATTATCGAGCGTATTTTTGTGAGTATTATTGATACTTTGAGAGTTGCTATTCAGTACATGTTCTGTCAGCACTATATCCGAAACTCAGTCAGAAGTACGGTTATTTTGAGGTAAGGGGTGTTGTTTTCTTCCTAAATGATATTATTTTCTTTAATATCATTATACCAAAATATTGGTCTGAACTTTTTTTTATCAAATTAGAACTTTTTGTGTCGGGGTTACTATTCACGTATACGGCACTATTCACGTATACGACACTATTCACGAATACGACACTATTAACTGAAAAATGAAATTTTCTTCTTTTTGTCCAAATTGTCTATTATGGTTACTATCTTTGATTATATCCATGTTTTGATCTTTATTTTTGAATTCTGCTTCAAAATTAGTTATTATGAAGTATTATTAAACTTGGATAAAACTGTAATACGAATCCCTAATATTTGTTCTATTATCTCACTGGATTCGTTTTCTTTAAAATATTTTTCATCATCCTCAGTCCTAAATGATGATATAATTGAATATCTTTGGCCTGTAGTGCAAAGATGAATGATTACCTAATGAATATCTTTGGCCCGTAGTGCAAAGATGAACAGGTGTTGAGATGAACATGACCAACTGGTGATACAAATGAATATCTTTGGCCTGTAGTGCAAAGATGAATATTTGATTCAAGATGTATATTGATTGATGTTCTGAGGGTAAAATATTGATGATGGACTTTTAAATCTTTGAAGATAGTAGAATTCTTTCTCTACTTGACTCTTCTAATGGATTATTTTTTTCGCTGCAGTTGTTGATCTAAAACTTGTTGTCTATTATATTTTATCAGATTTTCCCTGTTGAAGACTAATGATAATTTGTTGTATATTATCTTAGTCATAATATTCTTTACTGGGCTAGTTGAGCTCACCCTTTTCCTTTTTGTTCCATTGTTCTTCTCAGGAGGAGAGAATTTAGCAGGAACTAGTCGGGGTATGGAGTGATGATTCAAGATAGTTGTTTAGCAGTCCTCACTATTTTTGTAAAATAGTGTATCAATAATTGTAATGAGGACTCCTTTTGAGTTTGTATACTCTCTAGTATACAATATTTGTATTCAAACTCATAGTATATGTGTTGTCGTATTTTGCACGACAATTATTTTACTGAAGTTGTATTTGTTTTTGTACCATGTATCTGGCGATTCAAGATGGGTGATGTATACCTGTTTTGGGGGCGTCATAGTTGGTATCAAAGCTTAGGGATATGATCCCTGGCTGAGATGTGAGACAAGAACTAGGAGGGGAGAGACGGGGAATTCCTTCGCTAGTATGACCTAACTAAGTTTATTTGGTGTTTATTTGGTCGGTCAGAGTATAGGGATAATATATGACATGACTATTAACCCTTGTTTTATGGTAGTATTTAAGAATGGCAGCTGAGAACGTTAATAATGGAGTAAATCAGACCGTGGAGACACTTTTGATCACCACCTAGGGGAACGTGCAACAGGAAGGCAATATTCCTCCTGTAAACAACACTACCGAACAAATGATGAATGATGGGATGTATAGAAGTTTTTTGCAGTTCATGCAAAACCAAACGAGGGAGACTCGTACACAAAATTCGGGTGGAAATGCTAGCAATGCGCGGCTTGTCACAGCCAAGCAGTTCAAAGAGTTAGGACCACCAGAATTTAAGGGAAAGCCGAATCCGATCATGGCGAAAACGTGGGTGAAGCAAATTACCAAGATATTCGATGTCTTGGGATGCATGGAGGAACAGAAGGTTTTATTCGCCACCTTTATGTTTCGCGGTGAGGAAGACTACTGGTGGGAGTCTGTGAAGCGTACCCAGCCAGACGCACTTAGCATGTCTTGGGAAACATTTCAGAAACTATTCAATGACAAGTACTTTCCTGAAAGTATTCGTCATATGAAGGAGGTGGAGTTTATCAGACTGGAATAAAACAACATAACTGTGTGTCCCAATCTGGAGGCTTAAGTTTTTGCGAGTTATCCAGTTTGCACCTCATTTTGCTCGAAAATGAGGAACGAATGACAAGGATGTTTCGAGAGGCCTAAAAGCGAGATTGGCAATATCTTATCTCTCTCATAAATTTTCTTTATATTTAGATGTTATAAGTGGGCTCAATTATTAGAGCGAGATAATGAGTATGTTCAACCAAGGGACCACAACCAGGGTCATACCGGTGGCGGCAGTCATCGAAGCAATGAGAACTAGCAAGGAGGAAAACATTCGGACAAAAGCGGTAACCACTCTGGTGGTAATCGTGGCCGTGATAATAGAAGGAGCGAGTCGGGAGGAGATTTCAAGAAGAGAAGGTACAACAATGATAACGTGAAGACTTCAACACAAACATCAACTGTTTTTAGGGGAGGAGAACAAGCACCGGTCGTTTGTTACAAATGCGGGAAGGAGGGACACATCAGCCCAAACTGCCCACAACAATCCAAGGTGTGTTATAACTATGGAAAGGAAGGTCATATAGCTAGAGATTGTCTAGTTGCGAAACCTAGTTTAACAGGGATGGTGACTCCAAAGGCTGTCCCGGACAAGTCAAAGTCGGTGGTTCCTGGAAGGGCGTTTTTCGTGACTGCACAAAACGCCAGGAACCCAAACGAGGCGATCACGGGTAAGTTAATCATAAACTCTTGCGAAGTTTATACCTTATTAGATACCGGTTCTACCCATTCTTTTATCTCTCCTGCTTGTGCTCAACGTTTAAACTTGACTCCGATGAAATTAGACCTTGACTTATCTGTTGAGACCCCGTTAGGAGAAACTTTTATTACATCTACTGTCTATAAATCTTGCTTGATTTAAGTCGGTACCATCACATTACCTGCCGACCTTATTTCTTTGAAAATTCTTGCATTTGATGTGATTTTAGGGATTTATTGGTTAACCACGCATCATGCTAAAATTTATTATTTTCGTAAGGTTGTTAGTTTTCATATTCCTAACCAACCTATTATGCAAATTCAAACAACCAAACCATTAAAGTCAATCACTGTCATATCAAGCCATAAAGCTATTTATTTATTAAAAAATGGATGTTAAGCTTTCTTAGCCCATGTCACAGACTTGAACAAAAACACGTCAGATTTGAATACTATTTTCGTTGTTAGTGAATTTCCTGACGTATTTCCTGAAGAACTTCCCGGTCTACCCCCAGAATGTGAAGTTGAATTCTTTATTGACCTTGAACCTGGTACAAAGCCCATTTCTAAAACCCCATATCGAATGGCTCCTATTAAACTTCAGGAGTTAAAGGTTCAACTACAGGAGTTGTTGGACATCGGTTTTATTCGTCCTAGTACATCTCCTTGGGGTGCTCTTGTGTTATTCGTAAAGAAGAAAGACGGGAGTATGCGACTTTGTATCGACTACCTAGAATTAAATCATGTCACTATCAATAATAGGTATCTGCTACCTCGCATTGATGACCTGTTTGACCAGTTGCAAGGAGCACATTTCTTTTCAAAGATCGATCTTCGTTCTGGATATCATCAGCTGAAGATTAAAACTGAGGATATTCCAAAGACTTCCTTTAGAACTCGGTACGGGCATTATGAATTCTTAGTCATATCTTTTGGATTGAGTAATGCTCCTGCTGCTTTTATGGATATGATGAACCGTGTATTCAAGGAATATTTGGATCAGTTCGTTGTTGTCTTTATTGATGACATCCTCATCTATTCCAAAAGCCGTGAAGATCATGAGCACCATTTGAAGCTGGTACTGCAAATGCTTCGTGATAACAAGCTATATGCCAAGCTGAAGAAATGCGAGTTTTGGCTTGAGGAAGTAGCATTCCTTGGGCACGTGGTGTCAAAACATGGAGTATCTGTCGACCCGGCGAAGATTGAAGTCATACAAAGTTGGGAGCAACCAAAGTCGGTGACCGAAGTACGTAGCTTTTTGGACTTAGCTGGTTACTATCGGAGATTTGTGGAAGGATTTTCTCGAATCGCTACTCCGTTAACTCAGCTGACTCGTAAAGTTATAAAATTCGGTTGGAGGGAGGATTGTGAGAAGAATTTTCAAGAACTCAAGATAAGACTCATTTCGGCACCTGTTCTGACAATACCATCTGGTTCGGATGGATTTGTTATCTACAACGATGCTTCAGGCAAAGGGTTAAGATGTGTTCTCATGCAACCATGGAAAGTCATAGCCTATGCCTCGCGACAACTCAAAGAATATGAGAGAAATTATCCTACTCATGATTTGGAGTTAGCAGCAGTTATTTTTGCGTTGAAGATCTAGAGATACTACCTGTATGGGAAGAAAGTGGAGATCTATACAGATCATAAAAGCCTCAAATATTTCTTCACCCAAAAGGAACTCAACATGCGGCAACGACATTGGCTCGAGCTGTTGAAAGATTACGATCATACCATCCAATATCATCCTGGAAAAGCGAATGTAGTAGCTGACGCATTGAGTAGAAGATCATATGCAGGTACGAGTGCAATGTTGTTAACACAAAGGCTCATTTTGTATAACTTGCAAAGGATGGAGATAGAGATGAAGGCTCCAAGTACCCATGTGATGATATCAAACATACTAGTAGAACCGACTTTAATCGATAAAGTTAAAGTTGCTCAAGCTACGGACATGGAGCTGATGCGTATAAAGAAGAAAGTGCAAGAAGGTGTTATTCCAGAAGTAAGAATCGATGAAGAAGGAGTACTTCGAGTCAACTCCAGACTTTTGTTCCTAACGATTCTGACTTGAAGCATGGAGGCACACAACACACCGTTTGCAATCCATCCTGGGAGTACCAAAATGTATCATGATCTTCGACATACATTTTGGTGGGGCAATATGAAAAGAGAGATCGCGGAGTTTATCTCAAGGTGTTTAACTTGTCAACGTGTAAAGGCAGAGCATCAAATGCCAAAGGGTCCATTACAACCACTTGAGATTACGAAATGGAAGTGGGAACACATTACTATGGATTTCGTTACGAATCTTCCCAAGGTTTCTCAAGGCATAGATGCAATTTGGGTTATTGTTGATAGATTAACCAAGTCTACACATTTCTTACCTATACGTGAGACTTATTCCCTTGAACGTCTTTCTAGTATGTATGTAAATGAGATTGTAAGATTGCATGGCATGCCAGTATCCATAGTTTCAGATCGTGACCCAAGATTCACTTCACGATTTTGGGTTAGCTTGCAGAAAGCTATGGGGCACGGATTTACAATTCAGTTCGGCATACCATCCTCAAACGGACGGGTAATCAGAGAGGACTATTCAAACTCTTGAAGATCTATTAAGACTCTGTGTCCTTGATTTCAAAGGGAGTTGGGATAAGTACCTACCATTGGTGGAATTCTCCTACAACAATAGTTATCAGGCAAGTATAGGCGTGGCTCCATTCGAGGCGTTGTATGGAAGAAAATGTCGTTCTCCAGTATGCTGGGTCGAGGTGGGTGAAGCAACATTGTTAGGACCAGAGTTGGTACGAATGACTATAGAGAAGATCCAAACGATTCGACAACGTATACAAACGGCGTACAGGATCGACAAAAGAGTTATGCGGATCTTCATCGGAAGGACGTGGAATTTAATATTGGGGATCATGTATTGTTACGTGTTGCACCATGGAAGGGAGTTACAAGATTTGGGAAGAGAGGAAAGCTCAATCCACGATTTGTTGGTCCATTTGAAATTCTCGACCGAATAGGAAATGTGGCCTATAGACTCTCATTACCTCCAAGTATGTCTCGTGTTCATAATGTTTTTCACATATCTATGCTTCGTAAATATGTTAAAGACCCGAACCACATTATTGAGTTAGAACCAAACGAGATAGCCAAAGATTTAACGTATGAGGAGATACCTGTTAAGATCTTGGATAGGAAAGAGCACGTCCTACGCACGAAGGTTATACCACAAGTTAAGGTTTTATGGAGAAACCATGCTATTGAAGAAATGACCTGGGAGTTAGAATCAGAAATGAAAGCGAGGTATCCTCACCTTTTCGAAACACCAGGTACGTACGTCAATTCCGAGGACGAAATTTTATAAGGAGGGGAGGTTGTAAGACCCCAACTTATTAATGAATAAAATCAAATTTCCTCTAATTCTTATTATGAATAATAAGGTATTAATTGGATATAATACTTTGGTTATGGGTGAAATGTGCAAAATTTTCAAAATAAGCAAGTGGTTATAAAATATTCATTTGTTGGGGAATATTCGTTTGGTCGTGGAATATTCTTTCTGTCGGGGAATATTCGTATGACCAAGACTGACCATTTGTGGGCCCCATAATGAGATAACTTGATCGGATGAAGAAAATGACAAAATTGAATAACGACGTAGTTATTCTGAATTAACATTGTTGGAATACCCGGTGGTTAAAATACGATGTCTGGCGTTAGTTGCGAGTATTACGGTATTGCAGTGATTATTGTTGAATTATTGATTCTTACGTAAGAAGGCACTACTCAATAATTGTTACGGTAATTCTCGTTTAATATTTTATTTTATTGATTCAATAATTCTTTGCGTTGATATTTTATATTATTGTTGCTCAATAATTATATCTTTCGCACATCATCTCCATTATCGGATCAATAATTCATATTATTTAGAATAATATTATTAGATAGCATTATTGGCAATGTCTAGAAAGTTCATCAAGGAGATGTTTGGTCACCTAATCATGCCGCCAGATGAGGAGAAATCCTTATTGGAAAGCCCCTCTTTCTCGGAGGCGTCTCGGTTGTCATAATTGTGATTACGTAATATTATTTATGAATAATTAATTATTGATTTATATGATAAGGAAATATTTATTTTATGTGGATATAAATGATGGATATATTTATTTTATGTAGATAAAAATGAAGGAATTAATGCTGAGGTGTTTTATCAGTATTTTGTCGGATTGGAAGTATTAAAAATCATCCGTTTGTGGATTTCGGGCATTTTTCATTTGGAATTTGGAAAAACTCAAAGCTACAAAGTTGTAGAGAATTCAATTTCAGGCAGAATGGACATAAAATTCATATTTTTCTGATAAACGGGCTATTTTCTATGAATTATTGAAGTTTTGGATAATAAAATAATTTTTATTAAATTTGGAACCCACTTTGGTTAACAACATGTGGGCTGCTGGAAATTGTTCAAAGGTGGTGGCTGGTCTTGGTCATTGATAGCATACGTAGAATTGTTATTTTAAAAATTAATATTTTATTAATTTAGTCTCCTATGGCGTTTTAGCATTTTCTTATAAATAGACGCTTATGTTAGAATTGAAAATCACACCAGAAACAAGTTTTCTTTCTCTCTAGATTATCGAGTGTATTTTTGTGAGTATTATTGATACTTTGAGAGTTGTTATTCAGTCAGAAGTACGATTATTTTGAGGTAAGGGGTGTTGTTTTCTTCCTAAATGATATTATTTTCTTCAATATCATTATACCAAAATATTGGTCAGAACTTTTTTATCAAATTTGGAACTTTTTGTGTCAGGATTACTATTCACGTATACGACACTATTCACGTATACGACACTATTCATGAATACCACACTATTCACCGAAAAATGAAATTTTCTTCTTTTTGTCCAAGTTGTCTATTATGGTTACTATCTTTGATTGTATCCTTGTTTTGATCTTTATTTTTGAATTCTGCTTCAAAATTAGTTATTATGAAGTATTATTGAACTTGGATAAAACTGTAATACGAATCCCTAATATTTGTTCTATTATCTCACTGGATTCGTTTTCTTTAAAATATTTTTCATCATCCTCAGTCCTAAATGATGATATAATTGAATATCTTTGGCCTGTAGTGCAAAGATGAATGATTACCTAATGAATATCTTTGGTCCGTAGTGCAAAGATGAACATGTGTTGAGGTGAACATGACCAACTGGTGATACAAATGAATATCTTTGGCCTGTAGTGCAAAGATGAATATTTGATTCAAGATGTATATTGATTGATGTTACAGGGATAAAATATTGATGATGGACTTTTAAATCTTTGAAGATAGTAGAATTCTTTCTCTACTTGACTCTTCTAATGGATTACTATTTCCACTGCAGTTGTTGATCTAAAACTTGTTGTCTATTATATTTTATCAGATTTTCCTTGTTGAAGACTAATGATATTTTTTTGTATATTATCTTAGTCATAATATTCTTTACTGGGCTAGTTTGGCTCACCCTTTTCCATTTTGTTCCATTGTTCTTCTCAGGAGGAGAGAATTTAGCAGGAACTAGCCGGGGTATGGAGTGATGATTCAAGATAGTTGTTTAGCGGGATAAATAAGTTTTTGGTCATTGTACTGGAGTCCGATTTTCATTCTGGTTACCGAAAGTTTTTTGTTACAATCGAGTAACTGTACTCTCACATATTACAAAATGGTCATTAATTTTTATTTTCGTCCAAAAAGCAGACGGAAATCGTGAGTATGCAGCTCACGTGATGATTTTTGCTGATGTGTACAATCCATTTGCCAGGTGTATATCATGTGCTTGGCACATGCTCAATATTACACAGAGTTGCAACGACTTTATCAGATTTGGGAAATAAAATTAGGGCTTGAGCCATTCTCTCTGCAAAATCGATTCTATTGCTCGTTTGCTTCGATTGATTCTCCTCCTCCTCACTTCTTGAGTCAAAATCGATTATGCTACTCTTTGTTGTGTATGCGATTGATTATTCATCATGAATTCTTCATTTGGAGTTTTTGTTTATGGAGATGACACAGATTTGATATCTTCATCTCATTAAATACAATGGCAAAGGCCTCATCTTCCGGTGCAATGTTACTGTGGAATAAGCGCACGGATGTGGGAAGCTTGGAAGGTTGGAACATCTCATCCGGGTAGGAGGTTTGTAGGATGTAGTAGATACAAGGTATAAATTGTTAATAATTGTATAATTTTCTTAATGTGAATTTATTTTTTTAAAATTACTTGTATATATATTTTGTACGAGGATCTTTGTATAATTAGCTTAATGTTAATGTGGGGTTAATTTCTTGTTAAATTGATATATATATATATATATATATATTGTGGATTCTTTAAATATATATTGTGGATATATATATATATATATATATATATATATTATACGCAGGATAAGAATGCTTATTGTGGATTCTTTAAATGGTATGATGCCCCTTTTACCACAAGATCAAAGGAGGTTATTGATCGATTAAGAAATGAACTTCACAAATTTGATAGAAGGATTAACATTCCAGTTGGGCATGAGGTGGAAATCAAGGAATTGGAGAGGGAAGTTAATACACTGAAGACTTCAATTAACAAAGTTGCAGCTAGAGAGAAAAAATTAATCTTGTTGCTCGTCATATCTTGGGTTTTATGCTTTCTCATCATGTATATGAAGTGAATTCGAATGATTTAGATGAACCACAATGGATTGAGGATGGTATGCAGTTAAATGTAATGGTGACAATCCAGAATTATTATGTAATGGATTGATTTTCAGATATGTAATGGTTTGATTTTATAATTAGAATGTAATGGATAGATTTTGGAATTATTATGTAATGGAGTTATTTTGGTAGCTGAATGTAATGGATTGATTTGGGTAACTCTGTGTTTTAATGCAGCTTTGTTATGTTAAATAAATTGTAATAAGGTTTAATGAGGCCTAACTGCAAAGACAGGGTATCAAGACAACTTTGTGTTAGTGCTATGTTAGTGGAGCCATATGAAACTCATTTCCAAAATAGGGACATAACTGCATCAACATTACTGCAAAAAGACAGAGACATAATACTGCAGCAATACAAAAATAGGGCATCAAGACAGAGACAGAGCACATGCAAGCATAATACATAATAAGCAACAGCTGAAATGGCCATTTAAGGCTTCTGCATTAATTTCCCTAGAGTTCACAAACTTACACATCAAAACCCAATACACTGTTCCAAAAATATACATAATATATCATATTCATACCAACTGTTTAAACAAAATACAAAATGGTTCATCTAAGCCTTTCATACCATATCCATTCCCATAAACAAAATGTACCATATATCAGTTTCCTACCCACCCACATTAAACAAAATAAACATAAACCTAAACAACATTAAACACATTCCCCTATTGTTTAGTCTCCTTCCTCCTTGGGTTCATGGCAGCATTAGTTGCAGTTGATTGTTGACTGCTACCTAGCTCAGCTCTTCTTTTTGCAGCAACTTCAGTCAAAGCACTAACACCCACTGTAGCTCTGTTTCTGCTCATAAAAGTCAATGTTGAGGATGAAGGCACTGTTTGGAGTGGTACACTTACTGTTGGAGGGGTGTTGGTTGTTGGTGGATCTTGAGAATTATCCATCTAAAAAAAGACTAAATGAATTATCAAATACATGAACACTGTGTAAAACAAATGATTTTATTATTTCATACTTACAAGAATGTAGCCTAGGTTTCCTGACTGAAACATTGTGTTCCCATTTGGAAGCACAAAAGTCCCAAATCCAACAGGAGGTTGCCCTTTCTTTCTTCTTATTGGCAGCTTCACTCTTTGTATCCCACTTTCACTCTCTTTGGCCTTCCTTTTTTCCTTCCCTTTATCACCTTTAGTAGTTTTTGCCTTTCCTTCATCCTTGTTTACCTGACATTGAAAATCCAACAATCACACACCAATCTTGTAATTCATTATGAGTCACCTTTATTAAACTTTAGTGCTTACCCTTTGTGATCCAGTGCCTTCAGTTTGTTGAAACTCATTTGAAGCTTCATTTTGTTGTGAATTGGAGTTGGGACAATTACTTTTATTGTGGCCTGGTTGTCTACATTTGGTACAATGCATTATTCTTCCCCTTCTTGTAATTCTTCCTGGGTTCTTTTCACTTTCCCATTGTTCTCTCCTCCTTAGTATTTGAGGCCTTCCTCTAAGCTTCCTTGTGATTGGTGGTGGCAACATCTTTTCATATGGTGTCTCCTCCCAGAAATTGTTATCTGGCTCTAAGAGATGATTGTAACACTTCATATATGTTTCCCTCTTAAGCCAATGACTCACATAATTTTCAACTGGCTCCCTCATGAAATTGATAGCACTGATAGCATGACAACAGGGCATCCCAGTTAGCTGAAACACCCTACATGTGCAAGTTTGATCTGCAAGATCAACCACAAATGCATCCCCATGACACTTTACCTGCAATGTTTCAGTATGTAGTATGAGACATAAATTAAGCATATTGTGACAAGTGTATTATCAATTTGGGGAATAGCTGCTTACCTGAAACTTTCTATCCTTGGCCCATAATGGTTCACATGCAGCTGCATTATCAATTTGAACATCAATTTTTTTCCTAATCCTAGGACATATAACTGCTTCACACTTAAGCATTTCATCTCTTTTTTTGTTGAGTCTAACCATCACTTTACTCCTTATGTCCTCTAGCATGTCTAATGAAGCCATCCATCTAGATTTTATAATCCATGCATTGAAGGTCTCACTCATGTTGTTCTCTACATTGTCTGCCTTTGAGTGTGTTTGGAAATGTGCTTTACTCCACAAAGAGGGGTCTTGCTCAAGCAACTTGTCATGGGCTTCATTTGATAACCTTTTGATCTCATTCATGGCTTCTTTGAATGGCACAATATGGGTGGCCATAGATGCTTCCCAGAATGCAAAGCTATGAGGCTTGAGTAGGGAATCTCTTCCTCCAGTTTGCATAAATATGCCTGGCACAATTCCTATGCTCATCATAAGGAAGTATATCCTTAACTGCTGGAACCAAACCCTACAACAACAACCAAGAAAATAAAGCAGTCAGTTACACATGTTTGATAATAAAATAAGACATAAAATTCATGTACAACAAAAAAATAATAAGACAATTAATTACCTTTTGTTGGTTACTTATAATGGTCCAACCAACTCCATCATTGCCTTTCAAGTCTCCCAATATGACTCGAAACCATCCCCAACTATCCCTGTTTTCACTCTCTACTATGGCCCATGCTATTGGGTACATTTGATTATTACCATCTCTCCCAACAGCAGACAACAATTGCCCCCCAACCACAGTCTTCAAAAAACAACCATCTAAGCCTATGATAGGCCTACACCCTTCAATCCACCCCCTCTTTAGTTCGTCAAAGCATACATAAAATCTCTGAAAATGAGGCTTATTTTCTGGATTGTCTCTTAACCTTAATATCCCTTTGTGTTTCTTTTATTGCTCTTTATTAAGTGAGCCCCATAATCCCACACTTTCTTATAGTGTTTTTTTAATAATTCCCCAATATTTTTCAAAGCCATTTCCCTTACCCTGCAACACTTGGTCAAAGACACATTTACCTTTAATTTTCTAGCTATTTCATCTTGAATTTCAATTAACTTCCAATCTAGTTTCTTTCTAATCCTGTCCCCATAAAAGTTTGCAAGCCATTGAGTTTTGAGACACTTGTTGTGTAGTGCCCTTGTGCAAGTATGATCATTGTTAATTTTTTTTATTTGCAAAGTTTCAGAGCCTCCAATGGTGCTAACCCACATGTTCCATGGACATCCAGGCTGGCACACAACCTGAAATCTCTTCCCAACATTAATTTTGAATCTAACTGACCTTCCCTTCCCAATCCCATAATTCCTAATAGCTTCTTTCATCTGCTCTTTAGAATTGAATTGCAAACCAACACTAAACTTAATATGTTTTCTTTTTGTTTTAGGGTCATAAGGTATAATTGCAAACTTAGGTTTTACATTCTTCTTTCTCCTCTTATCCCTCACTATCTCTGCCATTTCCTCCTGCTCCTCCTCACTGCTATCCTCATTTGGGGAATAGTGCTTGTCACTACCCTCATCATCATTGTCCCACTGCCCATCAGTGCTTTCACTGTCATCATCCCCATTATAATCATCATCTTCGCTGTTTTGAACAATTACATCTTTTAGTTCCTGTGGAGGTCTGTGTTCATTTTCAGCTACTTGTTCTTGTTGATTTGGAGTTTGGTTTATATTTTCAGCTGTTTTAGCTTCATTTTCACTCTCATTTAAATACCCTGCATCTTCTAATGTATTACCCTCCCCATTCTTTTTAACCTCTCTCCTATATTCCCTTGACCTCTTTCTAGCCTCAATATACTCCTCATCAGTACTTAACCCATCAGATTCATGGTAATCACTGTCATCAGATGACAAATCTAAATACCCTTCATCATTAGCCCCTTCATTATTGTCCCCATCAACATTACCCTCTGCATTATACTCTGGAATATTATCCCCATGATCAACATATAAATCAACAGAATCATAACCTATGCAGTTTGCCTGCAATGCCCTAATACTTTCATCATCATGCAATTTTCTAAGTCCATGTGCCATTGGAACCCCATTTTCTTTATAGTAAACTACAGAGTTCTTATGATAAGTAAAATGTTCAGACATAGAAGCTATCATTTGGGGACAAAGAAAATCAAGATCCAATTTTGTTGTTTTTGTAAAACCACCTTCATACTCATATACTGGCACAGACTTAAACTTCCCACCATAATGTACATTCAACATCAACAAAGACATCCTGTGATAGTGAAATTCATAAAGTGTCAAAAAAATGAAACTTATAACTAGAAATAGACTACACTGCTAACATATGACAAATAAAAACTTTAAAATTTATATCAGAGGCAGATAATGGGAGACAAATAAATATTTAAACTTTAAACTAATATGCATGTCAGATAAAACAAATAATGGGGGACAAGACCTAGAATATGTTGTACAAATTAGATATAATGGGAGACAACACAGGGGGCCACGACAGACTTCTTTTTCTACTCACTAATACGCATGTAAGAGATGCCTAGGGCCACCATCAGTAAACAAAACAAACCAAGGTCCACCACCATCAGCAGACGCAGACACACCTAGGGCCACCATAAAAAAAACAACCATCTAAAAGAAAACAACAAAATAGGACCATCGGGACCACAAATTGAGTAAAAAACATGGAATGGAGGGAATTTGACCCAATTACATCCATTAAATTTCAAAAATCCAAAAATCCCTCTTTTACTTTAACCCTAGAACTAAGATGAGAAGAAATTGAGACTCGATATTACTTACCTATAGAGTATTTAACGTTTTTCTTCAACCGATCTCGCTAATCTCTGATAAATATCACAAGTCTCAGACGAAAATCGCGTACCCCCTTGGCCTCGACTGTTTTTGCTCTCAAGTGTTGTTCGAAAAATGAAATGGAGAGAGAAATGGAGAAATGGATAGTGTCTAGACATTTGACTCCAGATCCATGTGGGAGTGGGCCCTACGAGCCACGTCAGTGCCACGTGGATTCTGTTAGTCTACTAAGCCTTTCCGTCTGCTTTTTGGACGAAAATAAAAATTAATGACCATTTTGTAATATGTGAGAGTACAGTTACTCGATTATAACAAAAAAACTTTCGGTAACCAGAATGAAAACCGGACTCCAGTACAATGACCAAAAACTGATTTATCCCGTTGTTTAGCAGTCCTCACTATTTTTTGTAAAATAATGTATCAATAATTATAATGAGGACTCCTTTTGAGTTTTTATACTCTCTAGTATACAATATTTGTATTCAAACTCATAGTATATGTGTTGTCGTATTTTACACGGCAATTATATTACTGAAGTTGTATTTGTTTCTGTACCATGTATCTGGCGATTCAAGATGGGTGATGTATACCTGTTTTGGGGGCGTCACAGCTGTCTCTACCTGTCAACTAGACACTACGATCAGGTCTAAGAAAGCATGCATTAGAATCGTAGAGTTCGGTCATCAGAAGATTGAAGCATTAGCAATGGTTCAATCTGAAGATTGATATTCAGACAAGAGCTTATTGAGAGCATTGATGCAAAAGGACAACCTCTGATCAAGAAATCAGAAGGAGGAAATAAAGTCGCCTCCCTACCCGAGACATCAAAGTGACATCTTTGATGGGGTAGGTGAAACAGTAGACTGCAGTGTCAGAAAGTCATGTCATGTCACATCTGCAGTCTGCACCAATCAACTCGAGATCTGTGAAGCAATTCAAACAGCTCCCAACAGCTACATTCCAACGAGAAGATTGTGAAGGAGTATAAATCAGAAAGAGCTTCAAAGATCAAGGGTTGCTGGAGTTGCTGAGTTTGGAGAAATGGTGGACTGATCTAAATAACGTAAAATAGTGAGTGACCAATGAAGGTCCGAAGGCTCACTCTACGATCCACCAAGAACACTTGGAGATAAACAAAGAAAGAACTAGAAGTAAGAGTTCTACAATGTAGAAGTGAGAGCTCTACTACCAGAAGAGTGTTCTGAACTACAAAGAGAAAGAAGAACATCAATGTCATCTTGATGTCCATCATAGGAAGACTCTAAGTACTAGAGAGAAGAGCTTACAGTCATCTTAGCAAGTCCATCATGAGAAAGCATCAAGTATCAAGGAAGAAGATCACCAACGTCATCGTGGTGTCAAGCATGAGAAAGTTTCTAAGTACCTAAAAGAAGAGCTTACAGTCATCTTAGAAACTCATTATGTGGAGCCATCAAGTATCAAGAATAATGATCTTCACTGCAGTTCAACAAGGGATCATCAGAAGTGTTTGAGTAACTGAAGAAGCTGAGCATCATGCAACACTCAACTGCACCTCAAAGATGATCACAACAAGCTGTTAAGCATTCAGAGATGAAGAGCTTAAAGAACATCTTAGTAGCACCTCCAACAAATAAACAACATCAACAACAAGAAGCCAGTGCCTGAGGGGTCCCTGTCCGGAGGGACTAAATGAAGTTCCAAGCCTGCTGGGCTTGAAGAGTTCCTAGGGAACTAGAGAAGTTACAAGGCTATTGAACTTGAAGAGTTATTAGTGAACTGAAGTCCCAAGGCTGCTGACCTTGAAGGAATCTTAGTGATTCAGGGTGCTGCCCTTCCTTAGTGGAAATCTTGCTAGTTAAAAGCAGAAGAATGGATTAGGAGCTTGAGTCTCTGAACCATTTAAAATCCCTTGTGTCTTTTACTTTATGTCATTTACATTATGTACTTAAATGCTATAACTACTATGTATGTTTTAACTGCTTACAACCGAACTAACTCTAAGAACAATGTATGTATAATTACGAATATATTAATGAAGGGGATCTTTTACTTATTCCGCTGTGCTTGAAAAGATTCTTATATTTGTCATATGCTAAATCATTAGCAATACAAAATAAATGAGAAAAGTATTTGAAAGAAAAAGGATCTGTTTAACCCCCCCTTCTAGATCTATATTGTGCCTATTGGGAACTAACAGGATCGATGTCTCTGTACGAAAGCTAAATTTTGTTGCAAAATGTATTACTTTTGGCAACGAAAAAAAATGTTCGTTGCGGAACAATTAGCAATGCTTATTGCGCAACGGAAGACGCAACGACAGTAAAGTCATTGCCAAAACCCTTTTGTAACAAAATTTGGCACCTTTAGCAACAAAAATTGGTTGTTGCTGAAGCCCCATTTTTTTGTAGTGTATTATGAGACTTGGAAAATTATTTTGATTGATAATATAATTATCTAAGATAATTGTTTAGTGTTTAGGCAGACTTTAATTGAACTTAAACTCGATATTTGTCTGACTAGGCCGTCGGGATGTCAGAGTTGTACCGAATTCAACTCAGACTGAAATAGTTTGACTTGATACTAGGTCTTATGTGTGTTATAGACTAATATGATTATGTGATAATGTGTTTAGGTTATTTTATAACTGTGATGATATTATTTTAATTTGTATATCGATATTATTTATATATTAGGTTCAGACAAAGCTAAATAAATTGCGTAGCAGTAGTTGGCGATACAAGCAAGTTTTCTCTAACTCAACCCTGAGTTATAATTTTGCATATATGCTTGTGATTAATCATTGATGATTATCACGTCGATGAATTGTTGAATTGCACTCTGTGCATATTTCATATATTCATCAGGTATGTATGGCTATCACCTTCATTACCATTTAGTCTAGATACAGTTATTCATGTTCAATGTCCGTTCAGCTATAAAAATTTGTTCATGCTAGTTCACAATTATATTGTTGAATGTTAGCCAGCTTATTGTCAATTCTTTCAATCATGATATATCCCTAAATTTATTGAACTTAAACTTGCTGGGCAAACTTGTTGCTCACCCTTGCTATATCATGATAAACATTGCAGATTAAGACGAATACGTCGGATACAGGAAAGGTCAAAGATAAGTCCAGCTTGGGATAATATGTGCAGCTAGAAATGTAACAGTGTTGTATGATAATAACATTATATGTTAGATAGGATATTGATTTGTGTATAAGTTAAGGTTACTCGAACTTGGGAAATAGTGTGTAAATGTATTGTATAAACAACTTATGTTTATATCTTCCTCAATAGTTATAGAATTGATTGTACCGGATCCACGGTGATTTGGGACCCGGATCTGGGGACGAGACAATTCATTCCATATATCTAACATCCTAACCAAACATATTTCATTAAATTATACACATTACAAATTCTTACAATTTCTTCATTAGTTCATTACTTATACAAGTATGAATTTCTTGCACATGGCTTAACAAGGTTTAGGTCCATTAATGGTCATTCTCATACTTCTTATCATACATGCTCCACTAACCAACACTTCTCTATCAAACAAATATAGAAGAGATGGAAGATTAATGGTCTAAAGGTGCTTACCTTTGTTGATCAAACTTGACTCTTCTTCTTTTCTACTTGAAATAGAAAGACTAGCTTTTCTTACTTTTTCTCTCAACTAAATAAGTTATAAGTTGTTGGTGAATTTTGGTAAGACACAAATGATTTAGCACTCTTCTATTTATAGAATTGCTAAAGTGAGGGTAGTTTAGACTTTAGGTCATCCCACCTCCTTAACTTCACCTCCTTATTATTCCTATCTTGGTCACCAAGTAAATCCACTTTACTTGGTCACCAAGATGGTTGGCCATGTGCTCATGGGGCCCACAAGGGTTGCCCCATGGGTTTTTCTTACCCATTTACCTACTGGTTCGATCCACAGATCCGGTTCTTACTTTGGGCTTTAGGTTTAATTACCTTTGGGCCTAATGTTGGGCTTGACTTTCATTTCATTGGGCCTTAACATTTCCTACACTTGGGCTTGTACCATTCCTACCAAATCCTACAAGTCCAATACACTTGCTTAATACTTATAATGTATTGTCTACGTATTGCTCTCGTATGCTAACTCGTATACTAATTCATCATATACGATATACCATCATTCACATATACTCGTATGATATTCACATATACTCGTATGATACTTAATATTATACGATCCTCCTTTAAACAAGTCTTTACGTTCCTTAACCTTCTCAAATTTAGTACGCAGGCGAAAAACTGTGTTAGCCATACATGAATTATTATTACATAATCCATCTTCCCTTATTATTATATCATTACGTATTTCTTGGAAATTAAAAAATAATTTCCGAGCAGAAATCAGTGAATAGTGTTTTTGAAAATTTCTCGAAAAGCTTTTATTTTCGTCTTAGAAATTCAAACACTATAATTCCTTCACGTAGCCAGAATACTACGATCTTCCAATATATTTAGGTTATAGAACAACCTTCATCTTACTAACACGTAATAATAACATATAATATAATTTTATTCTTTATTTAATTAAATAAAATTATTTTACAATAATCCGAATTTCTCGGTCGTTACATCTTTCCCCCCTTATAAGGATTCTGTCCCCAGAATCTCATCTTACATTAAATAAATAACTGAGGGTAATTTTTCTTTATCTTTTCTTCAAGTTCCCACGTTACTTCTTCGGCATCGTGGTTCTTCCATAACACCTTTACCAAAGGTATAACTTTGTTCCACAGAACTTGTTTTTTTCTATCAATGATTTGAATCAACACTTCTTCATACGTCAAGTCCTTCTCGATATGAATAGGTTCATATTCTATCACGTGCTTATAATCTAGCTTATAAGGAAGTCATACAGATACATGAAATACATTATGTATTCGTTCTAAGTCTGGAGGTAATGCTACCACGTAAGCTACCTCCCCTACCCTTTTTAATATCTCGAAAGGTCCTATAAACCTTGTACTTAACTTTCCCTTCTTTCCAAAGCGTATCTTTCCTTTCCAAGGAGATACCTTTAGAAAAACGTACGAGCTTACTTCAAATTCTCTATTCACTCGATGCGAGTCCGCATATTTTTTCTGTCTGTCTTGAGCTGCTACCAGATGCATTCGTATCAGCTTCACTATATCCGTTGTCTGTTGCACCAATTCAGGTCCTAGCATTCGGCGTTCTCCCACTTCATCCCAACACAATGGTTTTCTGCATTTCCTTCTGTATAGAGCTTCGTGGAATGCCTATACTTGCATGATAACTGTTGTTATACGCAAACTCTATTAGCAGTAGATGATCATCCCAACTACCCATGAAATCCATGACGCAAGATCTCATCATATCTTCTAACGTCTGAATTGTCTTCTCGCTCTGCCCATCAGTTTGTGGATGATAAGTCATACTTAACTTCAGGTGCGTTCCCATTTGTTCTTGTAGACTCCTCTAAAAGTTCGACGTGAATCGTAGATCACGATCTGACACAATCAAAACTGGTACTCCATGTCTGGAAATGACTTCCTTAACATAAAGTTTAGCTAACTAGTCTAAGTTATACTTAACCCTTATTGGCAAAAAGTGAGCCGACTTCGTTAATCGGTCCACTATTACCCAAATTGCGGCATACCCCTTCTGAGTAATTAGAAGTCCCACCACAAAGTCCATTGTGATATGCTCCCACTTCCATTCCTGAATCTCCAATAACGTTAACAAGCCACTTGGTCGTTGATGTTCGGCCTTAACCTTTTGACAAGTCAAGTACCTACTCACGTATTTTGCTATTTCTCTCTTCATGTTCGGCCACCAAAAACTCTGTCGAAGGTCTTGATACATCTTAGTACTACCAGGATGAATCGAGTACCTCAAACAATGAGCTTCTTGTAACACTTGCTCCTTTAATTCCGTCTCATTTGGAACCCAAATTCTTCCTTCAAATCTTAATAATCCTTTATTATCAAGAATGTACTTTAAATTTTTTTTATCGGCTAACCGCTTCTTCATCTAGTCATACTCCTTAATTCGGAGTTATACCTCCTTGACTCTCTCTACAATGGTAGATTAAATCTCTGTTGTAAACAGTCTCTGTCCCGATTCACTCGGTAACTTCACCTCTAACTCCATCCTAGCCATCTCTGTTATTAACTCAGTTTGAGCCGTTAACATAGACAACTTTTCTTGACCCTTCCTATTCAAGGCGTCGGCTACTACATTAGCTTTTTCGGGATGATACAGGATTTCACAGTCGTAATCCTTTATCTACTCCAGCCATCTCCTTTGTCTCATATTCAACTCTTTCTATGTGAAGATATATTTTAGACTCTTATGGTCCGTGTATATCTCACATTTCCCCCCGTATAAGTAATGCCTCCATATCTTCAAGGCAAACACTACCGCGGCCAGTTCCAGATCATGAGTAGGATAAACTTTTTCATAATCTTTCAACTGTCGTGATGCATACACAATGCCCTTGCCATGCTGCATGAGTACGCAACCAAGTCCTCTATGCGAAGCATCGCTATAAACTACAAAATTTCCTATATCATCGGGTAAAGACAATACATGTGCTTCACTCAACCTCTTCTTCAGTTCTTGAAAACTGTCTTCACATTTCTCCGTCTATCAGGTTAGTCAACGGAGTAGCTATCTTTGAAAAATCTTGGATAAATCTCCGATAATAACCCGCTATCCCTAGGAAACTCCACACCTCAGTCGGCTTTTTTGGTTTTTCCCAACTCATCACTGCTTCTACCTTTGCTGGATCCACTGAAATTCCCTCTCATTCAATAACATGACCCAAAAACTATACCCTTTCCAGCCAAAATTCACACTTTGTGAATTTTGCATACAACTTTTCCTTCCTTAGTGTTTCCAACACTACCCTTAAGTATTCAGCATGATCTCCTGGCGTCTTAGAATAGACTAGAATATCATTGATAAACACCACGATGAACTTGTCCAAATTTTGTTTGAACACTCTGTTCATCATATCCATAAATGCAGCTGGTGCATTAGTCAACCCAAATGACATTACCAGAAACTCGTAATGGCCGTAACGAGTCTTGAATGTCATCTTAGGTACATCCTCACTTCTAACCTTCAATTAATGATACCCCGTTCGCAAATCTATCTTAGAAAAATACTTTTCCCCATTCAACTGATCAAAGAGATCATCGATCCTGGGCAATGGGTATTTATTCTTTATCGTTAACTTGTTCAACTCTCGGTAGTCGATACAAAGTCTTAATGATCCATCCTATTTTTTCACAAACAGTGTCGGTGCTCCCCATGGCGAAACACTCAGTTGAATGTACTTCTTATCCAACAGCTCTTCTAACTGAACCATCAACTCCTTCATTTCCATTAGCTCCATACGGTATGGTGCCCTGGAAACTAGTGTCGCTCCTGGCATAATGTCTATCACAAATTTGGTCTCCCTATCTGGTGGAAGACCCGACAATTCACTTGGAAATACATTTGCGAATTCTTTCACTATAGGTATTTGTTCCATCGTTGCTCCCACTCTCTAGGTATCAACAACATGGCACAAATAACCTACACATCTCTTCCAAAACAACTTCCTCGTTTGTATCATAATAAGACAACACGGACGCCCCAACGATTTATTACCGTAAAACACTATATGAGGCTGACTCAATGTTCTAATGTTTACACATTTCTTTTGGCAATCTATTATTGCACCATGGTTAAACAACCAATCCATCCCGAGAATTACATCGAATTCTCCCAACTTTATCGGTATCAAATCTACCGATAATTTACAACCTCGTATTTCTACGCAACAACTCCTATGAATATCTTTAACATGAATTATTTCTTCGTTTGCTACCTTGATATTCAAAGGTACAGGCAATCTTTCGGGAAGTAATCCTAATCGTCTAGCAAAATCATATGCTATGAAGGAACAAGTAGCACCCGAGTCAAATAACACGTAATCATTTAGGTCGTTGATCGGGATAATACCTGCAACTACATCCCCAGATGCAACTGCATCTTGGACCGTCATGTTAAAGGTGCGTGCCATCGGCCTACCCGTCGGTATTGGACCACCAATAGCTAACTTACCGCTATTAGCGCCCTTATTCCCGTCCGTCCCCTTCTTTGGGCAGTTCTTCGCCATGTGGTCAGTTGATCCACACACGAAACATCCATGGTTTTTCTTCGAACTTGGACAGTTAGGCAAAATGTGCCCCTCCTGTTCACAATTGTAACATACGACTTTCTCCTTGAGACAGACTCCTAAATGAGTCTTCCCGTAGTTCTTGCATGCCTCCATCCTTCTCTTAGGATCCCCTTGCTTTGCTCCGGTATTCCAAGAGTTAAATCCCTTCCTCTTCTGCCCTTCTCCACTACCACTGGCTCCCTCGAGCTTTACTCCCCCGTCTACCTTTCCCTTGTTCTTCTTCTCCTTGTGGTATTGGCTTAAAGCCTCATTACCACCTTCGGTAATTATTGCCTTCTCTAGTATGGTCCCAAAAGATTTAGAACACAGATATTCGGCTATAGAGCAAACCGCACCAATTCATTGAATTTGACAGTGTATTGGGGAACTGTCATTTGCCCTTGTTTCAACTCCAGAAACCGCATCTCCATCCTTCTCTGCATACTTGTGGGAAATTAGTTCTCGAAGAAAAACTCCTTGAACCGCGTCCACGTTAAATTCTCTATTTCGGCCCTATCTTGGTTCTCCTCCCACCATATAGGTGGCAAAAGCAACCTTTTGCCCTTCGTCGACATTTGCGATAACAAATGCCTTTTCTATTTCCTTCACCCACGTTTGGGCTTCTATGGGGTCCGTAGTTCCTTTGAACTCTGGCGGTCCTACACTCTTAAAATCCTTAAAAGTAGTAGCTCGTACTATTACAAGATTTACGGGTATATTAGCTCCGTTCCTATTAAAAGCAGCCGTTAAACGGTTAACGAACTCTTGCATCGGGTTAACCGGACCTCCCTCCGGTTGATTTATATTAGCATCTTGATTTCTTTGTCTCCTTCTTGGCGGCATTTTGCTGTTAAGATAAACAACACGTCATTATTACTTCTTTCTTGTTAGTTAGTTATTATTCATTATTTAAACAATAACTTCAACTCATTGCACAATATGTTCCATGTAGACACTTGAAATTTTCTTTTCCTGTTACTAACCATGCAGGAGGGCAAAAACGTCTTTTTCACACTCCAGAGATAACCCTGGATGATCATAAGATCAAGTTCAAAGCCTGGAGATAACCCCCAGGAGGTCAAGCCAACCTCTGAGATAACCCTGAGGACAGTCAAAGTCAACACCAGGCCAAATTCAGAGATAACCCTGAGAAAAGACTGCTACAACTGCAAGAAAACCGGAGATAACCCCGGGAGGGGCAAAATGGTCATTTTTCCAACTCAACTTCAACTCACATCAAATCAACTCATTTCAACTCAAATTACTTTAATAGAAGTCCCACGAGAACCATATCTTAACTTTCGAGCGCAAACTACGCAAAACGGCTCAACGGACTACCTGACGAAAACTAGGGAATGCTATTTCGGTCATAGACCCATCTTCCTGGAATCAAAAAAGGGCAAATTCTATGTCATTGTGTATCTCTCAAAAAAAGCTTTCCGGAATGGTATAGCACGCTTCCATCGGACTCCCGGATTGAAAGTTATGAACGACCGAGCAAACAGCGCGTTGTCCGAGTGTACGTACTTCAACACGGCGGGACCCACACTGCCCAGGGCACCCCGGACAGTTGCAGGTACACCTACTGCTCCCTCCCCTCTATAAATAGAGGGCTTGGGGTGGCCATATTTGGAAGAGAAAGAGTGAGGAAGCCCTGTCAAATTTGCTCCGTACTTGCAATATACTGAGTGCTTTCCCATTTTAAACACTTGTGAGCTCACATATAGCTACTTTTGTACCGGTGGGAGCCGAGTTTTATCCACTTTAAAGATATAGAAGCCTTCTTTGGCAGCCCACTATAAGCCTTCTCACACACTGTAAAGCCTTTCTCTTCATCTTTGCACACACCCTTCTTCACGTTGAGAGTCGTGTTGCGTGTGTTTGCAGGACTTGATCAAGTGGTTTTATTTCGATTTGTATATACATATATATATATATATATATATATATATATATATATATATGGACTAACATTATCGAGTTATGCCTCGATTGAGCCTGAACTTGATGCGGAGCGTTTATTTGCTTTATATATATATATATATATATATATATATTTTATATATATTAGCGTGTGTCGAACTACATTCGATGAGCACAGATTTTACATCCAAATGCGTTTTACTAAGCTTTATATATATATATATATATATATATATATATATATATATATATATATATATATATATATTATTTGTGTGTCGAACTCTATTCGATGAGCACGGATTTTATATCCAGAGTGCGTTTACTCACTTTTATATATATATATATATATATATATATATATATATATATATATATATATATATATTGTCCCACCTAGAGTTTACTTCGTGGTGGTTGATCGCTTTTACAGCTTTCTTTACGTTTTGTCCTGCCTGGAGTTCACTTCGTGGCCATTGATTGCTTTGTACAGCTTTATTTACATTTTGTCCCACCTGGAGTTTCCTCCGTGGTTGTTGATAGCTTTTACAGCTTTATTTACATTTTCGATCCCCCATGGAGGTGCTTCGTCGTTGGTGATCATGTCTGTATATATATATCTACGGCTTTTATATATATACCTGCTTACTGCTTTCATACAAATTGCGGTATCATGTGCGCCTAGGAATCATGTGATCACAGATTCAGCCTATTGGATCTAGATTCGGTTCCCGTGATGGACCTTTTCAGCTGTAAGCAACTTGTAAATTAATCTGTGGTGTCTGAATTTCCTCAGATGATTTTCATACCCAAGAGGAAGTCGGCATTATTTTTTACATTATTTTCTTATAGATACCTCGCATCTAAAAATAATAATAAAATCAACCAAGCCGAATACTAAATAAAATGGAAGTATCAAAAGGTCTCAATTACTATTGAGCATCAGGGTTTGAAAAACCTCTTTTACAAAACATCACTGCCATATCTTGCTAAAAACTGAATTTTTACATAAATTCAAACCCTGTGTATATAGGTGAGAACGAGGCCTCGCACTACTTCCAAATAAACAGCACATTGACCCACACATACACACATTCAGATAATAGTTTCTTGAAAAGAAGTGATAATCGTGGTAACACGGATGTCGGGGGGTGCCTAACACCTTCCCTCCGCATAATAAAGTTCCCGAACCCTAATGAATCTCGGTTTCACAGACCCGTTTAGCAGTGTCACATCACTGGGTCAATGTGCAAACCTTTTCTCGGTTGTGTTGGTACAACCATATAAAAAACCAACTGGCGACTCTCACAGTCCAATCGTCGACATGATACATGTCGGACCTTTTTCACTTATTTTTTCAAACAAATCTCACCTAACATGAGAACACCAAAGAACAAGTAACGAAAAGGGACATCTAAAAATCCCGACGTCGACAGCTGGAGACTCTACTGGGGACTCCAGTAAGAGGACTTAAGCCGCTATTACAATCTTTTCAAAACTGTTATCTACTTGTGTGTGGATGTTGCATTTACATTTATGATGAATGTGTATGAATGCATTTACTTATTGCATTTAGTGCCTCGCACCATATCTGCTTGTGATATTAGTGCTTCACACATGTCATCATATCCATATGGTAAGACACGATGTATGTGAATGTATGTTGTGTGGTCCCTCCACCAGGAGCCTATCCCGTCGGTGTTTGATTACTGGACTCGTGGGAAGACTAATTCCCCAAGGCTCAGGAAAGGCACCACCCAAATTCGCTCCAGTTGAAAGACCGGATTAATTTTCCATTGAGTAAATTACAATGATTTGGGAACCTTCATGCCAAAAAGCCATGAGAGTAACCTAAGATAGGCCAGCCTCTGATAAAACAAACGCGGAGGGAAGTCTCTTCATACTTTCACATTTCAATTACTTGTAAATTCAATTACTTGTTATTTCATTTCCATGTAAATCTCAATGTAATGGAAAATATGAAGGAATATGTGTACATGCCTCCCCTTTATATCAAAACCTGACATGCTATCTCGTCAACTGACATCCATTTCGCAGGACGATACTCCTAAACGGACACATTACATAATATTGCTACATTCACTAAGACTAAACTATATAAGTCTTTTTTGTAGGGATATAATTGGTCCAGTAACCCGATTAAAATCAAAAAAGGCCACGAGCCTACAACCAATCATGTCTTCATCTAACCAAACTAATCTTAATCCAGTTTTGCGCGAAGAATTCGACGAATTAAGTAAACAAATCACAGATTTGGTTGTTCTTCTTAAAGAACTACACCAATCTACTCAGGGTACAAGGATACCCGTACATGCTGAATCCTCCGCACAATGAGGAACCCAAGGTTCGGATACTTCTAGTTCAAGTCGAAGGAATCCACATAAGCATCATCAGATTCCTTCATCCACACAACGATTGTCTCCACCTACAACTCCTGTGTCCGCACAACCTCCTGTAAAGGTGACAGCCAACATAATGGCTATGTTAAATCCCAAACCGATACCGGTAAAGGAGAAAGAAATCTTTGTTCCAGATCCCGCAGTAGAAGAAGAGAAACAAAGAATTAAACAGAACGTTGTCCGGATAATGTCGGGCATGCGCATCATCGTTCATGATGAACATACAAACAGATACACCCCAGACGATGATTGCCCAGACGTAATGGCCATCATTCGGGAGAAGGAGGACAATGACAACCCCTCCATCACTGCAGTCCACCAGGACTTTGCCCTCGACAATTGGAGTAGCACTCCTTGAATTTGTCGACGAGGGTAAAAAGGGAAGAAACTCTCTCCGCCTTGTAGATAACAATAACTGCTTACTTTTTCTGTACAGTATTAGCAGTTACTTTTGTCATTACATGCTAACATATTGTGTGATTGAACAGTGTCATATATTAAGCGAAAGCATATTTTGTTTCAGGACTCTGAACTTAGATGCGCCTGTACTTGCTGATAAGATACCTCTTCTCCACAAGGATTGTAACTTTGATGAAAAGTTGGACTCAAACTTAATGGAAATACAAGAGGACATTAAGGTGCCTCCGGAGATCAAAGAATGGGTCGAAGACAAACCCAAGCCAAATCTTGATCAAACCATCTCTTTTAAACCTCGAAACCTTAGAAAACCCCAAACAAATCCAGATTGGTACATACCTCACTCCAAACCAAAGGAATGACGTGGTTACTCTATTGACCCTATTCCAGGATGTGTTTGCATGGTCTCACGAAGACATGGTCGGTTTATCCACTGACATTGTCGTTCATCGCCTTCCAATCAAAGGAGGATTCAAGCCAGTCCGGCAGAAGCTCAGGCGATTAAAACCTGAGTGGAGGTTAAAAGTTAAAGAAGAAATTGTGAAACAATTTTAAATCGGCATCATCATGGTGTCAGCATACCCTGAATGGCTATCTAATATAGTCCCCGTGCTGAAACCCGGAGGAGAGGTGCGAGTTTGCATGGATTACAGTGATCTGAACAAAGGTTGTCTCAAAGATAGCTTTCTCGTTCCATTCATCCACATACTCATTGACAATACAACTTAGTATGACATATACTCCTTTGCGGATTGCTTTGCGAGGTGCCATCAAATCATGGTTACTGAAAAGGATCGTGAGAAAATTGTATTCATCATTCCTTGGGGAGCCTTCTACTACAGACGATTGTCATTCGGCCTCATCAGTGCCGGAGCTACCTATCAGTGAGTCATATGGCTCTTTTCTACGATCTAATGCGTATAAAAAAAAAAAAAAAAAAAAAAAGAGCTCTTCAACAGGTTCTACAGTTACTGCCTTACCATCGTCAGGTTCTACAGATGGCTTCAGAGTTTGAAGAAAAATCCTTCCTCCACATTCCTCGGAATAGGAATGATTTTGCGGATGCACTAGCAACCTTGGCCTCCTTGATCAACATACATGACAAGGAAGACACGTCAACCCTCACATTTTCCCAACAAAAGACTCCAGTCTATGGGAATTACATTAGAGAAGTATCGGATGAGCTACCTCCCATCCAGCACCCTTCATATCAGCATATCAATTAGCACTCACAAGATAGATCGCAGACCACGAGGCAAGTGAAAAGAAAGGCGGATCCATCGACTGGCTATGAAATTCTACCTGAGCGGAGATGCACTCTACAAAAAAGATACAGGACTAAGTCTCCTCAGATGTATGTACAAGGACCAATCTTAGAGGCTCATGGACAAAATCCATGGGGGAGTATGTGGCCCACACACGAGCGACCCTCTACTTATAAAGAAGATCCTACAACAGAAAAGTTCGGCTATGGCAGTTCAAACAACACGACTTGGTTTCGAAGAACATCGTTGACAACCAAGCTCAGACTAAAGGAAAATTCTCCCTAAACTGGGAAGGCCCATTTGTTGTCAAGGAGGTATACAGGAGGCACTCTCAGATTGCAGGAAATGGACGACGATGAATTTTTGTAACTCATCAATTCGGACACCGTGAAATGGTACTATGTCTGAGGTTACCATCAAGCGAACATCCTGGTTTTGGATCATCAGATCACCAGTCATTCCGGTTCTCAAACCCTTCACTACATACAACCTTTTTCACACCCATTTGCCCCATCAGGGACAATCACACTTTCCAACCAGCAGCCTGGTTTTTTTTATCACCAGATCCTTCACTCCCCGTAGGTTTTCAAAACCTTTCACACTTTTAGTTTATCCCACCAGGGATTAAACCTTTCACACCTTTAATTTATCATGTACATTGGATTAAACTTTTCATCTACAAACCGCCCTGTACATGGGCGAACTACGTCGACCTGATCTCCCCAATACACGGGAGTACATAGGCAGCCATCTTTATGGTCCGGTCTCACCACATAAAAAATAAAAACAGACACTCTTCTATCCATAGCCACATCCAGCAATCAGTCCCAAGACACCAAAGATGGTAGGGAATACACACAGATCGACGATCCATTCTGAAAATCCTAAGACATCTCATTGTCCATCCATCAAGGAGGAGTTCAGAATATATCCAGATCATAAAGTCCTGGAGAAACAAGCAAATATCAAGCAAGTAACAAGGCACGACTAAAAGGGAAGTGAATCAACATATATTTCCCTGCCATATATAATGTTGTTTGATATATACAATATGTACTGTACATGACAAAAATGGCTAAGCTAGTCTGTGCAAGGAAGTACAAGCCCATCTACAAGTCAGTGTATATGCGGGCTATCAAGTCCAATATGAATTCCCTCTCATAAGGAGGAGGTGACGATGTGATCTCCTTCTCAAGGGTCTCTACACGAGCCAACAAATCTACAGCCAACTGCAGGTGATATCTCGGGTAGATATAGCATTATCCTGCTCAGCAATAGTGGTATCCCTATGAGTTAGAGCGTCATCTCTCTAACAGAGCAACATCTCTACCAGAAAGAGCTGTCAGCAACAAAGCCCACATCCACTACCTGTTCACCATATGTTACAGAAGTAAAATCCTCTTGCGATTTCGGTGTCTTATCAGCTCATCTGTTAAAGAAACTATCCCGAACCACAAGCAAGGCTGGGGCAATTTCAAAATTAGCGAAAACCGGATATTGGGTCCCTTACAACAATATTGGGGCAATCTCGGAAGCAGCGACAACTCAACACTGGGGCATTTATCAACCATCCTAAAGTGGAAAATGCACCAGTCAACATCATCATCAGAGCTTCCTTCACATCATCTCACTGGCGATTTAGATATTACTCAATTGCGACTTCATCAACAAAAAGAGTTTCTCATATGAACCCTCGACATTAACATGCGGAAGGACTGGGGCATTTTTGCGATTCCAAGGAATGGAAGGAGTTTAAGGCGAGATAAGCCTCTCATCAAAAGAAAGGGGAAAACTCCTGAAAGAAATCATGGCGACATTAGCTTGCCAAGAAGGGGGAAATTCTCAAACAAAAGTCATTAACTCAGGAGCAGAAGGCCAACGACGAAAGGTCTAGCGAAGGAAATCTACACCATCAAACATGTTAACCTGCATCAAGTCCTCATCAGTTGAGGCCTCTACACCGAAGTTCAAATCTGGGAAGCGAAAGAACGAGTTGCACCCTCTAGAGATATTAGCGGCATTCAAGTCATTAGTTCAGCTGGGTTGCGAATCAAATGTTCAAAAAAATGGGGCACGAGCACCCAACAACGAAAGGAAACTCCAAATCACCTAAAAAAGGGTGATACATCTGGTGGTTGTCATCAATCTAGTGTAACATCAGGCGAAATCTAGTGAAGTAATCTGTGGAATATTACTTCAGCGAAGGTATCGGAAGATCCGGTACTCTAAAACCATTTGCATCAATTTAGTGCGACATCAAAACAGTTCAGAGATGAAAGCTTCGTATACCACCGTTCGAGTGGGAATCGAAAAAGTTTGGCGATCAGTAGGGTAGGCACCGTTGCAAACTACCAGCGAATACATTGGGAGGGAGGGTCTGGTGATTTCAGAACGTCATCCCCATCAGAGATGTGGAAAACATCTCAACTTATCTTCATCAAACAAGCATCAACAATTAAATGCCAAACCATTGGAGTTAACACCAATATAGGCATCAGCAATGATCGGTAAAGGTATAGCGATTTGCGAAAACATTTTTAAACATTCATCATAACATTCATTACATTACGATTTGCAATTTTGTGATATGCGATTTGCGATATGTGAAATGCGAGTTGCGAAGTGCGATTGGCCAAATGCGAAATACGATGTGCGATTTACGAACTGCGATTTGCGAAAACATGTTAACATTCATCATAAATATTCATTACATTGCGATCTGCATCATTGAAAATACCTTGTCATATTTTCAAGTGTCTACTAATCTTTATCATGTCCATTCCATTGCATTGCATGAACATGATAAATAGGGGCTTCTGTAGACACTCAAAATTTTCTTTTCCTGTTACTAACCATGCAGGAGGGCACAAACATCTTTTTCACACTCTAGAGATAACCCTGGAGGATCACAAGATCAAGTTCAAAGCCTGGAGATAACCCCCAGGAGGTCAAGCCAACCTCAGAGATAACCCTGAGGACAGTCAAAGTCAACAGCAGGCCAAATTCAGAGATAACCCTGAGAAAAGACTGCTACAACTGCGAGAAAATCGGAGATTACCCCAAGAGGGGAAAAATGGTTATTTTGCTAACTCAACTTCAACTCACATCAAATCAACTCATTTCAACTCAAATTACTTCAATAGAAGTCCCACGAGAACCATATCTTAACTTTCGAGCGCAAACTACGCAAAACGGCTGAACAGACTACCCGACGGAAACTCGGGAATGCTATTTCGGTCATGGACCCATCTTCCTGGAATAAAAAAGGGCAAATCCTATGTCATTGTGTAGCTCTCGAAAAAAGCTTTCTAGATTGGTATGGCACGCTTCCATCGGACTCCCGGATTGAAAGTTATGAACGATCGAATAACAAGCGTTGTCCGAAAGTGTCACGTGCTTTGACACGGTGGGACCCCACCGCTGGGGCACCTCGGGCTGACCAGTAGTACACTGGCTGCTGCGGCTCCCCCCTCTATAAATAGAGGGCTTGGGGTGGCCATATTTGGAAGAGAAAGAGCAAGGAAGCCCTATCAAATTTGCTCTGTACTTGCAATATACTAAGTGTTTTCCCATTTTAAACACTTGTGAGCTCACATATAGCTACTTTTGTACCGGTGGGAGCCGAGTTTCATCCACTTTAAAGATATAGAAGCCTTCTTTGGCAGCCCACTGTAAGCCTTCTAACACACTTTAAAGCCTTTCTCTTCATCTTTGCACACACCCTTCTTCACGTTGAGAGTCGTGTTGCGTGTGTTTGCCCGGACTTCGGTCCGTGGTTTTATTTCAGTTTGTATATACATATATATATATATATATATATATATATATATATATATATATTTATATATATGGACTAACATTATCGAGTTATGCCTCGATTGAGCTTAGACTTCAGATTTGAGCGTTTATTTGCTTTTTATATATATATATATATATATATATATATATATATATATATACTATATATATATATGAACTGTGTGTGAACTTTGTTCAATGAGCCTAGATTTTGATGCGGAGAGTTTATTGCTTTAATATATATATATATATATATATATATATATATTTGTATATATAAAATGTGTGTCGAGCTACTTTCGATGAGCACGGATTTTACATTTGGTGTGTTTACTCGCTTTTATATATATATATATATATACTTATATATATTAATCGTGTGTCGAACTCATTCGATGAGCACGGATTTTATATCAAATTGCATTTACTCGCTTTTATATATATATATATATATATATATATATATATATATATATATATTTTCGTCCCACACCGGAGTTTACTTGTGGTGGTTGATTGCTTTTACAGCTTTCTTTAAGTTTCGTCCTCCCTGGAGTTCACTTTGTGGCAGTTGATTGCTTTGTACAACTTTATTTACATTTTGTCCCACCTAGAGTTTACTCCGTGGTGGTTGATAGCTTTTACAACTTTATTTACATTTTCAATCCCCCATGGAGGTGCTTCGTGGTTGGTGATCATGTCTGTATATATATATATTTACGGCTTTTATATATATACCTGCTTACTGCTTTCATACAAATTGTGGTATCATGTACGCCTAGGAATCATGAGATCACAGATTCAGCCTATTGGATCTAGATTCGGTTCCTGTGATGGACCTTTTCAGCTGTAAGCAGCTTGTAAATTTATCTGCGGTGTTTGAATTTACTCAGCTGGTTTTCATACCCAAGAGGAAGTTGGCATTATTTTGTACATTATTTTCTTACAGATGCCTCGCATCTAAAAAAAATAATAAAATCAACCAAGCCGAATACTGAATAAAATGGAAGTATCAAAAGGTCTCAATTACTATTGAGCATCAGGGTTTGAAAAACCTCTTTTACAAAACATCACTGCCATATCTTGCTAAAAACTAAATTTTTATATAAATTCAAACCCTGTGTATATAGATAAGAATGAGGCCTCACACTACTTCCAAATAAACAACACATTGACCCACACACACACACATTTAGATAATAGTTTCTTGAAAAGAAGTGGTCACCGTGGTAACACGGATGTCAGGGGGTGTTTAACACCTTCCCTCCGCATAATCAATTTCCCGGACCCTAATGAATCTCGATTTCGCAGACCCGTTTAGCAGTGTCACATCACTGGGTCAATGTGCAAACCTTTTCTCGGTTGTGTTGGTACAACCATATAAAAAAACAACTGGTGACTCTCACGGTCAATCGTTCGACATGATACATATGGGACCTTTTCACTTTGTTTTTCAAACAAATCTCACCTAACATGAGAACACCAAAGAACAAGTAACGAAAAGGGACATCTAAAAATCCTGACGTCGACATTCCATAAAAAGGTATATATTGATTTACTTGCTTGTAGTATAATACTACATCATTCATTCATTACACAGCCTTAGCTGATTACATTTCTATCCCACAATTACTTTCCAAAAATTGGGATTTACAAAAGACTACCCTTTGATATACAAAAGAGGGTTTTACGTTAATATTGAATACAACATATGTACATATTTAACTCTACTCTAGTTTCTAACTAGTCTACATCTGCCTTATGGCATTCTCAAAATCCGCATTGGCAAGACCGACAATAATATCTCGGCTGATAGTATGCCGAGTCTGCCCTGCCTCTATCGGATACCCAGCTACCTGCTGCTAGAAATCCACATGAGAACTCCTATGAATGTATGACATCCTCCCTATCCTTTGCTTCTTAACCTTTAGCTCCTGCCTGAGCTCAAATGTCTCCAGTTTCAGCTTGTGGACCTTGTCCTTCGCCAAAACACGTTCATCATGTTCCTTTTCCCACATTGACTCCATACTTGTCTTGTCCTCCAGGATTTCCTAGACCTCTTCTTTCAGTTCCCTGACCTCCTTCCCCAACTGGATATTTCTATCCAATAAGGCCATGAACAGTGCCTTCAGTGACTCCCCAAGAGTCATCTCTTCTGCTTGTACTATGGTGTTAAAAGACACCATTTCCACCTCCTCCTCAGACATATGATCAAACATGGACATGAGGTCTAAGTCTTCCGAGTCTCCTGACTCGATTACCACCACTTCCGGCTGTGTTGCTATAGGGTTCGGTAAGACTTCTATTTAGTTCACCGATTCCTCACATACTACATGTATATCTCTATACATTTTGTTTTTTCCTGACTTCTACAACAACAAAAATTAGTTTGATTAGTACACATCAGTAGAATAATAAAAACACATATCACATTTATTGCATTTTTAGTGTTAACTTCATCTTTTACTTCTTTAACTTTTCTTAAGGTTATGACTTAAGGTTCTTCCCCCCCCCCCCCCTTTAAGTTTTATAACCTAATGCTTTGATACCAACCTGTGACGCCCCCAAATCCAGGTATCTTCCAACCCGACATATAGTGTTGTTGCGGTCTTCTGATTCACACATACATTCAATTGAAATGCCTCAAAAGAATGAATATGTCTTCTATATATTCCAAAATAATATTACCATCCCAGGTTCGTTATAACCATTACATGTTTGATTGTCATAATATTAAATAATAACATCATTCATCCTATTCTATTACAAAGGTAACCTATTGGTTGGCCTTGGCCTTTCCTTTATCTTTACCGAAACCTTCAGTCCGCTCGGTCTTAGCTGCATTTATATGGTTCAAGCAAGAATGAGCATAACTAGCTCAGCAAGTATGACAATTTCAATTAAACAATAAGCTTGAATCATATAAATCGTATATATTCAATAACTGAACAATAGTTACAAAGTACTGTCGATGATGCAAAATAACAGTTCTCTTTTCCTTAAAACGTTTCACAGTGAATATTATTCAGTAAAATATCAATTTCGGTCCAAGACCTTGAGCATTTCATTCTTTCTTTGAAAAGGACAACCCGACACTATGACAAACGAGATTTTGTAATTTAATTTTAATATTTATTGAATTAAATAAATATTTTTCAATGATTTAATTATCGGATTAAATAATTAATTGATGCAATTGTGGTAGATTAATTTAATTATAAGTGTTATATTTATTAAATTAATATGGAGAATTTTTATTATTCAAAGTATGTATTTATGTAAGCTTATTGAATTAAATGAAATATGTAATAAGCATAATGTTATTTTAATTAATATAATAATTAATTAAAGAATTAATAATTTGACATAATTAATAAATGAGAAATTTAATTATGTGACTATGTGAATTAATGAGAAATTATTATATTTTATTTAAATTAAATTAAATAAGATATTTGATTTATTATGTAAATAGGTGTGACGTTATTAAACTATAGTATAAGAGGTTTATCAAATTAATGGGAAAACATTCTAATAAGTGAACCAAACAAGGCCTTAGTGGAGGTTGAGGGCAGTTAACCCATGATTGGTTAACTGACCACAACTGCGTCAGTTTATAAATTATATACGTATTCTTCTTTTATTTTATTTTTCTAAGTCTGATAAAAACTAGTCAGAGAGAAATTGAAAATTGTTGAGGGAAATTGTGAGTGTGATTGAAGAAGTATCTGAGAAAGGATCATCTCTACTAATCTACACTCTACACTCTGGGTAATCTCTTTAACCCAATTTCAAATTACGTTGTTTATGTTTTTATGAAAATGGCTTTCAAGTTCTGTTAAAGTCTCTGTAATTAGAAAGGGTAGCAATTATGTGGATATATGCGATAATATGTTATCATAGCATGATTTTTACTATATTGTATGTTTCCATAACATCGGTTTCATAAGAATATGTTCTAAGACCCCGAATTTTTATGAAATAAAAGTATTCAATTTTTCTTATAATTACTATTCAGTAAATGGTTAAATTATAAAAGTTAAAGTTAAGGGTGATATATGAATTTTTTTTCAAAATACACAAGTGGTTATAAAATATTCATTGTTGTCGGGGAATATTCGTTTGGTCGTGGAATATTCTTTTACGTCTTGGGAATATTAAATATTTACCACAAGCTTGACCATTTGTGGCCCCATAATGTAATAAGCGCCGGATGAAGAAAATGACAAAATTGAGTTTTTATAAATAACGGCGTAATCGTTACCGTTAACACTGTTGGAATACCCGGTTGGTAAAATAAAGTAATACGCGTTGTTGCACAGTAGCACACGGCATTTCACAGTATTTTTGAATTATTGATTCTTATGTAAGAAGGCACTACTCGATAATTGTTAAAGTAGTTACTGTTCAATATTTTATTGATTCAATAATTGCTACGTTGAAATTTTATATTATTGTTGTTCAATAATTGTCACTGCACAGTATTTCCCATTATCAGATCAATAATTCATATTATTCGAATAATATTATTAGATAGCATTATTGGCAATGTCTAGAAAGTTCTGTCAAGGAGAGGTTTGGTCACCTAATTGCGCGCCAGTAAGGAGAAATCCTTATCGGAAAGCCCCCTCTTTCCTGGAAACTGCCTGGTTGTCATTATTGTGATTCTGTAATATTATTTGTGAATAATTAATTATTGATTTATATGATAAGGAAATATTTATTTGATGTGGATATAAATGATGAATTTATTTATTTGGTTATAAATGAAGGAATTAATGTTGAGGTATTTTATCAGTATTTTTGTCGGAATGAAGGTATTAAAAATTAAACCAGTGTTTTTAAGATATATTGCGTGAGTTATAATTTTTAATCCGACCGTTGGATCGTTGTAATTTTTGGATATGTTATACATATATAAGTTGAGTATATGTCCACAAATTTTGAACCGTTAAAAATGAACGTATGATTTGTTATGAATTTTAAGAGGTGAATGGTTCAGAAATGGTTGAAGTATCCGAATTTAGCATTTTCGTAAAAAATTCTAGAATTGAGTGGGCCCCACTTGTGGTTGGTGAAGAAATGTGCTGAATTTTATTTCAAATGTGGTGGGTGGGAATAGTAGCAGGTAAAGCCATCAGGTTGCAGGTCAAGTCTGCTAAAATTTTCCTATAAATAGAGGGCTAAGTTAGAATTGAAAATCACACCAGAAACAAGTTTTCTCTCTTTCTCTCTCTAGATTATTGTGTATTTCGTGAGTATTTAGATACTTGTTGAGTTGATATTCATCAGTGCAAGTTTTCTTCAGCGTCATATCCGATATCCAGTCAGAAGTGCTACTCTTTTGAAGTAAGGGATAGTAAGGGATTTTAAGGGTTATTATATTTTTCAGTTCGTACTTCTTCTGACCTTCAGAAAATTCAGGAAAAATTTAAAATGATATGTTGATGAGTTTTATTGATTGTGTCCAAAAATGGTGATTTTTGGGATGTATAGATTAAGAGTTGTGAATTTTATGAGAAAAGACTATTTTAAAAGTAACCGCTTATAACTCCTTGTGGTTAACTCCAAAATTGATGAAATTTTATTGGGAGTACATCTATATAATATCGATTATGTACTGTGAATTTCAGAAATTTTGGATAAAAGTACAATTTATGATAAATGTCTAAATATTCTAGTGGTTTTGGCCATATAAAAATAGTAAATAAATTTTAAAAATTCTAAGAAAATATATGTTCAATATGGGACTATATTCGCTAAATCTCGGAAAAGAAATATTTTTGGGCGATTTGGTATTTTTCATGAAAATAAACTAGTTATGAATAAATGAGTTAAATATGTTATGTGAAGGAAGAAAATTGGAAAATATGATTTTATGGCTTGAGAATCATATATGTGGTATATGCAGATTTTTGATGAGGGTTTTGGTTATTGGTAATGAAATCTTATAAGTTTGGCATTTTATGATGATTAAATGCATTATTTAGTAAAGTGTAAACAATTAAAATAAATTGTTTATAAGTTTAAGAAATGTTATTCTTTCAATATCATTATACAGAAATATTGGTATGGATTTTATTGTGGAATTTCTACCTTTTTGTGTCAGGGTTACTATTCATGAGTTACTATTCATGAGTTACTATTCACTAGTTACTTACTATTCACGAGTTACTATTCACGGGTACTATTCACTACAAAATTGGTTTCTTTTTCTAACCAAATTATAGTTGATTTATGAATATTACTCTGTAGATTAAAACTATATATTGATTATATTGATTTTATTATCATATATAACATTTTTATAACCCCGATGTTGAAATTCTCTTTCTTTGGAGTGTAAAGATGAGTAGATTATTGGTATGATCATGACTAGGGTTCTCTTTGGCAAGAGTGAAAAGTTGAATTGTGATTGGTATGATCATGCCACCATTGAATTTATAATTGAATATCTTTAGCTTAAGTGCAAAGGTGAATTGATCAACATGGTTATAATTATTGTTTATATAAAATTCGAAATGATTATATATTTCTTTGAGATATTAATATATTTGGCTCGTAATGCAAATATGAGCTGTTGATGAATATATTTGGCTTGTAGTGCAAATATGAATCTGTTGAGGAATATCTTTGGCACAGAGCAAAGATGAATTGTTGATGAATATCTTTGGCCGAGAGGCAAAGATGAACTGTTAATGAATATCTTTGGCGTGAGTGCAAAGATGACTGTTGTTAAATATCTTTGGCCGTGGTGCGAAGATGAATCGTGGATGAATATCTTTGGCCCGTAGTGCAAAGATGAAGTTATTAATATGATTATGAACATGAACTGTGATTTGGTATAACCATGATCTTTGATGTTTCAGGTAAAGACATGTGATGAAAATTATCTTCGTCCTGGATGCGAAGAGGAATTTAGAATTACAATTATGATTATGAGTTATTCATATAATTGTGAAAAAGAACTGTTGATTGATGTTACAGGGATAAAACATTGTTGGTGGATTTTTAACATGGAGAAGATAATAGATTTTATGGTCTATTTGACTCTTCTAATGGATCGCTTTCGTTCACCGCAACTATGGTTGAAAAGTTTTATCATCTACCATATGTTCTATATCTCTGATTTATTACTGATGAAGGCTATTGATAATTTATTTATCTTTAGTCATGATATTATTTACTAAGCTAGTTGTGCTCACCCTTTTGCTTCACAATTCTTTTCAGGTAATAAGAGTGTAGTTGGGTCGAGCGGGGGATAACAGGGGAATAGAACGGTGGTCTATAGCTGTTGAAGTTCTCCCTAAATAGTATGAAAATAATTTTATTGAGACTTTAGATAAGTGTGTTGTATTATATACGTCATTTGATATTTAATTTTGGTGAACCGAATAGGGTGACGTGAACTCAACTTTGAAAGGGTGTTTTGCCACTATCATACAAGATGTCTAATGACATACAAACTCGTGTTATCATAAGATAGGGTTGTGCACATTCACTTGCGGAGTATAACTACAAGCACTACCTATATAATCTTGGTGTTTGTTTGAAGTATAATTCTCAATTTGAGACAGTGGAGATAATGATAAGTCAAGAGAAGACTCACCATTGGGAAGAATATGATAGTAATCTTCTCGTTTTTCTTTGGGGTCTATTGGGTCAACCAAGGATAATTCTGTGGCCATATGATATCTATCATAACCTAGAAGCATGGCCTCCCATGTACGAAGGTTTCCTTGAGCACTTCCCAAAGATTCTAAATTCTAAAACAATTTTTGACTATACATTTATGTAAGGTGTCATTGTGACGTGCTATCCAAGGTTGGGATGAGAGTCACAGTTGGTATATATATTTGTATCCAAACTCACAGTATATGTGTTGTTGCATTTTGCACAACAATTGTTGTAATAAAGTTGTAGTTGTTTTCTGTACCATGTATTTGGCGACTCAGAATGGGTTGGATGGAATGGACCTATTTTGGGGTTGTCACATATGTCGTATATAATTCTTCAAAATTATAGAGTATAGAAATATGACCATATGGCCCTTACACGCAAATTTAATACGTCAATCATATGTTGTTTCATAAATTTTACACTTGTATATAATTATGCATGTTAAAACGAAGAAAACAAAATTCAAATGGACAGATCAGTGTTATAATGAACCCGTAGTGTCAATTTTATGTTTTATCTTTAAAAACTTTCAACATCACCAAGAACATGAAATTACATGTTTTGATTCTGGAAATTTTATGTTTTAACTTGTTAAAATCATGCTAGAAAGGTTGAGTATTGATTATGTGTATAAAATAATGTCTATGTATGTCTAATTTCATGTATGAATTAAGAAATTGGTAGAAATTGGCATGTTCTGCAATTTTTCGTGAACTGCAAGTTCGGTTCAGTTCATCAGATCAGTAGTGCATTTACCGAGCACAAGAATCAAGGCACACGTGACGGCCCACGCCAGTATTTTATCGACACGTCATGTTATTGCTAAAACAAATGTGCATTGCCGAGAATAAAGCGTGATGGTGGAAATAAATACCACTTTGTAGTTTGTCCAAGAATGAGGATTTTAGTGGTTTTAATTTTAGGGACTTTAATAGTAACCTAATCTAGTGAACATAAAAATGTGTTAGTCATATTATGTGGTGATTAAATAGATCCTTAACATATTAATAAAGTAATTACATGTTTAATTAAAATTGTTGAAAGCGTAGTTAGCTTGTTGTTCGTGTAGTGTAATACTATGTGTAAACAAATGTGGTAATTTGACTAAGTATAGTCATAATCCGAGTTAGACGAAAAAGAATGAACATATGATGACTAGTTACGTTATAATTAACTGGTATTGTGAATATGAATGGTATGTAGGATTAAATCGGGGAACATGTATAATTAACGTGCAACCTACGCACGAGGCAAGTTTCCTAACCCTACTTATTATCGTTATGCAAGTTTATAAACTTATCTCTTTATATTGAACAAATTCCAGACTTATGTTCTATATCGTGCAAGTTCTTATTATTTATTAATCTTTTCAAAGTATGATTCTGTTATACAATATTTATTCTATTGTATACCTCTTAAGTTTGTTATTCGATTTAAATATCAGTTATTGTTGAACCTTGTAAGACTAGCGAACCCTTTTTGATTCGACTAGTCGATAGGTGACGAATGTTCTAAATTTTAGAACCCTTATTGATTTATCCAAACCAAACTTCCTTTGGTGCGGACTCTAATGTTAAACTGAGATGAACAACCCTGTATAGGGATTTCTTATGCGTTAGCGTTAAGATATTGTGCACAATATGGTACTAAGGGATGATCCCCCTAAGTACGAGTAGAAGAGTCCATAGTCTTATGACTGTTAAAGGTTTCAAGTATAACCCTTGATAACCTAGGACATAGTTCAAGGTCTTATGACCCTCGGAAGTTCTTTTGATTCTTGTTATTCATTCTTGATTCAAAAGTTGAGTTCTTTTCCAGAAGTCTTTGATTCACTCGCATGTTATTATATTGTTGTTTCATTATTATACTTGTGGGCAATCATGCTCACTCCTGCGTAATAATAACATTACAATTAAGAACGAAAGGTTCGACGAGCCTTCTACTAGCAAAGGCAAGGGCAAGATTAACAAGTGATGAAGACTTGTTGTTTTATGTGACGATGTATTTAAGTTTTAGACTTATGTTAATGTTGTGTGAGACGATTAATTATTTATGTTTCCGCAGTTATGATTTAAGGTTAGTATAACCTGGGATTTATGTATTTATTTCAGATGATGTAACTCCTTAAGGAGAGGATTTATTTCAATCTATTTATGTTTTCATTTATTATGGGGAGATAGACATATGATGTTTGAATAGTGAACACCAAATCATGTGGAAATTGAAGTACCCGGATTTTGGGGTGTCACAAGCACTAAGTCCGTAAGTTCGGCATATCTTACGAGCACGTCTAGGTGATCAGCATATAGTACTCTATGTTGTACAACACTACTTTCTTTAAACGTATGTACGTTTATGGTTTGGCAACCTCACGAGCTTGTCGTTTGACGACAAAATATTTATTCATGCATACTCAGTCTGTGAAACCCCAGATTTTATGAATAAAGAATTAATTTTCTCGAAATAATTTTTTTTATATTATGGTGTGAATTTGAGATAATGTTATAGTTGTGGGTAATATTTATAAATTTTGCAAAGTATGCAAGTTGTCATATTATATTCGATTAGTCGGGGAATATTCGTTTTAAACAGGAAATATTCATACGACGGCACAATCATTGGTGGACCCCACAACGGAATTATTGTCGGATTGAGAAAACGACAAAAATATTTTATTAAAAATAACGGCGGAAGTTTTACCGTTGATACTGTTGAACTACTCGGTAGTAAAAGTACAGTAATACGCGTTGTTGCATAGTAGCACACGGTATTGATTATTGATATTTATGTGAGAAGTCACTCAGTTTTGTTCAATTATTGCTACAATAGTTGTTGCATAGTATCTCACATTATTTGATTCAACTATTGTTGATTTAGAAGTTTTGTTTTATTCGTATTATTAACGTAATAAAATAGAAACATCTTTTTATATAAAACATAATACTTTATTAAAGTTATTCTATAAATATAATATATTATATTCTATTATGCATAGTGTTTTGCATAGTAAAATCTTTTTATATAAAACAGAATACTTTATTAAAGTTATTCTATCAATAGAATATATTTTATTATGCATAGTGTTTGCATAGTGCCAAGATAGTGTTTGAATAGTAAAAATCTTTTTATATAAATAGAATGTATTATATTTTATTTAAAAGATTTTTCTTTAAATATGGACCGTCAGATTAAAGTAAATCAATCTCGACCGTTCATGAGTTAGTTACTATGCATTCCATTTTTCTATAAATAGAAGCTCATTCATTCATTATTTTCTTTAATTCACTTTGAAACTCTAGAGAGATAAACTATAGAGAGAAAGAAGAAAGTATTCGCTACTTCACTACTTATATATCCAAAGACTCTTCTTCTTAAGGTAGGGAATATTATTTGTTGTACTCGTAAGGAGTGTTATTCTTTCTTATTCATGAAGAGAACTGTTGTTATTCCAATTCTTATTATTCGTTGGAGTAACTTTGATCACGCGTCTCACCCTATACTTGGTGACATTCTTCTATTATTCGTCTTTATTATTCGTTTTAATATCTCGTCTGCGTGCTATATCTGGGGACCTAGTTCCATTTTTATTATTCCATCTTTATTATTCTCGTCGTAATATCCCGTCTGCATGCTATATCTAATGGGACTGGTTCCATCATTTATTATTCCGCATTTATTATTCTATTGGAACATCCTCGATTGTGAATTTCACCGACCGGTTCCAGTTATTATTATTCTGTTGGAATAACCGATACATGCAAGTAATCGCATGCATGGTGATATCTTTTGTTATTCCATTCGGTATTATACTCGGTTGATTAAAATTTTGACTTCTATACTCCATGAAATTAGTGGAATATCCTTGATATTTGCGCTTCATCCAAAGATTTTCATGAAAATATTCTTCCGAGCATTCTTGAATTTTATTCTACAAAGAAGTATCATGTTGACAATTTGGGACGTTATTGGTTCCCGGACAAATTAATTCTTGAACTTGTTTAATTGAATTCTTATATCATTGTCATCATCCTCATGTTTTATGTTATGTTGAAAGTCATCTATGTATTTTTGTAGTGCATAGATGGACTTGGTATGATTATGACTAAGGATTATTCGATATAATCATGACCGTAATGTTACAAATGATGTGAAATTAAAAGTCCTCATTGGCCCGTAGTGCATTGATGGACAATTTTTGGTATGATTATGGCTATGGATTCTCTTCGGCCAAGGGAGCAAAGATGAATTGTTTTATGGCATGATCAGGACTGTTGATGAAAACACAATTATCTTTGGCCCGTAGTGCATGGATAATTCGTGGTCGTGATACTAAAGAATATCCTTGGCCTGTAGTGAAGGGATGATTTAATGATGTGGATTATTTATTGAGCTGAGTCTCAGCGGATAAAAGTGATGAAAAACTTTTTAAATCATAAAAGATAGTAGATTCTATTCTCTACTTGACTCTTTTAATGGATTGCTTGTTCCGCTGCAGTTAAACTTAATGTCTATTGTATTTTATCAGTTTAACATTGTTAGAGGCTAATGATAATTTATTCTGCATTATCTTAGTCATAATATTTCTTACTGGGCTAGTTGAGCTCACCCTTTCTTTCACTGTTCTCTTCAGGAAATGAGAATATAGCTGGGACTTGTCGGGGAACGGAGTGATGGTCCAGAGGATAGCATTAGTAGTCCTCACTATTCTGTGAAATAGTGCGATAATAATTATAATGTGGACTCCTTTTGAGTTTGTATAATCTCTAGTAGATAATATTTGTATTCAAACTCACAGTTTATGTTTTGTCGTATTGTACACGACAGTTGTATTAGTAAGTTGTATTTGAATTCTGTACCATGTATCTGGCGACTCAAGATGGGTGATGTATACCTAATTTTGGGGGCATCACACAGTCTTCTTTTGAAAACAATACCAAAATAGTTTGGTAAAACTTAACAACAATGACAGCATTTCGATAGATTATAAGAAATCCATAAAACATCTTAAGTCTAGCCGAAGGAATTGGCTTCGACTTCATCATACAACAATTCATGTGTAAGGTACATGAATTATAAAGCTTGTCCAAAGAATTTAGACAAGGGTCAGAATACTTGCCTTTAGCGTCTTCTACCATTAATACAAATTCTCTTTGTGTCTTTAAGGTTTCTACAATACATGATCACATAATACCCCACATTAGGTCATATATAATCAAGTAAGGTTACTACTATATCTTACCCTTCTTCGCAATCTAATCATGTTTTAGATTGTTTAACATTGTTTCTTATGTTTACGTAATCGTTCATCAACCTTTAGTTGAGTTCTAATCAGGATATCATTTCAAGTTAATTAAATATATAGTTCATAGTTAATTAGCTTACTTCCTTCTTTATACACTTAAGCATTCCTCTCTGCATCTTCTCTAGTGCTGGCGCTACGGTGCCAACTTTCTATATAGAGCTCACATTTGGCCACGACTCTTGATACTCTTCATACTGGACTCACAGCATATGATGAAGTCTCCTTGCTAATCGCCAGTCTTTCTGGCGCCACTTTCTGCGATGGCTAATGGACATATCCGCTTTGTGGCGCCAAGGACAAAGCTTTTAGGCGGCGTTCAATTATGACCCGAGCCTCGAGAAAAGTTTTACAGATAATTTCTTATGTGAGATTCCCGGGCTTATAACGTATTCATTTTAAGTCCGAATTGGCTCGTTCAAAATTCGTTAGTTCAAAAATCACATACTCTATGATTTCATTAGAAAACATTTCATTTTCTAATATTTTAACTTGAAATTCACTGATTAGTTCATTATTACAAAAACGATAAATGTTCTTAAACGTTCAAAGCTCGTTTCTTCGTTCTAAGTCAGAATTTGGTCATTTCCGAGTCTGCAACTCTAGAATACCAATTGAGACTATTCTCCATCGAAAATCAACGTTTTCGAGTTCAATGCTAACTTTTGACTTCCATTCCGAGAATTTAACGATTTTGACGATTATCGTCTAATCTCGTAAATTTTGCCATAACTTCGTTACTTGAGATTTTTACACCCTTCCAAATGGATTCATTCCATATATCTAACATCCTAACCAAACATATTTCATTAAATTATACACATGACAAATTCTTACAATTTCTTTATTAGTTCATTACTTATACAAGTATGAATTTCTTTCACATGGCTTAACAAGGTTTAGGTCCATTAATGGTCATTCTCATACTTCTTATCATACATGCTCCACTAACCAACACTTCTATATCAAACTAATATAGAAGAGATGGAAGATTAATGGTCTAAAGGTGCTTACCCTTGTTGATCAAACTTGACTCTTCTTCTTTTCTACTTAAAATACAAAGACTAGGTTTTCTTGCTTTTTCTCTCAACTAAATAAGTTATAAGTTGTTGGTGAATTTTAGTAAGACACAAATGATCTAGCACTCTTCTATTTATAGAATTGCTAAAGTGAGGGTAGTTTAGACTTTAGGTCATCCCACCTCCTTACTATTCCTATCTTGGTCACTAAGTAAATCCACTTTACTTAGTCACCAAGATGGCTGACCATGTGCTCATGGGGCCCACATGGGTTTCCCCATGGGTTTTTCTTACCCATTTAGCCATTGGTTCGATCCACGGATCCGGTTCTTACTTTGGGCTTTAGGTTTAATTACCTTTGGGCCTAATGTTGGGCTTGGCTTTCATTTCATCGGGCCTTAACATTTCCTACACTTGGGCTTGTACCATTCCTACCAAATCCTACAAGTCCAATACACTTGCTTAATACTTATAATGTATTGTCTACGTATTACTCTCGTATACTCATTCATCATATATGGTATACCATCATTCACATATACTCGTATGATACTTCATATCATACTCGTATTCATTACTTTGTATAATACTTGTTATTATACGATCCTCCTTTAAATAAGTCTTTACGTTCCTTAACCTTCTCAAATTTAGTACGTAGGCGAAAAACTGTGTTAGCCATACATGAATTATTATTACATAATCCATCTTCCCTTTTTATTATATCATTACGTATTCCTCAGAAATTCAAAAATAAATCCCGAGCAGAAATTAGTGAATAGTGTTTTTCAGAAAATTTCTCAAAAAACTTTTATTTTTGTCTTAGAAATTCAAACACTATAATTCCTTCACGTAGCCAGAATACTACGATCTTCCAATATATTTAGGTTATAGAACAACCTTCATCTTACTAACACATAATAATAACATATAATATAATTTTATTCATTATTTAATTAAATAAAATTATTTTACAATAATCCAAATTTCTCGGTCGTTACAGGTCATGTGGACCTATTTTGGGGGCATCACAATTTAGCTTTAAGGTAAAGTGTGTCACACAAACTTTATATTAAATGAATATTAAAATAACGTGGAATTGGAGAAAAGTCAAACGTAGCCTACGCCCCTAATATTTTGTTGTTGAGGTTATGAGCTTGAGTTATATAACTCTAGTAAGTGGGATAAATTAGCTTTGTGTGGCTTGAGTATTAAAGTTAAACCAAACTAAAGGTTTAACTGGAATTATTAAAAGAGAATTAATGGAATGAGAATAAATGATTGATATTGATCATGGTGATATTTATGTGTGATGGGAAATAATGGGTTGAGAATACCCAACTGAATTATATTTAGCCCTATTAAAATATTATTTGGAGTACTAGCCCAATGTACATGGGATATAAGATTATATTGGTGTATATTTAAAATATAGGTATACTTCCTATATGTGGCTAGGTACATATATATGTGTATATATGTGCCCATAACTTTATTTAATGTAGTAATATTAAGTCATTATAATTGATTTATTAAGCCCCAAAAGGAATTTACTTTAGTAGAATGTGGACCATTTTACTAGTAAGTAAGGAAGTAATGTAGCTTGTCCCATTTTCATTGTCCCAAATAATTAACAACCGTGTAATAGGCCATTGGCCTAACTCTACAATTGCTGGAAATGATAATGACTAGATAGAGGTGATGATGAAGTGAATAATGGAGAGGAAGGAGTGGGTGACCAACTCTCTCATACCCAATAGCTTCTTCTTCTTCCCCTTATTTTAAATCAATGGACAAAAGTATTGTTTGGTCAATAAATTCTCTATAAATAGAGACTCCTCCTTCTCATTTTTCGTTGGTTAAAGTTGTCTGAGTGTTGTTATTGAAAGTTAGTAGAATTGGAAGATGAGTGTGAATGATCAGAGGTTTCAAGAGCTATGGTTAGCAAATTTAAGCTTCAAGAGGTAATAATTATATATGTATATGTTCTTCATTTCAAGATTATGAATTTCTTAGAAATGTCAAGAAATACTTACTCTTGAGTCAAAAATTTATGGCTAAGGATTGTTGTAATCCATGAATTGTTGTTAGATATTGATAATACAGTTAAATACAAAAACAACGAAAGTTAAACGGACCAATTTGGTTTAGAAACGAATCTGTAGTGATGAAATTCGCTAAACATGTGAAATTATGGAAAAATAGTAAAACTCTTGAATTTGAGTAAGCAAATTGATTGTTTATATGATTTGAGGATTGTTATCATGTTCGTTAAGTGTTACATGCACGTATAGAAGTAATGTAGCTGATTTTAAGCATGTTGCATGAAGAAATTGAGTATGGGTTTTGAGTTCTGCAAAAGCAAAGACCCTTCCTGAGTCAGTTTACAGGAAAGGGGCGCAGATGGGCCCATTCTCAGAGTTCATTCCGGTAGCAATTGCCACGGATGTTATTTTTGGTACTTGTCTGGGCGGTAGCAGATGTGTTTGGTCCCATAGTTCAAGACAGTAGCAATTGCATGCCATGCACTAGTACCTGATTATGTTTTTTGCTATAATCTGATAAGCTTTAACATGTTGGTAGAACTTAGTTATGCATGAAAACAGGTTTAACATGTGGTCTAAAAGTTCCCTTGCATATATGAGTTGCGTTGGTTTACGTTATTATATGTTTCGAAAAGAAACTTGAAGATTTTGAAAACAAACCTTGACGAACTTTGAGTCATTTAAACTTCTGACCTTGATAACATGTATACGAAGCTTAATTATGCATGATATAGGATACAAAGTGGTATCGTATGTGTTAGATTGCTTTGACTTAGTTTTAAACGATTTCAAAGGCAAAGTCGGATATTTTTGCAAACTAAGTTTTATAAACATGGAGTGGTTATATTTTAATCTTGTAAGCATGTGTAGAAACACGTACAAATAAGTATGACGTGTGATTTGAAGTTGCCTTGCATGATTAGTTTGACCTAGCTATGCATGGAAATATGTATGACATGTGGTTTCAAGCCCTTTGAATACCATGAACCTCTTAGTCACTTTAGTGAATATTTCTAAAGAAAAACTTGAAACTTGAGAACAAACTTGAAGGAACTTGTGTACTTAGAGTTCTAAAAGTGATAACATACGTACATGGCTTAGTTAGCTATGAAATGAGATTTAAATTGCACTAAGTTGCTTTAAGTTAGCCTAGAATGACTTTTAGAAGGCAAACTTGGACGCCTTGCATACTAATACCTATGAGCATTATGGTCCCTACCCTCTGAACTTGTAGGATAGCATGCTAGTGCTATTTATGTCATTTAACATGGCCTATAAGTGCACTTATCTAGTTTGACACAATAAAAGTCATTAGAGCAAGATTTTAAAATAAGTTTTCAACTGATAAACTATGCTAGTCATAGGTAGATAAGATGAATGCATGTAAGCATGCATATTGAAAGTTGTTTAACATCGTTATTGGTTACGTAGTTAGACGCTTGTTGCATGAAATCGCTTAGCGGTGAAATAAATGGCAATAAAGTTATAAAGTGTAAAAATAACTTGAAGTAAACACAAGAGGCACCAAACTTGGATCAAGACCTCTTAACATGTGTATGTGTTATGTGTTGGCATGTTAAGTAATGATGTGTAAACTGGGAAATAAAGATTTAAATCCGATTTGGCCAGGGGGGACAGCGAGTCAAGCACCCATCCTAGTTAAATCATAGCAGCTAACAACTATTACAGTAGGCGTTGTCGCTCGACTATTTAAATTGTAATATGAACCTTAAAACATGTGTGTATGAATGTCTTAAGTTATAATACTTAACATAAGTGATGTTTTATATATATGAGCATGTAATGGTTATAGAAAACCCAGAGTTGTTACGTTTTATTAAGGTTTGCAAAATGCAAAAATAATGAGAATCATACATCTAAGAGTTTTAAATCTGTAATGAACACATAGCTAGTAAAGGGAGTGATAAAGGTGTATGAATATTGATGTCAAGTATGTGTGGCTACGGTATACTTATACTTACATAACTATCCTAAAAGTATGATAAGAAAGTGAAACGAAGGTTTTAAGAACCGAGTTTGAAAACAATTTAACAATGGTTATTACATTGAGAATGTAAGGAAATGTATGACTAATGGATATGAATCCATGATTATACAATTGTGTAGGAATACACGAAGTGCAGATAATGATAAGAAGTTAAGTTGTAGTTGATAATCTGCGAGCCATGCAAGTCTTTCAGTTCCTATTTGCTCTATAATGTTAATAATTGTTGATTGATTTATGCTATGACATGAAATGATAAATTATATATGAAATGCATATGAGATATGTATGAAATGAATGATGCTATGCCATGAAATGTGGAAATGTCTATGAGATATATATATATATATATATATATATGAGATTGAAAGTTAATCGACGATTATATGTTTTGTGGGAAGAAACATGCGTATGTGTTTAAATGCTTATGATTATATAAACTGAGTATGATCATATGTGTTATGTGATGCATGAAAACTGTTAGAATTGATAGGCTGTCGAGCTCACCCTTGTAAATAATCACTTTTGCAAGTTAAGGATGTAAGACCCCAGCTTTTATAAATAAAGATGAATTTTTCTATAAATATTATTTTTGAATATTATGGAATAAATTTGATATAATGTTATAGTTGTGGGTAATATTTATAAATTTTGCAAAGTATGCAAGTTGTTATAAAATATTCGTTTGGTCGGGGAATATTCTTTTTGTTAGGGAATATTTCGCACAATGGCTCAATCATTGGTGGACCCCCACAATGTAATTATCATCGGATTGAGAAAGCGACAAAAATATTTTATAAAAATAACTACGGAGGTGTTACCGTTAAAAGCTGTTGAACTACCGGTGGTAAAAAATACGATGTCTGGCGTGAGTTGCGATAGTAGCATACGGTATTGATTATTGATGCTTACGTGAGAAGTCACTCACCTATGCTCAATTATTGCTACTGAGAATTCTTTGCATCATATCTCTTATATTATTGATTCAATTATTGTCAAGATTATCATCAGTATAATATGTTATAGTATTAAATCAATAATTGAGACGACAAGTTATAAATGATTAATAATTGTTGAAAGATTAAATATGTGTTGATGAAAAAAAAAATGATTTGTGGTAAGTTTGATTATTTTATGGGGGCTCATATATCATCATCTAAGAGTCTCTTCGTCAATAGTAATTACCCTTGTGAATAGTATTTACCTTTGTCAATAGTAATTACCTTCGTCGATAGTAATTACCCTTGTGAATAGTATTTACCTAAATAATATAGTAATTACCTTCGTCAATAGTAATTACCCTTGTGAATAGTATTTACCTTTCGTCAATAGTATTTACCTTCGTTAATAGTAATTACCTTTTACCAGACGTCGAACCACTTGTCGTTTCACATTACAAAGCGCCGAACCACTTGTCGTTTCACATTACAAAAGCGCCAAAACAATTCGTCAAGCCACTTGCCTTTTCACACGGCGGGTGCTAAGCTATAAATCTTCTATAAATAGAGGCCTAGGGCTTCATTATTTTCATGAATTCATTCAAGCTATAGAGAGAAAGTATAGAGAGAATAAGAGAGAAAGAAGAAGAGTATTTTGTTACTACAACTGCTGAAGTATTCAATCTCCTACCAAATGTAAGGGGTGTTATTCTTTCTTATTCATGAAGAGAACTGTTGTTATTCCATTGCTTATTATTCTGTTGGAATAACCTGTATAAGTGGTTTACCCTATACTTGGTGACATTCTTCTATTATTCATTGGAACATCACATGCGTGTGTTTTACAGGACACGGTTAAAATCTTTATTATTATTCTACATTGGAACATCCTGCATGCGTTTTGTTTTACAGGACACAGTTAAAATCTTTATTATTCTGTTGGAACATCTCGTCTATGTGTTTTACAAGGACTGGTTCCGTCTTTATTATTCTCGTTGGAATATCCTATCGTGTGTTTTACAGGATCCGGTTCCATCTTTATTATTCTGTTGGAACATCCCGCTTGTGTGAATTTCACCCGACACCGTTCCGTTATTTATTATTCATTGGAATAACACATCTGCATGCGGTCTATCGCATGCATGGTGATTTCTTTTGTTATTCCATTCTTTATTATACTCAGTTGGTTAAAACTTTGACTTCTATACTCCATGAAATTAGTAGAATATCCTTGATATTTGCGTTTCATCCAAAGATCTTTTCATGAAAATATTCTTACGATCATTCTTGAATTTTACTCTACAAAACAGTATCATGTTGACAATTTGGACGTTAATAATTCCTGGATAAAATAATTCTTGAACTTGTTTTATTGAATTCTTATATCATTGTCATCATCCTCATGTTTATATTTTTTTGAAAGTCATCTGTGGCCTGTAGTGCATAGATGGACTTGGTATGATTATGACCGTAAACTATTGATTGTAATCATGACCGTAATGTTACAAATGATGTGATAAAATCCTCGATTGGTAGTAGTGCATTGATGGATGATTGTTGGCATGATCATGACCATTAATGAATACACAAATATTCTTGGCCCGTAGTGCATGAATAATTGTGGTCGTGATACTAAAGAATATCCTTGGCTAGTAGTGCGGGGGTGATTCGATGATGTGAATTATTTATTAAAAGTGAGTCTCAAATTTATAAAGTGATGAAAAACCTTTTAAAACCTAAAAGATAGTAGACTTTATTTTCTACTTGACTCTTTTAATGGATCAGATATTCATTGCAGATTAAACTGGGTTGTCTATTGTATTTTATCGGTTTAACATTATTGAAGACTATTGATAATTTATTACGCATTATCTTAGTCATAATATTTCTTCTTGGGCTAGTTGAGCTCACCCTTTCTTTCACTTTATTCTCTTGTGAAATGATAATATATTTGGGGACGAGTCTGGGAAAGCAGTGATGGTCCGAAGATAGCATTAGTAGTCCTCACTATTACGTAAAAATAGTGTGATAAGAAACTGTAATGAGGACTTTTTATTTGAGTTTGTATAATATCTAGTAGGCGATATTTGTATTTAAACTCACGGTTTATGTCGTATTGCATACACGGCAGTTATGTTAATAAGTTGTTTTTAAATTACACGTACCATGTAAGTGTCGACCCAAGATGGGTGATGTAAACCTAATTTTGGGGGCGTCACGGTTGGTATCGAGCTTAGGATATGATCCTGGCTAAGATGTGAGAATAGTACTAGGAGGGGAGAGACGGGGAATACCTTCGCTAGTATGACCTACCTAAGTTTATGTGATATTTTATTGGTTGGTCAGAAGATAGGGATAATTTGTTACATGTCAATTAACCTTTTGTTTGGTGGCGATGTCGAAAATGACATCCGAGAATGTTGAGAATAGCAATGGAGGCATGAGCGATTGTTGATTCACCACATATCAATAATCGAGGATAATGTGCATCAGGAAGGCGACAATCCTCATGCAAACAACAACACTGACCAAATGACGAATGATCAAATGTTCAGAGGCTTTATGAAATTTATGCAACAAGAAGTAGAGCGACTCTGTCCAAAACGTAGGTGGAAACACGGAAAACTCTCGGCGGGCCACCGCTAAACAATTTAAGGAGCTGGGACCACCGGAGTTTTAAGGAAAGACAAAACCACTTGGCGGAAGCATGGATAAAGCAGATTACCAAGATATTTGATGTCTTGGGATGCTCCGAGGAGCAAAAGGTTCCCCTTCACGCCTTTTATGTTCTTGCATGGAGAGGCGGATTCTTGGTGGGAATCGGTAAAAGCGTACTCAACCAAATTGTCTTGAAGATATCTTGGGAGAAGTTCCAGAGTCATTCAACGACAAATACTTTCACGAAAGTATTCGCCACATGAAGGAGGTGGAGTTTATCAAGTTGGAACAAAACAATATGACCGTGTCGCAATACAAGGCAAAATTTGCGGAGTTATCACGGTTTGCGTCCCACTTGGTGGATAATGAAGAGAGAATGGTGCGAATGTTTTTAAGAGGTTTGAAGCCGGAGATACGTCAACATCTTATTTCTCATAAACCGTGTTTGTATTGAGATGTTGTAAATAGGGCTCGATTAGTGGAGCGCGATAATGAGTCAACGAACTAAAAGAGAAGCGGTAAGCAAAATTATAATACCGGCGAGAATAGTCATCGGCGGTGACAACAAGCGTGGAGGGAATCAACAGGCGGATATGGTAACCACCGGTGGTAATCGGGGCCAAAACAATAAGAATGGACATTTCAAGAAAAGGAGATTCAACAATGATGGAAAAGCGTCAAGACCAAAGACCCATTGTTAAGGAAGGAGAAAGACCACCTATCATATGCTTCAAATGCGAGGAGAGGGACACATCGATCCAAGCTGCGTCATGCCGCCCAAAGCATGTTATAATTATGGAAGAGAAGGTCACTTAGCTCGATTTTGTCGCCATCAAGACAAATTCACTAGGATGGAGGCACCAAAGGCCATCCCGGAAAATTCAAAACCTAGTAGTGCAAGGGAGAGCATTTGTTGTGACCTCCCAAAGAGCAAGGAATCGAATGAGGTCATCACAGGTAAGCTTATTATAAACTCTAATGAAGTCTATACTTTATTTGATACTGGGGTTCTACCCATTCTTTTATTTCTCCTACTTGCGCTCATCGATTAAATTTGACTCAGGAGAAATTAGACTTTGACTTATCTGTGGAAACTCCGTTGGGAGAAACCTTCATTACATCCATTTGTTTATAAGTCTTGTTTGGTTCAAATCGGTACCCTCACATTACACGTCGATCTTATTTCATTAAAAATACTTGCATTTGACGTGATTCTAGGATTGATTGGTTAACTACTTATCATGCAAAAATTGATTGTTTTTAAGTAAGGTTGTTAGCTTTCATATTCCTAATCAACCTATTATGCAAATTCAAACGACCAAACCATTAAAATCAATCACGGTCATCTCAAGCCATAAAGCTATTCGTTTATTGAAAAGCGGATGTCAAGCTTTCTTAGCTCATGTCACGATTTAAATAAAAAAATCGGTTTTAAACGATATTCCTATTGTTAATAAATTTCCGACGTATTCCTCAAGAACTTCCGCCTACCCCGAGGCGTGAAATTGAATTTTGTATCGACCTTGAACCCCAGACAAAACCTATTTCCAAAGCCCCATATCGAATGGCTCTATTGAACTTCGTGGAGTTAAAGACCCAACTGCAGGAATTGTTAGACATTGGCTTTATTCGTCCTAGTACTTCTCCTTGGGGTGCTCTGTTCTATTCGTGAAGAAGAAAGATGGGAGTATGCGACTTTGTATTGATTATCGGGAGTTGAATCACGTCACCATCAAAAATAGGTATCCATTGCCACGTATTGATGACTGTTGTTGACCCGGTTGCAAGAAGGAGCCAAATTCTTTTCAAAGATTGATCTTCGTTAGGATATCACCAATTGAAGATTAGAACCATTGACATTCCAAAGACTTTGGAACTTCGAGACGGGCATTATGAATTCCTAGTCATGTCCTTTGGATTGACTAATGCTCCTCCGCCTTCATGGATATGATGAACCAAGTATTCAAGGAATATTTAGATCACTTTGTGGTCGTCTTTATTGATGACATCCTTATTTATTCCAAAAGCCGTGAAGATCATGAGCAACACTTGAGGTCGACACTCCAAAAGCTTCGTGAATATAAGCTTTATGCGAGTTGAAGAAATGCGAGTTACGGCTTGAAGAAGTAGCATTCCTTGGGCACGATGGTATCAAGTCATGGAATATCATTGACCCAAAGAAAGATTGAAGCTATTCAAAGTCGGGAACAACCTAAATCGATGGACCGAAGTAACGTAGCTTTCTCGGTTTATTTGGTTATTATCGGAGATTCGTGGAAGGATTTTCTCGAATCGCTATTCCATCGACTCGGTGACTCGGAAAGATACAAAGTTTGGTTGGAGCGAAGAATGTGAGAAGAGTTTTCAAGAACTCAAGAGGAGACTTATTTCAAGACCTGTTCGACAATACCATCGGCTCGGAGGATTTGTCATCTACTGATGATGCTTCAGCAAAAGGTTGGGATGTGTTCTCATGCAACATGGAAAAGTAATAGCCTATGCCTCGCAACAACTCAAAGAATATGAGAGGAATTATCCTACTCATGATCTAGAGTTAGCATTTGTTATCTTTGCACTTAAAATTTGGAGGCATTACTTGTATGGGGAGAAAGTGGAGATCTTTACGGATCATAAAAGCCTCAAATATTTCTTCACTCAAAAGGAACTCAACATGCGACAATGACATTGGCTTGAAGCTGTTGAAAGATTATGATCATACCATCCAATACCATCCTGGAAAAGTTTAACGTGGTGGGACGGCGCATTGAGTAGAAAATCATATGCAAGCACGAAAGTGCGATATTGTCAACGCAAAGGCCCATTTTGTGTGACTTGCAAAGGATGGAGATAGAATTAAAGACTCGAGGACGCGTATGATGATAGCGAGTATCTGAGTAGAACCGACTTTAATTGATAAAGTTAAAGTCGCTCAAGCTCTGGACTGAGGCGATGCGTATGAGGAAGAAAGTGCAAGAAGGTGCTATCTTAGGAAGCAAGAATCGATGAAGAAGGAATACTTGAGTCAACTCCGGACTTTGTGTTCCTAACGACCCGATTTAAAGTATAATATCATGATGGAGGCACACAACACACCATTTGCAATCCATCTCAGGGGAGTACCAAAATGTATCATGATATTCGTCATACATTTTGGTGGAGCAATATGAAGAGAGAGATATCGTTGTTTATCTCAAGGTGTCTAACTTGTCAACGAGTTAAAGCGGAGCATCAAGTACCAAAAGGTCCATTGCAACCACTTGAAATTCCAGAATGGAAGTGGGAGCACATTACCATGGATTTCGTTACCGGTCTTCCTAAGGTTTCTCAAGGCATTGATGCGATTTGGGTCATTGTTGATAGGTTGACCAAGTCTGCTCATTTCTTACCGATACGAGAAACTTATACACTTGAACGTCTTGCTCGTATGTACATAAACGAGATTGTAAGACTGCATGGTATTCCGGTATCCATAGTTTCTGATCGAGACCCAAGATTCACTTCACGATTTTGGGTTAGTTTGCAAAAAGCTATGGGCACAGACTTACGATTTAGCTCGGCATATCATCCTCAGACGGACGGACAATCGGAGAGGACTATTCAAACTCTTGAAGATCTATTAAGACTCTGTGTCCTTGATTTCAAGGGGAGTTGGGACAAGTTCTTACCATTGGTGGAGTTTTCCTACAACAACAGTTATCAAGCAAGTATTGGCATGGCTCCATTGAGCGTTGTATGGAAGAAAGTGTCGTTCTCGGTATCTTTGGGATGAGGTGGGTGAAGCAACGTTGTTGGGACCGGAGTTGCACGCGTATGACTACGGAAAAGATTCAAATGATCCGACAACGTATAAAAACCTCACAAAATCGACAAAAGAGTTATGCTGATCTTCATCGAAAGGACGTGGAATTCGATATAGGAGATCATGTGTTGTTAAGAGTTGCTCCATGGAAAGGAGTTACAAGATTTGGAAAGAGAGGAAACTTAACCCTCGATTCATCCGGTCCATTTTAATCCTCGATCGAGTAAGGCGTGGCCTATAGACTCGCTTTTCTGCCAAATATGTCTCGTGTTCATAACGTTTTCACATATCTATGTTACGTAAATATGTGAAAGACCCGAACCATATTATTGAGTTAGAACCGGACGAAATAGCGGAAGATTTGGCGTATGAAGAGGTTCTGTTCAAATTTTGGATAAGAAGGAACATATTCTACGCTCCAAGGTTATACCTCAAGTCAAAGTTTTGTGGAGGAACCACGATGTTGAGGAAATGACTTGGGAGTTAGAATCGAAATGAAATCAAGGTATCCTTACCTCTTCGACATACCAGTATCGCACCCTAATTTCGAGGGCTTAAATTTCATAAGAAGGGAGGTTGTAAGACCCCATCTTTTATAAATAAAGATGAATTTTTCTATAAATATTATTTTGAATATTATGGAATAAATTTGATATAATGTTATAGTTGTGGGTAATATTTATAAATTTTGCAAAGTATGCAAGTTGTTATAAAATATTCGTTTGGTCTGGGAATATTCTTTTGTTAGGGAATATTAAATACAATGGCTCAATCATTGGTGGACCCCATAATGTAATTATTGTCGGATCGAGAAAACGACAAAAATATTTTTATAAAATAACTACGGAGGTGTTACCGTTAAACCTGTTGAACTACGGTGGTAAAAAATAAGAATGTCTGGCGTAGTTGCATAGTAGCACGGTCAGATTGATTATTGATGCTTACGTGAGAAGTCACTCACATTTATGCTCAATTATTACTACGATAATTCTTTGATCATATCTCTTATATTATTGATTCAATTATTGTCACAAATTATCATCTCGTATAATATGTTATAGTATTAAATCAATAATTGAGACGACAAGTTATAAATAATTAATAATTGTTGAAAGATTAAATATGTGTTGATGAAAAAAAAAATGATTTGTGGTAAGTTTGATTATTTTATGGGGGCTCATATGTCATCATCTAAGAGTCTCTTCAATCGATAGTAATTACCCTTGTGAATAGTATTTACCTTCGTCAATAGTAATTACCTTCGTCAATAGTAATTACCCTTGTGAATAGTATTTACCTTCGTCAATAGTAATTACCCTTGTGAATAGTATTTACCTTCATCGATAGTAATTACCTTCGTCATATAGTAATTACCCTTGTGAATAGTATTTATTTTACGATCATAGTAATTACCTTCGTCAATAGTAATTACCCTTGTGAATAGTATTTACCTTCACAATAGTATTTACCTTCGTTAATAGTAATTACCTTTACCGGGACGTCGAACCACTTGTCGTTTCACATTACGGTGATCGAACCACTTGTCGTTTCATATTACAAGCGCCAAACCGATTAAATCAAGCCACTTGCCTTTTCTACGGCAAGCAGTGCTAAGCTAGAAATCTTCTATAAATAGAGGCCTAGGGCTTCATTATTTTCATGAATTCATTGCTTATATAGAGAGAAAGTATAGAGAGAATAAGAGAGAAAGAAGAAGAGTATTTTGTTACTTACCGCCGCAAAGATTCAATCTCCTACCAAATGTAAGGGGTGTTATTCTTTCTTATTCATGAAGAGAACTGTTGTTATTCCATTGCTTATTATTACATTGGAATAACTTTGTATAAGTGGTTTACCCTATACTTGGTGACATTCTTCTATTATTCATTGGAACATCCATGCATGTGTTTTTTACACCGGACTGGTTAAAATCTTTATTATTATTCTGTTGGAACATCCTCGCATGCATGTGTTTTACATGGGACCTGGTTAAAATCTTTATTATTCATTGGAACATCTCGTCTATGTGTTTTACACCGACTCGGTTCCGCGTCTTTATTATTCTGTTGGAATATCCTATACGTGTGTTTTACACCCGGACCGGGTTCCATCTTTATTATTCTGTTGGAACATCCCGCTTGGTGTGAATTTCACCGATTTGTGTTCCGTTATTTATTATTCATTGGAATAACTTTTATGCGTGTGGTTTATCGCATGCATGGTGATTTCTTTTGTTATTCCATTCTTTATTATACTCGGGTTAGTTAAAACTTTGACTTCTATACTCCATGAAATTAGTAGAATATCCTTGATATTTTGCGTTTCATCCAAAGATCTTTCATGAAAATATTCTTCCGATCATTCTTGAATTTTACTCTACAAAACAAAGATCATGTTGACAATTTGGACGTTAATAATTCCCGGATAAAATAATTCGTGAACTTGTTTTATTGAATTCTTATATCATTGTCATCATCCTCATGTTTATATTTTTTGAAAGTCATACGTGGCACTGTAGTGCATAGATGGACTTGGTATGATTATGACCGTAAACTATTCGGTGTAATCATGACCGTAATGTTACAAATGATGTGATAAAATCCTCGGTCAGTAGTAGTGCATTGATGGATGCGATTGTTGGCATGATCATGACTATTAATGAATACACAAATATTCTTGGCCCGTAGATAGCATGAATAATTGTGGTCGTGATACTAAAGAATATCCTCGTCAGTAGTGCGAGGGGTGATTCGATGATGTGAATTATTTATTAAAGTCGAGTCTCATTTATAAACAAATGATGAAAAACCTTTTAAAACCTAAAAGATAGTAGACTTTATTTTCTACTTGACTCTTTTAATGGATTGCATATTCACGCAGCTTAAACCGGGTTGTCATTGTATTTTATCGGTTTAACATTATTCAAGACTATTGATAATTTATTACGCATTATCTTAGTCATAATATTTCTTCTTGGGCTAGTTGAGCTCACCCTTTCTTTCCTTTTTCTCTTGAAATGATAATATATTTGGGACGAGCCTCGGGAAACAGTGATGGTCCTGAAGATAGCATTAGTAGTCCCTCACTATTCGTAAAATAGTGTGATAAGAATCGTAATGAGGACTTTTTATTTGAGTTTGTATAATATCTAGTAGGCGATATTTGTATTTAAACTCACAGTTTATGTCGTATTGTATACATGCGCTTATGTTAATAAGTTGTTTTTAAATTCGTACCATGTAAGTGTCGACCCAAGATGGGTGATGTATACCTAATTTTGGGGGCATCACAAAGGACTCACGGTAAAGTTACATGCTACTTGGTTGATAGAGTTCAATAGTATCACAAAAAGATTGATTTGTTTACCTGAAGTTAAAATCTCAAACCTTGTTTTAGGTTTTAGATGATGTACTTGATAGTTGTTGAACTTTTGTAGAGTTGTAAAGTCGTACTATTCGACACATAAAGAACATCGAATTAAGATGTAAATTTTATAATGTAACTCTGACGAATCAAAGTATGGAATAAATTTGATTCAAAGATATGTAATGATGAAGGTTTCGATTCAGGGAAATGAATAAAGAATTCATAAAAGTTTTAATTATTTCTGCATCTTATTAAGTATAATATCGAATATGATGTAAAGAAAAGAATGGTTAATGACCAAGATCAAGAATTGACTTATGAAGGTTTTGGGATCGATTCATAAATCCTGGAAATAAAAAAGAATGAATATATTAATTAGTATCAAAGTTAAGTTATATTCATTACATTATGAATGGAAGTTGTTAATAGTTAGACGAAGATAGTATTGTGACGCACCAGGTTTGAGGTAACGGATACCCAGATTTGGAGGCGTTACAGGTGCTCCCCACGGTGATACGCTTGGCTGAATATATTTCTTGTTTAATAGTTCTTGTAGTTGCACCATCAATTCTTTCATCTCTATCGGAGTTATGCAGTACGGGGCCTTCGATATTGGGGTAGTTCCCGGCACTAAGTCGATCATGAATTCTACCTCCATGTCTGGCGGAAGTCCTGGAAAATCATTTGGGAATACGTCTCCAAAGTCTCTAATGACTAGTATCTCCTCTAATTTTGGATTCTCCTTTCAAGTATCGGCTATGTAGGCTAAATACCCTACACAACCTTGTCTCAACAACTTTTTGGCATGTATCATCGTTAGACAACTCGTTTGTCTATGCGACTTGTTGCCATAAAATATAACCTTTGACGGGGTCATAAGGTTTACACACTTCCTTTAGCAATCAATTATTGCCCCATAATTGAATAGCCAATCCATTCCCAAAATAACGTCAAATTCTCCAAGTTTAACTGGATTAGATCTACCATCATTTTGTGGCCCTAAATGTCCACCCTACAGTTCCTATGTACAATCCTAACAAGGATTATTTCTTTACTCGCAACCTCTATTTTCAAAGGGTATTCTAATTCTTCTTTAGGCAAATTCAAGTCCTTAGCAAAATCGTCAGAAATAAACAAACAAGTAGCACCCAAATCAAATAATACGTAAGCATTAACATTATTGATCAGGATGATACCTGACACCACGTCTCGGGATTGCACAACATCTTGCACAGTCATGTTGAAAGTTCTGGCGGTGGGTCAGTTTGGCGGCGTCGGTCTAGTGATAGCCAGAGTGCTACCACCGCTGATTCCTTTACTTCCACCCGCTCCTGCTCCTCATGCTACTTTCTTGGGGCAATCTCTAGCCAAATGATCCTTCGACCCGCAAGTAAAGCAAGCCCCCTTTTTAGGGTTAGGGAAATTTGGTGCTATGTGGCCTTCCTTACCACAATTGTAGCAAACCCTTTTCCCCTTCATACATACCCACAGGTGATTCTTTCCACAGGTAGGACAAGCCTCCACCTTTTTCTTCTGAATTCCTTGCTGATTTCCAGTAGATACATTATCGCTCCACTTCCTCTTCTGATTATTACCACCACCACTATTACTGCCACTAGCTCTGTTATTCTCTCTTTCATTCTTCTTCTTCTTCTTCTTCTTCTTCTTCTTCTTCTTCTTCTTCTTCTTCTTCTTCTTCTTGATTATACCTAGTCAAGGCATCACTTCCACCTTCTGCAATAATGGCCTTCTCTAATACTCCTGTAAAAGTGTTTAATTGGAACATCGACATTTTGTTGTACAACCAAGGATTCAACCCTTGTTCAAACCTCCTAGCTTTCCAATCATCTGTATTCACTTGATAAGTTGCGAACCTAGCCAACTCATTGAATTTTGCAGCATATTCTGGCACCGTCATATTACCTTGCTTCAATTCCAAAAACTGAACCTCCATTTGGTTCTGAGAGCTCATTGGGAAGTACATTTCAAAGAACATCTCTTTAAACTTTTCACATGCGATCACACCTTATCCTCCTCTAACCTTGTTTGCCTACCACCAATAACTAGCCTCTGACTTCAGCATAAACTTTGCAAAGACGGTCTTCTAGTCGTCATTGACCCTTTTAACATCAAACACCTTCTCCATTTCCATAATCCAGGGTCTAAGCTTCGACTAGATTCATGGATCCCCTAAATTCTTGCGGTCCTACCGCCTTGAAATCCTTCAACGAGGTAGCTTAAGCTTGCGGCTGATTCACAAGTGCTCTAACTAATAGGGTTACCAACTGCTGAACAGGATTGGCATTGGCATTATTGTTATTGTTATTGTTGATGTTTGTGGATTCTTCTTTAGCTTGTTGACGAGTTGTCAAGTGTCTTCGAGGCATTTTACGCTTAAGATATACGCTTATTAGATCATCGTCAATCTCTTAAGTATTTAAGATTTAACTTAAACATTTTAAGATTATTTAACACAAAACATCTTCAATAAACATTGATATTTTAGTCATTAATAACTTTTAAAACATGGAAAGATAGCATCACTGCTATTTACATCAACTATCCCGAGATAAAGAATCTTCAGGATTAAATCATCATATTCCATTACTTATATTCACACTAGAATTTACATCATTAACTACCATAGATATTCATATAATTCATATTGTTCCTATCAAGGCCTACTAAGACGTCGAAACACTTCTCTGTGCTCTTCTTCCATGATAAGAAACATCGTCCTACGATCTAGCATTTACCAAGGTAAGTCCTCGAACTAGATTGGATAATACATAACTTGGTCCTGAGCTTTGTCCATTGCAGTGTTGAATGCACAATCCATCTCCACCATCTTGGCCTTCTTTGCCTGAACCTCTTCCTCGACTACTTCTGCTCACTGGGAAGCCTCCTCATAAGCATCTTCAGCTCTGGCTCACTTGACGGACTCCTCTCTCAGATCATCCTTCATCTTTGCAACCTCTGCCATCAGCTGCTCATTGTCACCCTCTAAATGAACTAATTTCCACTCCACATTTCCAAGACGTGCATCAAGACCTTGGATTTTGGAATACCCCAACTTTTATGAATAAAGATTTAATTTTCTCTAAATGTTATTTTGAATAAAAAGGTGTGGATTTGATATAATGTTATAGTTGTAGGTAATATTTACAAATTTTGCAAAGTAAGCAATTTGTCATTAAATATTCATTTAGTCTGGGAATATTCATTTTATCTGGGAATATCCGTATGACGGCACAATCATTGGTGGACCCCACAACGAAATTATTGTCGGATTTAGAAAGCGACAGAAATAACCTTTTATAAAAATAACGGCAAAACTTTTACCGTTAACTGTTGAAATACCCGGTGATAAAAGTATAGTAAAACGCGTGGTTGCACAATAACACACAGTATTGTACAGTATCTTTGATTATTGATACTTACATAAGAAGTCACTCAGTTTATTCAATTATTGTCACATTAGTTGTTGCATAGTATCTCATATTATTGATTCAATTATTATCACAATATTATCTACATAATATTTTATATTATTAAATCAATAATTGAGACGACACCGTTATTCATATTATTATTTGCATTATTGACAATGTCTAGAAAGTTCTGTCGAGGAAACGGGTTTGGTCATCTAATTGAGCGCCAATAAGAAGAAGTCCTTATTGGAAAGTCACCTCTTTCCTAGGAATGATCTGGTTGTTAATATTGTGAGTTATAATATTAATGATGAATAAAGATCGTGTTGATTAAAGATAAGAATAATAATTAATGAGTGGAAGATGTTTGTTCTATTATCCTTTTAAATTGGTATTTGTTCTATTCAATTTTGGAAATGTGTGAATTGATTTCCAAAAATGGGGTGTCCCTCAATTACCTTCAGTCAAGGTAATTTATTTTTTGGCAGGATGGATCTTATTGGCTAAATTATCTATTAATGCAGTATTGTTCACTGACTTATGAATGAGGGTGCTCCCTCATTGGTCCGTATCTCCCAAATTCCAATTACCTTCACAGGAAGGTACTCCCTTATTGGTTGTCTCAAATGTATGTTGATGAATTGCGCTCGTGATTTTTTTCCTGTGCAGTCCGTTATTATTTTCTTAAATAGTATCCTGCCATTCTCCTATAAATAGGATGCTTAGTTTAGAAATGAAAATCACACCAGAATCAGAGAATTCTTCGTCTATATATATTAAGCGTATTTCTTTTGAGCATAAGGATACTTTGAGCGTAGCAAATAGTGAAAATTTTCTTCAAGAATATCTCCGCTATACCAGTCGGAATTACTCTCCTACTAAAGTAAGGGATATTATTTTCATTCAATATTCGTAAGAAATAATATTTTCCTCCATACTCTGTAATATTTAAGTAATATTATTTCGTTTCATATTCCTAATTCTACACTTATTTTGATAAGTATAGCTTCTATACTCCTTGAAATTATTAGAATATCCTTGAATTTTGCACTTCATCTAGTATCGTTTCACGAAAATATTTTTTTGAACTTTCTTGTTAAATTTTAATCTTTTCATGCCGGAGTATTATTCATGAGTACTATTCATACATACGGCACTATTCATACATACAGTACTATTCATGCGGTACTATTCATACATATGGTACTATTCATACGGTACTATTCACGGGATATTATTTACGAAGTACTATTCATAAGATACTATTCACGAAATACTATTCACTGGGTACTATTCGGGAATAAAAAAATTGATTTCTTTTCTGTCCAAATTATTTTTAATACATGAATATTATTCTTGAATTTTACTCCATAAAGCAGTTATCATGTTGACAATTTGGACATTCTTAAACTCTGGATAAATTGAATTATAAATCTTTAAAATTTATCCTTGATCTCACTTAATTGGATTCTTCTATCATTGTCATCATCCTCATGCTTAAATTATGATGAAAGTCATCTTTGGCTCGTAGTGCATAGATGGACTATTGATTGGTATAATTATGACCAGGAATTATGTAACAGTATAATCATGACCTGTAATGTTAAAAATGATGTGGTAAAAGTCCTCATTGGCCCGTAGTACATTGATGGACAGTTGTTTGGCATGATCATGACCACTGGTGATAATAACAAATATCTTTGGCCCGTAGTGCATCGATAATTCGGTGATATGGATTAATTATTGAGATGTGTTACAGAGACAAAATATTGATGATGAACTTTTAAATCATAAAAGGTAGTAGACATCATGCTCTACTTGACTCTTCTAATGGATTGCTTGTTCCGTTATAGTTAAACTTGTTGTCTATTGTATTCTATCAGTTTTACACTATTGAAGGCTAAGGATAATTTATTCTGCATTATCTTAGTCATAATACTCTTTACTGGGCTAGTTGAGCTCACCTTTTTCTTCCATTGTTCTCTTCAGGAAATGAGAATATAGTTGGGTCTAGTCGGGGAATGGAGTGATGGTCCAAGATGGTGGCTATAGTAGTCCTCACTATTCTATGAAATAGTGTGATAATAATTGTAATGAGGACTTCATTTGAGTTTGGATATTGTCTACAAGACAATATTCGTGTTAAAACTCTCAGCTTACGTTTGTCGTATTGTGTAAATTAAGTTTGTATTTGAATTATGTACCATGTATTTGGCGACTCGGAATGGGTTGTGTATACCTATTTTGGGGGTGTCACAGATTTCCTCATTCGTCTGACCTATAGTGTGACGCCCCCAAAATAGGTATACATCACCCATTCTGAGTTGTCAATACATGGTACAGAAACAACTATAACTTTATTATTACAACAGTAAAACTATGAGTTTGAATACAAATATTATCTTCTAGACAATATCTATACTCAAATAAATCCTCATCACATTTATTGATACATTATTTTACAAAAATGGTGAGGACTACTAAACAACTCTCTCTAGAACCTTCATTCCATACCCCGACTTGTACTCGCTATATTCTCGCATCCTGAGAAGAAAAATGGAACAAAAAGGAAAAGGGTGAGCTCAACTAGCCCAGTAAAGAATATTATGACTAAGATAATATACAACAAATTATCGTTAGTATTCAACAGGGAAAAATCTAATAGAATACAATAGACAACAAGTTTTAAATCAATATTCACAGCGGAAATAATAATTCATTAGAAGAGTTTAAGTAGAGAATGCAAACTACTATCTTCTATGTATGAATTTAAAAGTTCATCGCTCATCTTTTATCCCCGTAACATCAATTAATATATATCTCGAATCAAATATTCATCTTTGCACTACTGGGCCAAAGATATTCATCAAGAGGTCATGTTCATCTAAACACTGCTCATCTTTGCACTACGGCCAAAGATATTCATCAAAATCATTCATCTTTGCACTACAGGCCAAAGATATTCAATAATATCATCATTTAAGACTGAGGATGATGAAAAATATTTTTAAAGAAACGAATCCAGTGAAACAAAATGACAAGGATTAAGGATTAAGGATTCGTATTTTGTTTTATCCATGTCCAACAATACCTCAAAAATAATCATAGTGGTGTAAAATTCAAGAATGATCAAAACATGGATACAATCAAAGCTAGTATCCAGGATAGATATTTTGGACGAAAAGGAAAATTTTCATTTTTCGATGAATAGTGTTGTATTCGTGAATAGTACTTTATACGTGGATAGTGCCGTATACGTGAATAGTAACCCCGACACTAAAAGTTCCAAATTTGATTAAAGTTCAGATCAATACTTCGGCATAATGATATTAGAATAAATAATATCATTAAAAAAAATAATATCCCTTACCTCAAAGATCAAGACTTCTAAATTAAAAACAGGATATAGGCTATGACTTGAACTTGCATCAGTATAGCAATACTAAAAATATACTCAAAATACTCACAAGAATACACTCGATAATATAGAGAGAGAAAACTTCAGTTTCTGGTGTAATTTTCAATTCTAACCTAAGCACCCTATTTATAGGAAAATGCTTAGAACACCAAAAGCGAGAAAATTTAATATAATATTAATATATAAATTAAATTTTCCTACGCCTAACCTTCCAGAACTGAATTCAGCTCATTCAACACACACATGTGTAACACACCATAATGAAAAAAACATTTTTGTTATTTAAAATATTTTAAACTTCCAAAATCAATTATTTTGAGCTTGAACTTCAATAATTCACAATAAATAGCCCTTTGTCGAGAAAATTTGAAAACTCAATTATTATAGGAAATTCAATTCTCTACAACTTTACGTAAGAAAGTTTTTCCAAATTCCAAATAGAAATTGAAGAAATCCACAAACGGACGATTTTATGTGCTATAATCAAATTTCAGTCAAGAATTGGGGTGGGGTCCACCGACACATAAAACATGCTTTATATATTTTTGGTAACAAAAATACTCCTCTACATATACTCATATATCCCACATTCATCGTAAAAATATCATCATTATTATATTATTAAAATATAATAATATATTTAAATGAATTATTTTATCGAAAAAAAAAAAATTAATTTTCAACAATTGTCACATTAAAATTTTCTCCATCGATATCCACATAAAATCAATATTTTCCTCATCATATGAATCAATAATTAATTATTCACAAATAATATTATGAGAATCACAATATTGACAACAGGCAGCTTCAGCAGAAAGAGGGCTTTCCAATAAGAATTTCTCCTTCTTGGCGCCGCAATTAGGTGACCAATCCTCTCCTTGTAAGCAGAACTTTCTAGACATTGCCAATAATGTTATCTAATAATATTATTCAGATAATATGAATTATTGCTTCGATAATGAAAAATCTTGTGTAATGACAATTATTGAAACAACAAAGAATATAAAATATCAACGCAGAATTATTAAATCAATAAAAAATTTGAAGAATTATTGTAACCATTATTGAGTAGTGCCTTCTCACGTAAGAATCAATAATTGGTGCAATACCGTGTGTCACCGTGTTTTAACCACGAGTATTTTTAAAGATAATCTTGAATAACAACTACGGCAAGTTATTTTTAAACAACTTATATTTGTCGTTTTCTTCATCCAATCGCTTTCAGTTATGGGACCCACAAAAGATCGCAGCAATAGTTATGCGAATATTCCCGACAAAGAAGAATATTCCACGACCAAACGAATATTCCCAAACAACAATGAATATTTTATAACCACTTGCTTATTTTGAAATATATCGTATTTTACCCATAACTATCCACATTAATCAAATCAACCCTTACTATTTCAAAATAATAAATAGAGAAAATTAAATTTCATTAATAATAAGTTGGGGTCTTACAACCTCCCTCCTTATGAAATTTCGTCCTCGAAATTCGACGTGACGCACAGTGTTTCAAAAGGTGAGGATACCTCGCTTTCATTTTTGTTTCCAATTCCTGTGTCATTTCCTCTATAGCATGATTCTTCCACAAAATCAGAACTTGTGGTATGACCTTTCTAGCTGTAGGGACATGCTCCTTCCTATCCAAGATCTTTGACAGTACCTCCTCATACGTTAAGTCTTGGCTTATCTCGTCCGGTTCTAACTCTATAACGTGGTTCGGGTCTTTCACATATTTATGAAGTATGAGATATGTGAAACACATTATGAACACGAGATATACTCGAGGTAACGCAAGTCTATAGGCTACATTTCCTACTCGGTCAAGAATTTTAAATGGACCAATAAATCGTGGATTGAGCTTTCCTCTCTTCCCAAATCTTGTAACTCCCTTCCATGGAGAAACTCGCAACAATACATGATCCCCTATACTAAATTCCACGTCCTTTCGATGAAGATCCGCATAACTCTTTTGTCGATCTTGTGCCGCTTGTGTATATCGTTATCGAATCATTTGGATCTTTTTTTCAGTAGTCATACGTATCAACCCCGGGTCCCAACAATATTGCTTCACCCACCTCGTCCCCAACATACTTTGAGAGCGACATTTTCGTCCATATAATGCTTGAATGGAGCCACACCTATACTTGCTCGATAACTGTTGTTGTAGGAGAATTCCACCAATGATAAATACTTATCCTAAGCGCCCTTGAAGTCAGGACACAGAGTCTTAATAGATCTTCAAGAGTTTGAATAGTCCTCTCTGATTATCCGTCCGTTTGAGGATGGTATGCCGAACTGAATCATAAATTCGTGCCCATAGCTTTTTGCAAGCTAACCCAAAATCTTGAAGTGAATCTTGGGTCACGATCCGAAACTATGGATCTTTGGCATGCCATGCAACCTCACAATCTCATTTACATATATACTAGCAAGACGTTCAAGGAATAAGTCTCTGACGGCAAGAAATGAGCAGACTTGGTTAATCTATCAACAATAACCCAAATAGTATTGATGCCTTGAGAAACCGTAGGAAGACCCGTAAACGAAATCCATGGTAATGTGTTCCACTTCCATTTCGGAATCTCAAGTGGTTGCAACGGACCCTTAGGTACTAGATGCTCCGCCTTTACACGTTGACAAGTTAAACACGTTGAGATAAACTTTGCAATCTCTCTCTTCATATTGTTCCACCAAAATGTATGTCGAAGATCACGATACATTTTGGTACTTCCAGGATGGATTGCAAATGGTGTATTGTGTGCCTCCATCATAATCTTGTACTTCAAATCAGAGTCGTTAGGGACACAAAGTCTGGAGTGGACTCGAAGTATTCCTTCTTCATCAATTCTCGCTTCTAGAATAGCACCTTCTTGTACTTTCTTCTTCATACGCATCAGCTCCGGGTCGGTGGCTTGAGCAACCTTAACTTTTTCTATTAAAGTTGGCTCTATACGTATACTTGACATCATCGCACTCATTCCTGCATATGATCTTCTACTCAACGCGTCAGCTACCACGTTCGCTTTTCCAGGATGGTATTGAATAGTGTGGTCGTAGTCTTTCAATAGCTCGAGCCAACGTCGCTGCCGCATGTTGAGTTCTTTTTTAGTGAAGAAATATTTAAGGCTTTTATGGTCTGAATATATCTCCACTTTCTCCCCATATAGATAGTGCCTCCATATCTTTAGCACGAAAATGACTGCTGCCAACTCTAGATCATGAGTAGGATAATTCCTCTCATATTCTTTAAGTTGTCGCAAGGCATAGGCTATGACTTTCCCACGTTGCATGAGAACACATCCTAACCCTTTGCCTGAAGCATCGCTGTAGATAACAAATCCATCCGAACCAGATGGTATTGTTAGAACAGGTGCCGAAATGAGTCTCCTCTTGAGCTCTTGGAAACCCTTCTCGCATTTCTCGTTCCATACAAATTTTATATCTTTCAAAGTCAATTTGAAAGTTAATGGAGTAGCGATTCGAGAAAATCCTTCCACGAATCTCCGATAATAACCAAATTAAGCCCGTAGTTACGACGTACTTGATCACCGACTTGGTTGCTCTAACTTTGTATTGCTTCAATCTTCGGGTCCACGGATACTCCATGTTTTGACACTGACGTGCCCAAGAAATGCTACTTCCTCAAGCCAGAACTCGCATTTCTTTAATTTGCATATAGTTTGTTTTCACGAAGCCTTTGGAGTACCCAGCTTCAAATGGTGCTCATGATCTTCATGACTTTTGGAATATATGAGGATGTCATCAATAAAGACAACAACGAACTGATACAAATATTCTTTGAATACTTGGTTCATCATATCCATGAAAGCCGCAGGAGCATTAGTCAATCTGAAAGACATGACTAAGAATTCATAATGCTCATACCGAGTTCTAAAGGCAGTCTTTGGAATATCCTCGGTTCTAATCTTCAATTTGTTGATATCCGTAAGCGAAGATTGATCTTTGAAAAAATTGTGCCCTCTTGAATCTGGTCAAACAAGTCATCAATACGAGGTAGAGGATACCTATTCTTGATGGTGACATGGTTCAATTCGAGATAGTCAATACAAAGTCGCATACTCCCATCTTTCTTCTTTACTGAATAAAAGCGAAGCACCCCAAGGAGATGTACTAAGCGAATGAAACCGATGTCCAACAATTCTCGTAGTTGGACCTTTAACTCTGAAGTTCAATAGGAGCCATTTGATATGGGGTTTTAGAAATGGGCTTTGTACCGGGTTCAAGATCAATAAAGAATTCAACTTCACGTTCGGGGTAGGCGGGAAGTTCTTCAGAAATACGTCGGGAAAGTCAATAACAACAGGAATATTATTCAAATTTGACGTGTCTTTATTCAAATCCATAACATGGGCTAAGAAAGCTTGACATCCGTTTTTCAATAAACGAATAGCTTTATGATTAGATATGACATTGATTGATTTTAATGGTTTAGTTACTTGAATTCGTACAACAGGTTAGTTAGGAATATGAAAACTAACAACCTTACGAAAACAATCAATTTTAGCATGATGAGTAGTTAACCAATCAATCCCTAAAATCACATCAAAAGCAAGTATCTTTAAAGAGATAAGGTCAACAGGTAAGGTGATGGTGCCAACTTGAATCAAACAAGATTTATAAACAGTGGATGTGATGAAAGTTTCTCTAACGGAGTTTCCACAGATAGGTCAAAGTCTAATTTCTCCGAGTCAAGTTTAAACGTTGAGCACAAGCGGGAGAGATAAATAAATGGGTAGCACCGGGATCAAGTAAGGTATAAACTTCGCAAGAATTTATAAATAGCTTACCCGTGATCACCTCGTTTGGGTTCCTCGCATTTTGACCGGTCACAACAAACGCTCTTCCAGAGGCGTTGACTTTGACTTTTCGGGGACGGACGGTTTTTGAGTCACCGCCCCCATTGAACTAGGTTTCGCATCAGACAATCTCGGCGATATGTCCTTCCTTTCCACAATTATAGCATACCTTGAGCTGTTGTGGGCGGTTTTGATCGATATGTCCTCTTTCCGCATTTATAGCATATAACCCGGTGGTCGTTCTCCTCCTTAGAACCGATTCTTGTCACCAAGATCGCTGTCTTCACATGGTCGTTGTTAAATCTCCTCTTTTAAAATCTCCTCGACTCGCTTCTTCTATTTTCATGGCTATGATTACCACCGAGAGTGGTTACCATTTTTGTCCGTCTTTTTCTTTCTCCATTGGTTATCGTTGTTTTGTTGATCGCTATCTCGGTATTATCCTCGGTTGTGGTCCTCGGTTGACCGTATTTCATTATCTCGCTCTAATAATTGAGCCTCATTTTACAACATCCGAATAGAGAGAAAATTTATGAGAAATGAGATATTGTCGTATGCCGGGTTTCAAACCTCTCGTAAACATCTCTGCGTCATACGTTCCTCATTCTCCACCAAATGAGGTGCAAACACGGATAACTCGCAAACTTTGCCTCGTCTCGAGACACCGTCATGTTATTCGCTCCGGTCTAATAAACTCCACTTCCTTCATATGACGAACACTTTCGGGAAAGTATTTGTCATTAAATAGTTTCAAATGTCTCCCAAGACATGCCGAAAAGCGGTTTGGATGGGTATGCTTCACGAGACTCCAACCCGGTGAGTCCGCTTCGCCATACGGAACATAAAGGTGGCGAATGGAACCTTCGTTCCTCCGTGCATCCCAAGACATCGAATATCTTGGTAATTTGCTTGACCCATGTTTCCGCCATGATCGGATCCGGCTTTCACTTAAATTCGTGGTCCTGACTCTTTGAAGCTGCTTGCCATTTGTGACAACCCGTGAATTGCTATCATTTCCTCCTCAGTATTTTGAACACGAGTCTCCTCGTCTCGATTTTGCATGAGCGCAAAAAGCTTCTAAACATCCCTCGTTCATCATCCGCTTTCGGTGGTGTTGTTCACGGGAGAAACATTGCCCGACTGTTGCACGTTCTCCTCGTTGGTGAGTACAAAGGCGTCTTCACGGTCTCATTTCCATTGTTAATATTCTCGATCGACATTCTCAAAATCACGTCATAAAACAAGGGTTAATTAAGGAAAACAATATATCACATAATATCCCTATAATCGACCAACTAACAAATAAGCTTAGGTAGGACACACTAGCGAAGGATTTACTCGTCTCTCCCTCCTAGTTCTATTCCCCAATCTCCGCTAGAGATCATATCCCTAAGCTCGATACCAACTCATGACGCCCCAAAATAGGTATACATCACCCATTACGAGTTGTCAATACATGGATGCGAAACAACTACAACTTTATTATTACAACAAGAAAGCTGTGAGTTTGAATACAAATATTATCTTCTAGACAATATCTATACTCAAATAAATCCTCATCACATTTATTGATACATTATTTTACAAAATGGTGAGGACTACTAAACAACTCTCTCTAGAACCTTCATTCCATACCCGACTCAGTACTCTTATATTCTCGCATCCCGAGAAGAAAAATGGAACAAAAAGGAAAAGGGTGAGCTCAACTAGCCCAATAAAGAATATTATGACTAAGATAATATACAACAAATTATCGTTAGTCTTCAACAGGAAAAATCTAATAGAATACAATAGACAACAAGTTTTAAATCAATATTCGCAAATGAAAATAATAATTCATTAGAAGAGTTAAGTAGAGAATGCAAACTACTATCTTCTATGTATGAATTTAAAAGTTCATCGTCTATCTTTTATCCCCGTAACATCAATCAATATATATCTCGGAATCAAATATTCATCTTTTGCACTACAAGCCAAAAGATATTCATCGATTGGTCATGTTCATCTAAACACTGTTCATCTTTTACTACGGCCAAAGATATTCATCATAAATCATTCATCTTTGCACTCTGAGGCCAAAGATATTCAATAATATCATCATTTAAGACCGAGGATGATGAAAAATATTTTTAAAGAAACGAATCCAATTGAAACAAAATGACAAGGATTAAGGATTAAGGATTCATACTTTGTTTTATCCATGTCCAACAATACCTCAAAAATAATCATAGTGGTGTAAAATTCAAGAATGATCAAAACATGGATACAATCAAAGCTAGTATCCGAATAGATATTTTAGACTTAAAAGGAAAATTTTTATTTTTCGATGAATAGTCTTTAGTAATCGTGAATAGTATCAGATATCGTGGATAAAGGTCGTATCGTGAATAGTAACCCCGACACTAAAAGTTCCAAATTTGATTAAAAGTTCAGATCAATACTTAAGATAATGATATTAGAATAAATAATATTATTAAAAAAAAAATATCCTTACCTCGAAAGATCAAGATTTAAATTTGAAACAGGATATAAAGTATGACTTGAACTTGCACCATATAGCAATACTCAAAATATACTCAAAATACTCACAAGAATACGCCGATAATATAGAGGAGAAAACTTGAGTTTCGGTGTAATTTTCAATTCTAACCTAAGCACCTATTTATAGGAAAATGCTTAGAACCAAAAGAGAAAATTTAATATAATATTAATATATAAATTAAATTTTCCTACGCTTAACCTTCCAAGAACTGAATTCAGCTCATTCAACACACATATGTAACACACCATAATGAAAAAAAACGTTTTGTTATTTAAAATATTTTAAACTTCCAAAAATCAATTATTTTGAACTTGAACTTCAATAATTCACAATAAATAGCCCTTTTGTCGTAAAATTCAAAACTTACTTAATTTTTATAGGAAATTCAATTATCTACAACTTTACGAAGAAAGGTTTTCCAAATTCCAAATGAAATTGGATCAAATCCACAAACAGACGATTTTACGTGCTATAATCAAATTTCGACCAAGAAATGGGGTCCACCGACACATAAAACATGCTTTAAATATTTTGGTAACAAAAATACTCCTCCTCTACATATACTCATATATCCCACATTCATCGTAAAAATATCATCATTATTATATTATTAAAATATAATAATATATTTAAATGAATTATTTTATCAAAAAAATAAATTTTCAATTTTCAACAATTGTCACATTAAAAATTTTCTCCATCTATATCCACATAAAATCAATATTTTCCTCATCATATGAATCAATAATTAATTATTCACAAATAATATTACGAGAATCACAATATTGACAACCAGCAGGTTCTCTAGGAAAGAGGGGCTTTCAATAAGAATTTCTCTTCTTGGCGGCGCAATTAGGTGACCAAACCTCTCCTTAGGATGTAACTTTCTAGACATTGCCAATAATGTTATCTAATAATATTATTCAGATAATATGAATTATTGCTTCGATAATGAAAAAAAATTGTGTAATGACAATTATTGAAACAACAAACAATATAAAATATCAACGCATCAATTATTAAATCAATAAAATCTTGAGCAGTAATTATCGTAACCATTATTGAGTAAAGCCTTCTTACGTAAGAATCAATAATTGGTGCAATACTGGTAATCTTCTTGTGTTTTAAACCGCCGAGTATTTTTAATAAAGATAATCTTCAGTAATAACTACGCCGTTATTTTTAAACAACTTATATTTGTCGTTTTCTTCATCCAATCGCTTTTAGTTATGGGACCCACAAAAGATCTGGCATTCGCATACGAATATTCCCTGACAAAGAAGAATATTCCACGACCGAAACGAATATTCCCAAACAACAATGAATATTTTATAACCACTTACTTATTTTGAAATATTTACGTATTTTACCCATAACTATCCACATTAATCAAATCAACCCTTACTATTTCAAAATAATAAATAGAGAAAATTAAATTTCATTAATAATAAGTTGGGGTCTTATATATAGTGTTCTGACATTCATCTGTCAGCTCCTCCAATTCTCTAACTCTATCCTGAAGCTCAATGTTACGGTCATACACCTCGTCATACATCTGAGCTACAATAGAGTTCGGTGGGAACTCATCTTCCTCCTCAAGATCCTCCTCCGGATCAATCTCAGACACATGCTCCTGACCCACAATAGTGATCAATGGAGATGGCTCTCCTTGTACCAACTGCTCCCAGACGACATGAATGTCTCGAAGTTCCTCCTCTCTAGGTACTCGGGGTTCCTCCTACCCAGCTCGACTAGATCCTCCAACATCTGACATGCTGACCACATGATTTTAAGTTTTAGTTACTAATCGATACTCGCGAGCACATAAGTTTATCACATAAGCACATAAAGTCTTTTATTATCTTCAATGAATTAAGGAATTCATTTCTTAGAACTCGATAAGAGTTTATCACCACTATCACGCCTGCTAAGCGACGTTGCAGCGCTGCTTAGCAGTTTCTGTTTCTACAATTCGCGAAGAACTCAAAACAGTGCCAATTTAGGCCAAAATTTCACACAGTCAATTAATACAATTTCACCCAAATGTTCTAAACTTAACATAAACATTCTATAACATTTCTAGCATGTTTTTAACACCTTAAGTCACATAAACAACATGATTTAAAGCCAAAATTTTGATGTTCTTATGAAAAACTCCATTTTTAACATTCTTAACGAAATCAACTACTGCAAACTCGTTTTTCAATCATATTAGTCCGTTTAAGTTTCGTTTTTTTCGTTTTTACATGTATAAACGTAATCATTCATCAATTCACCGATTAATATGCAATTTAAACATAATTTTTTGTACTTATAAGCCATATTCATATATTTTCTCTGTAAAACTATAAAATTCCAATTTAAACATAATTTCATGGATTAATTACTCTAAAACACATATAAATCATTTATAATTGAACTATACATGTTAATAAACATATACAACATCATAGATTTAACAATTAGTTATGAAAATTCAATTACAGAAAGTTAAAAGCCTATTTTCATGAAAAACTTTAAGAACGTAAATTAAAACTTTGAGATTAAGGGATTACCCTTGATTTCTCTACTTGGATTACACAAAGACGATAATAACTTCTTTAATTTTCCAAACTTCTTCTTCAATCTCACTAACCCTCAATTTCTCTCTTCTTCTCTCTGAACTTGTTTTCCAGACTTAAAAGAAAAATAAAAGAATGCGTATATAACTGATGAGGATGTGAGGTAGCAGTTAAGCGCAACCTGGCCTTAACTGCTCCCACATTCTCAAGGCCATGTTTGGCTTGTTTTAAATTCCTTTTCTAATTTATTTTAATTACCTTATTATTATATAGTTTATTTGTCACACCTTAATCAATCAAATAATATTATTTAACTTAATTAAATAAAAGGCAATATTACCCATTAAATCACATCATCACATAATTAAAATTCTCATTTATTAAATATAACATATAATTTATATTCTCAATAAATCTCCAATTAATTATTTAATTAATTAGAACAACATTAAAATTATTTGACAACTTATTTAATTTAATTATCTCAATTAAATTCTCACTTTGATCAATAAAATTCTTCCACATTAATTTAATCAATGTGACACACTTAATTAAATTAATCTACCACAATTCCATCAAATAATTATTTACTCAATAAATAAATCAACAAAATATTTATTTAATTCAATAAATATTTAAAAAAATTAATTACAAAAGTCTCGTTCGTCATATCGTGGCCTAGGTTATTCGAGTAATTAAGCTTGAGGGGTGTCTTTACACCTGGTGCCCTAAAGCCATCTGGTTTGGGAGTCACCGACCCAACGCTCCCTACATGGGTGACTTAGACCCTAAAAAAACGGACCTGTCAAGCTCAGGCAAAGAAGAAAATAGAGTGATCGCCTGACTCGTCTCGAAGTGTGGCCTTTGTTACTCGAGCCAGTAAACTCGAAGGGGTGTCTTAACCCCTAATGCCGTAAAGCCCTCCAGTTTGGGAGTCATTGGTCCAAAACTCGTTACATGGGTAATTCTGAATAGCCTAAGAAAACGAGATAATTTGGGCAAGAGAAAAGAAAATTAGAATCAAGGAAAATTTATCAAGACATAGAAATGAAACCCTTGCTAAGAGTTGCGTCACTCATAGTGCATGTGTCATTTAAAGTCAATTCTGCGAAGAATAACGTCTAGAACAAAGATGAAGTATCTCTGATATAGGGAGATAAGTCTTTTGAATCTAATCATACCCATGAACAATGATCATGGATGCTTCAAAATTTCCTTGCTATTTCATAACTTATTCAATTTCATAAACTTTTACTTCAAATGTCGTAATCACAAGAGTGTACTAATCCTGACGGTCGAGCCGTCAAGCTTTTGGTGCATTTTGTTCTTTTAATGTGCAGGATATTGCTCACTCACGATTTGGTCAACAAAGAGAGTTTCTTATATGAATCCCCGACATCAACATGTGAAAGAACTGAGGCATTTTTCGATTCCAAGAAATGAAAGGAGTATAATGCGGGATTAAGCCTCTCATCAAAAGAAGGGGAAAATTCTTAAGAGAGTCCTTTAACTCAAAAATAGGCGCATGACCAACAAGATGTCTATCAAATGAAATCCTCATCATCAAATGTGTCAACCTGCGTTAAGTCCTCACAAGTCGAGGCCTCTACACCGAAGTTCAAATTTGGGCAATGAAAGAATTGGTTGCTCCCTCCAGGGATGCTAGCTTTATTTAGGTCATCAGTTCAGCCGGGTTGCGAGATAAAAGAACAAAGAAATGGGGAATAAGTACCCAATAGCGAAAAGAAACTCCAAATCGCATCAGAAAAAGTGAGGTAAGTTTCTACTCCTGACAATTTAAAATGTGCATCAACCTAGGACAATAGACTCCTAAGGATAAATCTAGATCATCACATCATGCATGATCTGCACTTGTGCAAATGCCCTACATCAGCATACATCTCCATTAAGGTTTAGCCTGCATCTCTAGTAGATTTAAATATATGTGCACATTAAATGCCTAGATTAGAGAAAATTTTTGTCGTAGATAGCATTTGGTATTATAAGCCGTTGGCATTAATCTAGCATAACATCAGGTGGAGTCTGGTGAAGTAAGTCCTTGAATATTACTTCAGCGAATGTATCGAAAGATCCGGTATTCTAAACTATTGGCATCAATCCAGCGTAACATCAAGACATTTTAGTGATGAAAGCTTTGTATACCACCGTTCGAGTGCGAATCAAAAAAGTTTGGTGATGTCAGTGTAGTCAACTACCAGTAGGGTAGGATCCGTTGTCAAACTACCAACAGGGTAGGCACCGTTGTAAACTACCAGCGTATACATCGGGAAGGTCCGGTGATTTCAGAACGTCATCCCCAACAGAGATGTAGAAAACATCTCAATTTTTCTTCATCAAACAAGCATCGGCAACACCGACAAAAAACGAAACCGTTGGAGTCAACACCAACATAGGCATTAGCAAAAACTGGTAATGGTAAAGTAATTTGCGATGTGCGAAGTGCAATTTGCAATTTATGAAATGCGATGTGCCAGCTGTGAAGTACGATTGGACAAATGCGAAGTGCAAAGTGTGAAAGGCGAACTGTGATTTACGAACTGTGATTTACGAAAGCATTTTAACATTCATTATAAACATTCATTGCATTGCGATTTGCATCATTAAATATACCTTATCATATTTTAAGTTTCTAGTAGTGTTTATCATATTCACTCCATTACATTGCATAAACATGATAAAGAGGGGCATCTATAGACACTAGAAATTTTATTTTCCTGTTACTAACTATGCAGGAGGACAAAAGCGTCTTTTTCACACTCTAGAGATAACTTTGGAGGACAACAACATCAGTTTCAACCCCGGAGATAACTCCGAGAGATCTAGTTTCCAACCCCAGAAATAACCCCAGGAGATCCAGTTTAAAGCTTGTAGTCAACCCCGAGAGGTCAAACCAACCTCAGAGATAACCCTGAGGACTGTCAGAGTCAACAACAGGCTGATCTCGGAGATAACCATGAGAAAAGACTACTGCAACTGCATCAAAGTTGAAGACAACCACGGGAGGGGAAAAATGGTCATTTGGCCAACTCAACAACATTTCAATACAAATTACGTCAAAAGTTGTCCCACAAGAACTATAGCTTAACTTTCGTACGCAAACTACGTAAAACAGCTCAACGGACTGCCTGCGGAGATCCAGAGATGCCATTTCGGTCATGGACTCATCTTCTCGAAATCGAAAAATGAAAATACCTATGTCATTGCTTAGCTCTCGAAAAGAGATTTCTGCAATGGTATGGCACGCTTCCATCGGACTCCCGGATTGAAAGTTATGAAGGTTGGCCAGACGGTAGCGATCAATTGAGTGTCACGATTTCGAGACAATGGGACCCGATATTTCGGGTAGTCTTGATGACCACCCTAACTGCTGCATGAGTTGACCAAGTGGCACATTTGGTCTATAAATAGACCCCTCATCAGCCATAAAATATAAGAAAAATGAAGAAAAAAGAGAAAACTCTATCCATTTCAGCCTTTAACCTCCAAACTGAGTGATTCTTCTTTCTAAACACTTGTAAGCTCGTGTTCTATAACATACTAAAGTTTAACCGATGGAAACCAAGTTTTCAGGCCCCAAAAGCTATCTGAAGTCTTATTGGCAGCCCATTATAAGATTTTTCATATTTTTAAGCTTTCTACTACTTATATATATATATATATATATATATATATATATATATATACTCGAACCTTGAATTCAACTGAGCCTGGATAGAATATCCGGAGCATTTACTGCTTATATATATATATATATATATTTCTGTTTGGTCTGAAGTTTACTTCGTGGCCTTTTTTTATTTATATATATATATATATATATGCTTTAACTTCTTTCTTAATGTAGATATTTCATCTTCCAGCCGGTTGACTAGATTTGTCTAAATCTAACTATCTTTAACTTTAACCGGTTCAAAAGTGACTAAACTAGAACCGTTGAACTAGAATGGTTTAGATTTATTTAAATCTAGTTTTCTTTCTAGCTTTTGTACATATAAATCTCTCATGTGAGCCTAGGAATCATGTGATCGAAGATTCAGCATGTGAATCTAGATTCGGTTCCCACGATGGACATTTCTCAGCTGTAGCCAACTTGTAATTTTATTTACGGTGTCTGGATATCCTTATATGGTTATCATGCCCATAAGGAGTTCGACACTGCTATGTATCTTATTTTCTCGAAGATGTTTCGCATCTCGAAAATAAAAGCAATCAAGCCGAATACTATATAAAATGGAAATATCAAAGACCTCAATTACTATTGAGCATAAGGGTTTGAAAACCTGTTTTTCAAAACATCACTGCTATATCTTGCCTAAAACTAAACTTTTATATACAAGTCAAACCCTTTGTATATAGGTGCAAACGAGGCATAGCACTACTTTCAAATAATTGCACATAGGCCCAATACACACACACACATGCAGATAAACAAGTTAATTGAAAAGTTGTGGTAACCGTGTTTTCACGGAAGTCGGGGGGTTCCTAACACCTCCCCCCCCCCCACTTAATCAAACCCTTAAACCCAATGGATCTCGGTTTCCAAGGCCAGTTAAACAGTGTCCAACCATTGGGCCTTTGTGTAAACTTTTTCAAAATCAGTTTAGTTGGTACAACCATTTCAATTCTACCAACTGGCGACTCTAAAAGTCAAATCGTCAACATTTACATGTCGGACCTTTTCAAACTCGCCTTTTCAGACAAAACTCAACCAAATTGAGAACGCAAAAGGGAAAGCACAGAAAGGGACACAAATCTTCCCGATGTCGACACTTAATTGGTGTATTTACACATTAAATCTTCTAGAAACCTACACCAATTTTGGGCTAAGTTTTGGGCCAATTTAAATTATTGTTTGGGCTTTAATATAAATTGTTTGGGCCACTAGAATTACCATGGGTCCAACACATAAATTTTACATTACCCTATATATTTAATTAGGGTTTATAGTCCACTAATTTTGGACTTAAAATAATTACACATGTAGATTTAATTTTATAACCCAATTAGACTTGTTTTAATTAGGTTTAAAATAATTAATAAATGGAGATATATAAAATAAATCTCTTAGGTTAGATTACTAGTATATATTAGCAGTTACTTTTGTCATTACATGCTAACACTTTGTGTGATTGAACAGTGTCATATATTAAGCGAAAGCATATTTTGTTTCAGGACTTTGAACTTGGATGCGCCTGTACTTGCTAATAAGATGCCTCTTCTCCACAAGGATTGTAACTTTGATGAAAAGTTGGACTCAAACTTAATGGAAATACAAGAGGACATTAAGGTGACTCCGGAGATCAAAGAATGGGTCGAAGACAAACCCAAGCCAAATCTTGATCAAACCATCTCTTTTAAACCTCGAAACCTTAGAAAACCCCAAACAAATCCAGATTGGTACATACCTCACTCCAAACTTGTGACGCCCCCAAATCCAGGTTCTCTAACCTCAGATTCAGTGCTCACGATCTATCATCGTCATAAGCATTCTATAACTATTACGGAATAATAAACATACATTGTTCATTATAATAAAGTTCCATAACATGGTCCCAAGGTTTTCATAACCTTAACTTTAAACACACCATTCATATTACAAAAGGTTTATAAGAAATTCCATCAGATAATAATTAAATTAACATTCATTCTAAGCTACTCTTGGATCTTGCCCTTACCCTTGTCTTTCGTGTTGGATCCTTCGGGCTTAGCTGAAATAGATGTCATGATATAGTAAGAGTAAGCAACTAATTTCCTTAGTAAGTTATATACAAGGGAGATATATCATGACTAGAAAGAAGTTTGGCTTTCAATGTTCAACAATAGTATAAGATTGTGAAGGAACATGAATTAATAATCAACAACTGAATATTTGAATAATTGAATAACATGTACTGAGTGGTTTTGAAATAACCATGAACATTTGCCAAGGTGCTCATGTAAGACCCCATCTTTTATAAATTAAGATGAATTTTTCTATAAATATTATTTTTGAATATTATGGAATAAATTTGATATAATGTTATAGTTGTGGGTAATATTTATAAATTTTGCAAAGTATGCAAGTTGTTATAAAATATTCGTTTGGTGGGGAATATTCTTTTTGTTAGGGAATATTAAGATAATGGCTCAATCATTGGTGGACCCCATTAATAGAATTATTATCGGATTGAGAAAACGACAAAATATATTTTATAAAAATAATCTACGGAGGTGTTACCGTTAAAAGCGTTGAACTACCCTATTGGTAAAAGTACGATGTCTGGCGTAGTTGCATAGTAAGACACGGTATTGATTATTGATGCTTACGTGAGAAGTCACTCACCTATGCTCAATTATTGCTACAAAGAATTCTTTGATCATATCTCTTATATTATTGATTCAATTATTGTCACAAGATCATCGTATAATATGTTATAGTATTAAATCAATAATTGAGACGACAAGTTATAAATGATTAATAATTGTTGAAAGATTAAATATGTGTTGATGAAAAAAAAATGATTTGTGGTAAGTTTGATTATTTTATGGGGGCTCATATGTCATCATCTAAGAGTCTCTTCATTAATAGTAATTACCTTCGTCGATAGTAATTACCCTTGTGAATAGTATTTACCTTCGTCGATAGTAATTACCCTTGTGAATAGTATTTACCTTCGTCAATAGTATTTACCTTCGTTAATAGTAATTACCTTTACTAGGCGTCGAACCACTTGTCTTTTCACATTACAAAGCGTCAAACCAATTCGTCAAGCCACTTGCTTTTTCAAGCGGTGCTTGTTAGAAATCTTCTATAAATAGAGGCCTAGGGCTTCATTATTTTCATTTAATTCATTCAAGCTATAGAGAGAGAAAATATAGAGAATAAGAGAGAAAGAATAAGAGTATTTTTTGTTACTACACCGCCATAAAGATTCAATCTTCTACCAAATGTAAGGGGTGTTATTCTTTCTTATTCATGAAGAGAAGCTCGTTGTTATTCCATTGCTTATTATTACATTGGAATAACTCAGATACGCTGTGGTTTACCTATACTTGGTGACATTCTTCTATGATTACATTGGAACATCCTGTCTGTGTGTTTTACACCGGACCTGGTTCCGTCTTTATTATTATTCTGTTGGAACATCCTGTCTGTGTGTTTTACACCGGACCTGGTTCCGTCTTTATTATTCTGTTGGAACATCCTGTTTGTGTGTTTTACACCGGACCTGGTTCCGTCTTTATTATTCTGTTGGAATATCCTATCTGTGTGTTTTACACCGGATCTGGTTCCATCTTTATTATTCTGTTGGAACATCCTGTCGGTGTGAATTTCACGATTCGGTTCCGTTATTTATTATTCATTGGAATAACTCGTCTGCATGCGGCCTATCGCATGCATGGTGATTTCTTTTGTTATTCCATTCTTTATTATACCCAAATTGGTTAAAACTTTGACTTCTATACTCCATGAAATTAGTGGAATATCCTTGATATTTGCGTTTCATCCAAAGATCTTTTCATGAAAATATTCTTCCGATCATTCTTGAATTTTACTCTACAAAACAAAGATCATATTGATAATTTGGACGTTAATAATTCCCGGATAAAATAATTCTTGAACTTGTTTTATTGAATTCTTATATCATTGTCATCATCCTCATGTTTATATTTTTTTTAAAGTCATCCGTATTCGTAGTGCATAGATGGACTTGGTATGATTATGACCGAGAGACTATTGGTGTAATCATAACCGTAATGTTACAAATGATGTGGTAAAAAATCCTCGATTGGGTCGTAGTGCATTGATGGATGAGTTGTTGGCATGATCATGACCATTAATGAATACACAAATATTCTTGGCCAGTAGTGCATGAATAATTGTGGTCGTGATACTAAAGAATATCCTCGTCAGTAGTAAGGGGTGATTGATTCGATGATGTGGAATATTTATTAAAATTCGAGTCTCAACTATAACAAATGATGAAAAACCTTTTAAAACCTAAAAGATAGTAGACTTTATTTTCTACTTGACTCTTTTAATGGATTGATATTCCGCCGCAGCTTAAACCGGTTGGTTATCTATTGTATTTTATCGGTTTAACATTATCAAGACTATTGATAATTTATTTCGCATTATCTTAGTCATAATATTTCATTGGGCTAGTTGAGCTCACCCTTTCTTTCACCGTTCTCTTGAAATGAGAATATAGCCGGGACGCAGTCTGGGAAACGAGTGATGGTCACGAAGATAGCATTAGTAGTCCTCACTATTACGTGAAATAGTGTGATAATAATTGTAATGAGGACTCCTTTTTGAGTTTGTATAATATCTAGTAGACGATATTTGTATTTAAACTCACGCTTTATGTCGATTGTACCACGGCACGCTTATGTTAGTAAGTTGTATTTAAATTCTGTACCATGTAAGTGGCGACCCAAGATGGGTGATGTATACCTAATCCTTACCTCGATTTCCGTGCATTTCAGTTTTTTTTTTTTTTTTTTTTTTTAATAAATTTTATACAATAAAATTATGCCCAATTAAATTGTTCTAAACACATATCAATATAATATCAAATTAAAACAATTAATAATTCGCATAAAGGTTTGGCTCTGATACCACTGTTAGGTTTGTAATATTCATAACGCAATCAAATTGCAAAATAATGCGGAAGCGTGTAAAAATCAGAGTTTAAAAATTTACAAACCATATACCCGGATCACCCTTTATGCACAATTATTAATTAAACGAAAAGATAAAGAATAAATCATACCCTTGAAGATCGAGCTTCCTCAGGTACAAGTTCACCTCCAAATCCTTTTTCGCTCAATCTTGAATCCACGGGTTTGGTTCCTTCCTTCGATCAACGTTAGCCACCCAAGCGTTTGGCCTCAGAGGTGATCCACCAAGGAAGAATAAAATTCAAGATGAAGGGTGGTTGGCTAAACCCTAGTTTTTCTATCTCTATAGAAAAGGCATACTCCCAACAACTTGGAATTATTCGTACTTTGTTAAAGTCAACAACCCATCCCACCCACAATAAGACTCCTCTTATTTATAGATGTGGGCAACCCACCTTAACAATTAAGGAATTGGGTTTTAATTAATTAATTAAATTCTTTTAATTAATTAAGCTCCCTAATCTTATTAGGGATAATTAATTAAACTCTTTTAATTAATTTAACCTCCTAATCTTATTAGGAATAAATGAGAGTACTTTTATTAAATTAATTCCTAAACTCTTTTAGAAATTAAAATAATAATAATTGTAATAATATTAATAAGACTCCTCTTATTAATTTATATTTAATATTTCCAAAATATTAAATAATAATATTAAGCTATTTAATTTATTCTATCACCATAGATTAAATTAAATATACTTAACATATTATTACAATTATGCCATTAACTTCTTAAATAATTATTCTTCCTTTTATGGTGTGACCCTTTAGGTTCTCCATATTAAACCTATTGTGAATAAATCAATTAGTAACAATTCTAATCTTATTTAAATAAATAAATTAAATAATTAATTTATTTAAATAATATTTATTCTACAATATAGGATAAGCCTCCCTAGCGATCAACGACTTTCCAGATAATATAGATTTCAACATTAATCATTAAAGAACCTTTGAGTAAATAGTTACCGCATAATTCAATCCTTCCACCATACAATGTCCCAATTAAATATAAGACATGGAATTATCACAAGTCTTATTTTATTTAATTATATGTATTTCGATCCTTAAATGCACAACTCCAAATAATGCAAATTAGAAACTCCTTTCTAATTTCATTCGCTTCGCCAAGGACTACTGGGTTGTCATTTATCGAATCACATAGACATTTCTCTTCTTTTATTAGAAGTGGTAGATTCTTTATCGATCATACATTATCTCCATGTACAACTTATTATACCCAAGCATACCCTTTGATATACCCTAAGGGTCTTAAGGAATAAGTCAAAGTATAATTCATCATACACAAGATACTATGATGATCTCAAGTCCAAGGATCACTCAGACTACTATCACTACAGAATTCCTATCGACAGCAAATAAAACTCCATTAGGTATTCCTTAGCGAGCCAACGCTCAAATGAACTTATTCTCTAATAAGCACCTACATACTTGCTTTAGTGTCTCCACACAAATGATCATGAGATCAATCATCCTCATCCAATGAAAGCAAGAACGATGTACCAATCTATCCGGATTCACTAATCCCCAATTTAGTAATCCAATGATTGGGAACTATTTTAGTTTTAAGCTTTCTAAGAATTTAGATCTCATTAGAATGATCATCATCATTATTCTAAAAGCATTGCTTAAAACTATGGGTTTATCACATATTATAAAACAAAGATCATGTAGATAATTAAAAGCCTTTAATAAATTAATACTTTTTATTAATAAATGAATAAGATTGTTACAAAGTATATGCTTTATCATCAAACATGATGGCTTGTGTGCATACTACTTTCAATCTCCCACTTGCACTAAAGCCAATCGTCATGGTATCTCATACTCTTTCTTCTAAGTGACGATTATCCCGTCGTTGGATAAGCTTTTAGTTAATGGATATGTAATGTTGTTCATGAGAGTCCACTATCTCTATAGTGATTTCCCATCTTTCAATGATTCTAATAATCAAATGAAAGTGCCACAACACATGTTTAGATCCAAGATGAGACTTAGGAACTATTCCTAGTTCTCAGAATGAACTTTTAATCCAAACAATCAACTCATAGCCTTCATTTATAGTTATATACTTTGTCTTTATCACTAAACCAAAGAACTTTTTGTTGCTTGGAACCTTTCCAATTCATCGCACCAATCGCTCAAGGTAACGCTTTTACCTTAAAGTGGATTTTTGTCGTCATCTTGGTCTCCGTCTCGAAAAACTTGAGTCTCATAAGCCCTCTAGTTTTAATTTAGACCCACCATGTTTGTGATCACATCCTTAGTGCCGGTTAAGCACTTTAAGATGTTTTTCACCGACTCATAGTGAACTTCTCCGCATTATGACCGATCAACATCGTGTCTCGATATTTCATTGCATACATGATAGTCCACCATGTTGTGACTCTCTTTTTCAGAGTCTCTGGGGACTATTAAGAGAGATACACTCCATAGCTCATCGACATGAGAAATCTCTTGAGTTTGCCATGCTAAACGACTTTAGCATCAAATGAATATACGTTCCTTGGGTTAAGTCGAGCATCCTCTTAAATCTATCTATATAGATTTTATATCCCCATTAAGATACTCTTCCAAATCATTCATGGAGGAATGTTTAGACAACTTTATCTTTACCGATCAGCATTGGTATGTCATTCCTTATCCATAATATATCAACATATAATACTAGAAATTTCACGACGCTCCCATTGACCCTTTTGTACACACTAGAAGTCTTACCTCATCGAATGTAACTCTGGATCATCGTCTTCTATGATGTGTACCTCATCATCATCATCCATGATGAATCCATACCTCCTAGGTATCTTTGGTACTATTCCGCATTTTACGATTGGTTTGTGGTACAATAGGTCTATCTACTGTGTTCCTCTTATTTGACTTATAGTATTTTGTGGTTCTTGAACTCTTCAAGATCTATTATCCTCCCACTCTAGCCCTTCAATGATAAACGCCTTTATCTTAGAAGGCGCGTGTTTCGTAACAAACACCTTTTGCTAAGTAGAATTATAGAACATATACCCTAAACTTACTTTAGGATGTCCCACAAATTCAGATTGGTCAAATCTTGTCCCAAACTTATCCTTTGAAACCTTTTCACATAAGTTCGACAACCCTTATCTTAACATACTTAAGATTAGAATCCTCCCCGTCCATAACTTTTATGGAGTCTTGGGGTCGGATTTTGAGGTTACCAATTTCGTAGATATGCGTACCATTTCTAGGACATAACCCTGTAAGGATACCGGAATGTCGGTAAAATCATTATGGACCGCACTATGTCTAACAAGGTAATTTAATTTTCCATTCAGATACATCAATCAATTATTACGATCATGAGGTGTCCATTATGAGAAAACCATTTGAGATGATCTAGAAACTTATTGCACAAGTATTTATTCCTCGATCTAATCAAAGAATCTTAATACTTTTGCCAATTTGTTTCACTTCAAATCTTTGAACCTTTCAAATAATTCACACTCAGATTTCAACAAAAATACATACATTCAACTCTTTGAATGATCATCTCCTTTTTCTTATACTAATTTGTTCAATATGCAAAATTATTTTCATGTAAGTCAAGTATATAAAATCCATTAAGTAATATTTCATTCTATACAAAACATTATTATTATAAATAGAACAACAATTGTTCTTAATTATAATACTCAAAAATTTTATCATCCAACAATAAAATGGAAATAATGTTTCTAACAAGAATTGGAATACAATAACAACTTATCGACTTAATAGATTTGCCCGTAGCAAAGGGTTAAACTATAAGTTTCTATAGCTAATGCAAAGAACCTTTGCTTCATTTTCCACACATAGGATTACTTATATTTGTTTAGCTTTCTACTTCGCTTGGTCCCTTCATAAATCTATATTTATGATAACCAAAGACGGTATCCAATACCCAAGTAGAACCCTCGACTTAAAGAAAAATTTATTTCAATCATGAACAAAAATCAGATTGTGAATCAAACTTCACTAAGCTTCTTTGGTTAGCCTCTACAAGATGTTTTTCGCAGCTTTCTTTCCGTTGTCCGTGCTTATAGCAAAGTGGAAGCAAACTCCTTTGCTATCCATATCGCTTTGTTCTTATTATCCTTGTTTTTGCCTTTCTATTTACCTTCTTAGAATCGTTCTTCTTTTCGAGAAGATCCTTTGGCCCCTACCAAGAAGACATGGTCTCTTCTTGGTTCGAAAGTGACTCTCAACATTTTTTTCAACATGTTAAGCAAAATCAAAGTCGATATCTAGCTTGTTCATATGAAAAATTCACAACAATTGTGAAAGGAGTCCCGGAGTGAGGGCAAGATCAAATCTTGGCTCAACTCTCCATCCATGACAAAAACCGTTGTCCTAATTGATCAATCAAATTGATAATGTTAAGAACTTTTTGTTCTGCATTTATAGTGTCATCATCATTATAGATCGGAAGAGCTCCTTAGATATCTCGATATCTATCGGCCCCTACTTTCTCACTCACCATCAACTACTTGATGTGCAGGAATATAGAGAGATCATCCATAGTTTCATGCCGACGTCAAGCTCGTTATTCATAGATGCGAGCATGATGCATCGAGCCAACTATGCATCATCTTGCCACTTTCTAAAAGTAGCAATGTTTTCCTCAGAGGCATTATCTCGCAACCATCTGCAGGATAGCGCGATATGACATAAGATTGTTTTTCAACTATGAGAACTATTCTCAAATTCCTTAACCAACTGCTTAATTCTTATTCGATTAATTTAGCATCTAATATGCTTCGCAGTTGATAGTAATTTTAGACAATGTAAAATTTCAGTAAATGAATTTGTAATTAACAACATTTTCACATACATTCTTTTATTAATTACCAAAATAAATTAGGTCTTGTTTTAAATTGGTATCTCCCACTATTTTTCTTCAAACTATATTACCTCACTTATATAGTTCGGCAAAATCTAATTAAAGATTTGCTAGTGAGAATAAGGATCCCATTTCAAATGTATATACCTAGCCTTGTGGTGACACAACAAACTATATATAAATAAATAGGTAGACAACTTTTGTCAATTACATCAACTATGCAACTCCTCAGATTTTGCCTCTTAGATTATTTTTGATCAAGTGGTGGCACATCCAAATCAAAATTATCCAAGTTAAGTCCGACCTAGCACTCCATATATTCAAAAAGAAAAATATCATCCTTGTGGTGACACAACAAAACAATATTGTTCAATTTTCTTTATAAGCATCAAATGTGATAAATTAACATCTTAAATACTTAATACTTGCCTTGTGGTGACACAACAAACTCATATTAAATATTTAATACTCTATTAATTTTATCATGCTAGAAAGGCGACGCTCGATATTCCAAATATCTTTGAACGCTTAGGACTTAATATAAAAATCGAGGGTTTGTTATTAATTTGTCTCTCATCTTGTTTAGCTGCATGCACATATATATATAAAATATATAATATATTAATGAACATGCAAGCATGTTTGCATAATATATAATATATATATAGTATAAGCATGCACATATAGAATACTATATTCTACCCGGATTGATTATGGACTTTTATTCTAGTTTGGTTCACTAGAGCCACCAAGTGAACCAAAAGGTCAAACCCTAGGGGTGCAAGAATTAATATTTAAATATAACTATTACATTTAAACCCGGGCTCCATTACAAACGGGTCTTCAAGCGCTCCTTGTCCTTTGATCTCTAATTCTTCAAAATTAATTCTAAATATTCCTATTACAAAACTATTTTAAAATAAATAGAAACCTTGATCAGCAGTCAAGGGGAAGTACATAGGAGGGAGATAGAATTTATATTAAGAAAAAATTAGAGAAGACGAGGTACGCAGACCCCATTTAATAAAACCCATACATTCATGCATCCAACTAAAATAAAATCCAATCATATTGGTCAATAGTCCATAATCAATCCCATTTATTATCATACACATCACCATATGCATCAATAAATAACATTCATCTCATGAATAATAATCATTTAATATATATATTGATATCATTTAATGGGCAAATTTAGTTAGTATAAAATCTAATTTTGAATCAAAATAAACTCCTTTATTTTAATCCAAATTTAAATCAAAATAAAACTATTTTATTTTAATTTATCTAATTTTGAATAAAATAAACTATTTTATTTTAATCAAAATTTTAATCAAAATAAACTCCTTTATTTTAATTAATTATGGAATCCAATTCCATGTAATAAAAATCTCTAATTAAAATAAACTCTTTATTTTAATTAATTATGGAATTCAATTCCATGTAAAAAAAAAAAATATTAAAGGAAACACGGATTATCTTTTCTTATTCACAAATAAACTCCTTTATTTTGAATAATATGAAATCTTATTTCATATTTAAATAAACTCCTTTATTTAAGGAAACATGGATTCTCTTTCCTATTCACAAATAAACTCTTTTATTTTTGAATAATATGAAATCCTATTTCATATCTAAATAAACTCCTTTATTTAAGGAAATTAGGCAATCCAATTTCAACTCCAATTAGTTAGCATGGAATCCAATTCCAACTCTAATCAGTTAGCATGAAATTCTAATTTTAAAATTAAAATAAACATTTTTATTTTAAGATTTAAAATAAACCTTTTATTTTAAAATTAAAATAAACTTTTATTTTAATTATAAAATAATTAAAATTATATATTACATATACATAATATATACATAATATATACATAATATATAATCATTATATAATCATTAGATTATCATTTCATGCAATGATTGCTAATGATTAATTTATCCTTATTTTCCGTGCGGTTTATGTGACTGGTCTCAATTTCCGTATGCAAATTTTTTTGTTTATTAAAATTGCATGCATGAAAAACTTGCCTCGATTTCCGTGTATGCAAAGAAAACCGGATTTGGCATACCAATCATTAATCAATCATGGCCTCGATTTCCGTGTATGCAAAGAAAACCGGATTTGGCATACCAATCATTAATCAATCATGGCCTCGATTTTAGTATGCAAAGAAAACCGATTATCAGCCAATCATCAGCATGATTAGCCATGATTTCCGCGCCCCTTGTAATCATTAGCCAATCATGCACGGAATTTTGTTATTTTTTTTTTTTTTATTGGCCGCTAAATCCTTACCTCGATTTCCAAAGTGCATGACAGTTTTTTTTTTTTTTTTTTTTTTTAATAAATTTTATACAATAAAATTATGCCCAATTAAATTGTTCTAAACACATATCAATATAATATCAAATTAAAACAATTAATAATTCGTGATAAAGGTTTGGCTCGATACCACCGTTATTAGGTTTGTAATATTCATAACGCAATCAAATTGCAAAATAATGCTAAGCGTGTAAAATCGAGTTTAAAATTTACAAACCATATACCCGGATCACCCTTTATGCACAATTATTAATTAAACGAAAAGATAAAGAATAAATCATACCCTCAAGATCGAGCTTCCTCGTACAAGTTCACCTCCAAATCCTTTCGCTCAATCTTGAATCCACCGGGTTTGGTTCCTTCCTTCGATCAACGTTAGCCACCCAAGCCGTTTGGCCTCTCAGAGGTGATCCACCAAGGAAGAATAAAATTCAAGATGAAGGGTGGTTGCTAAACCCTAGTTTTTCTATCTCTATGTAAAAGGCATACTCCCAACAACTTGGAATTATTCGTACTTTTGTTAAAGTCAACAACCCATCCCACCCACAATAAGACTCCTCTTATTTATAGATGTGGGCAACCCACCTTAACAATTAAGGAATTGGGTTTTAATTAATTAATTAAATTCTTTTAATTAATTAAGCTCCCTAATCTTATTAGGGATAATTAATTAAACTCTTTTAATTAATTTAACCTCCTAATCTTATTAGGAATAAATGAGAGTACTTTTATTAAATTAATTCCTAAACTCTTTTAGAAATTAAAATAATAATAATTATAATAATATTAATAAGACTCCTCTTATTAATTTATATTTAATATTTCCAAAATATTAAATAATAAATATTAAGCTATTTAATTTATTCTATCACCATAGATTAAATTAAATATACTTAACATATTATTACAATTATGCCATTAACTTCTTAAATAATTATTCTTCCTTTTATGGTGTGACCCTTTAGGTTCTCCATATTAAACCGGTTGTGAATAAATCAATTAGAACAATTCTAATCTTATTTAAATAAATAAATTAAATAATTAATTTATTTAAATAATATTTATTCTACATAAGGATAAGCCTCCCCAGCGATCAACGACTTTCCAGATAATATAGATTTCAACATTAATCATTAAAGAACCTTTGAGTAAATAGTTACCGTACAATTCAATCCTTCCACCATACAATGTCCCAATTAAATATAAGACATGGAATTACTGTCAAGTCTTATTTTATTTAATTATATGTATTTCGATCCTTAAATGCACAACTCAAATAATGCAAATTAGAAACTCCTTTCTAATTTCATTCTCTTCGCCAAGGACTACCTGGGTTGTCATTTATCGAATCACATAGACATTTCTTCTTTTATTGAAGTGGTAGATTCTTTATCGATCATACATTATCTCCATGTACAACTTATTATACCCAAGCATACCCTTTGATATACCCTAAGGGTCTTAAGGAATAAGTCAAAGTATAATTCATCATACACAAGATACTATGATGATCTCAAGTCCAAGGATCACTTGACTACTATCACTACAGAATTCCTATCGACAGCAAATAAAACTCCATTAGGTATTCCTTAGCGAGCCAACGCTCAATGAACTTATTCTCTAATAAGCACCTACATACTTGCTTTAGTGTCTCCACACAAATGATCATGAGATCAATCATCCTCATCCAATGAAAGCAAGAACGTATGTACCAATCTATCCGGATTCACTAATCCCCAATTTAGTAATCCAATGATTGGGAACTATTTTAGTTTTAAGCTTTCTAAGAATTTAGATCTCATTAGAATGATCATCATCATTATTCTAAAAGCATTGCTTAAAACTATGGGTTTATCACATATTATAAAACAAAGATCATGTAGATAATTAAAAGCCTTTAATAAATTAATACTTTTTATTAATAAATGAATAAGATTTTTACAAAGTATATGCTTTTTATCAAACATGATTGGCTTGTCAGGCATACTACTTTCAAAAGAACAACAAGCGTGGAGGGAATCAACAGGCGAGATATGGTAACCACCGGTGGTGGTAATCGGGCCAAAACAATAAGAATGGACATTTCAAGAAACGGAGATTCAACAATGGTGAAAGACGCAAGACCAAAGACCCATTGTTAAGGAAGGAGAAAGACCACCTATCATATGCTTCAAATGCGGAGGAGAGGGACACATCACCAAATCGCAGCAATGCGTCGTCAGTCAAAGCATGTTATAATTGTGGAAGAGAAGGTCACTTAGCTCGATTTTGTGTTGCCATCAAGACAAATTCAACTAGGATGGAGGCACCAAAGGCCATCCGAGTAAAATTCAAAACCCAGTAGTGCAAGGAGGCGTTTGTTGTGACCTCCCAAAGAGTAAGGAATCCGAATGAGGTCATCACGGGTAAGCTTATCATAAACTCTAATGAAGTCTATACTTTATTTGATACTGGGTTCTACCCATTCTTTTATTTCTCCTACTTGCGCTCATCGATTAAATTTGACTCAGGAGAAATTAGACTTTGACTTATCTGTGGAAACTCCGTTGGGAGAAACCTTCATTACATCCACTTTGTTTATAAGTCTTGTTTGGTTCAAATCGGTACCCTCACATTACGTCGATCTTATTTCATTAAAAATACTTGCATTTGACGTGATTCTGTGGATTGATTGGTTAACTACTTATCATGCAAAAATTGATTGTTTTCGTAAGGTTGTTAGCTTTCATATTCCTAATCAACCTATTATGCTTAATTCAAACGACCAAACCATTAAAATCAATCACGGTCATCTCAAGCCATAAAGCTATTCGTTTATTGAAAAACGGATGTCAAGCTTTCTTAGCTCATATCATGGATTTAAATAAAAAAATCGTCGGTTTTAAACGATATTCCTATTGTTAATAAATTTCGACGTATTCTCTCAAGAACTTCCCGCCTACCCCGAGCGTGAAATTGAATTTTGTATCGACCTTGAACCCGCAGACAAAACCTATTTCCAAAGCCCCATATCGAATGGCTCTATTGAACTTCGTGGAGTTAAAGACCCAACTGCAGGAATTGTTAGACATTGGCTTTATTCGTCCTAGTACTTCTCCTCGGGGTGCTCCTCTGTTCTATTCGTGAAGAAGAAAGATGGGAGTATGCGACTTTGTATTGATTATCGGGAGTTGAATCACGTCACCATCAAAAATAGGTATCCATTGCCACATATTGATGACTGTTTGACCATTTGCAAGGAGCCAAATTCTTTTCAAAGATCGATCTTCGTTCCGGATATCACCAATTGAAGATTAGAATCCACGACATTCCAAAGACGGCTTTCGGAACTCCCTCGCAGACGGGCATTATGAATTCCTAGTCATGTCCTTTGGATTGACTAATGCTCCTGCTGCCTTCATGGATATGATGAACCGAGTATTCAAGGAATATTTAGATCACTTTGTGGTCGTCTTTATTGATGACATCCTTATTTATTCCAAAAGCCGTGAATATCATGAGCAACACTTGAGGCTGACACTCCAAAAGCTTCGTGAATATAAGCTTTATGCCAAGTTGAAGAAATGCGAGTTCTGGCTTGAAGAAGTAGCATTCCTTGGGCACGTGGTATCAAGTCATGGAATATCCATTGACCCAAAGAAAGATTGAAGCTATTCAAAGTCGGGAACAACCTAAAATCAATGATCAAGCACGTAGCTTTCGGTTTAATTTGGTTATTATCGGAGATTCGTGGAAGGATTTTCTCGAATCGCTATTCCATCGATTCATTGACTCGGAAAGATACAAAGTTCTATTGGAGGTAAGAATGTGAGAAGAGTTTTCAAGAACTCAAGAGGAGACTTATTTCAAGACTGCTCGACAATACCATCCGCTCGGAGGGATTTGTCATCTATAGTGATGCTTCAGCAAAGGGTTGGGATGTGTTCTCATGCAACATGGAAAAGTAATAGCCTATACCTCGCGACAACTCAAAGAATATGAGAGGAATTATCCTACTCATGATCTAGAGTTAGCATTTGTTATCTTTTGCACTTAAAATTTGGAGGCATTACTTGTATGGGAGAAAGTGGAGATCTTTACGGATCATAAAAGCCTCAAATATTTCTTCACTCAAAAGGAACTCAACATGCGACAACGACGTTGGCTAGAACTGCATTGAAAGATTATGATCATACCATCCAATACCATCCTCGAAAAGCGAACGTGGTAGCCGACGATTGAGAGTAGAAAATCATATGCAAGCACGAAAGCGATGTTGTCGCAAAGAGCCCATTTTGTGTGACTTGCAAAGGATGGAGATAGAGTTAAAGACTCGAGGACGCATGTGATGATGAGCGAGTAGTATACGAGTAGAACCGACTTTAATCGATAAAGTTAAAGTCGCTCAAGCTACTGGACTCCAGAAATTATGATGCGTATGAGGAAAAAAGTGCAAGAAGGTGCTACGCCGGAAGCAAGAATCGATGAAGAAGGAATACTTGAGTCAACTCAAGACTTTGTGTTCCTAACGACCACGATTTAAAGTATAATATCATGATGGAGGCGCACAACACACCATTTGCAATCCATCTCGGGAGTACCAAATGTATCATGATATTCACATACATTTTGGTGGAGCAATATGAAGAAAGAGATAGTATTTGTTTATCTCAAGGTGTCTAACTTGTCAACGAGTTAAAGCGAGCATCAAGTACCAAAAGGTCCATTGCAACCACTTGAAATTCCGAATGGAAGTGGGAGCACATTACCATGGATTTCATTCACGGTCTTCCTAAAGTTTCTCAAGGCATTGATGCGATTTGGGTCATTGTTGATAGATTGACCAAGTCCGCTCATTTCTTACCGATACGAGAAACTTATACACTTGAACGTCTTGCTTCAGTATGTACATAAACGAGATTGTAAGATTGCATGGTATGCGGTATCCATAGTTTCGATCGAGACCCAAGATTCACTTCACGATTTTGGGTTAGTTTGCAAAAAGCTATGGGCACGGACTTACGATTTAGCTTTAAGCATATCATCCTCAATTTGGACGGACAATCGGAGAGGACTATTCAAACTCTTGAAGATCTATTAAGACTCTGTGTCCTTGATTTCAAGGGAGTTGGGACAAGTTCTTACCATTGGTGGAGTTTTCCTACAACAACAGCTTATCAAGCAAGTATGGCATGGCTCCATTCAAAGCGTTGTATGGAAGAAAGTGTCGTTCTCCAAGATTTGGGATGAGGTGGGTGAAGCAACGTTGTTGGGACCGGAGTTGAGTACGTATGACTACGGAAAAGATTCAAACGATCCGACAACGTATAAAAACCTCACAAAATCGACAAAATAGTTATCTTTGATCTTCATCGAAAGGACGTGGAATTCGATATAGGAGATCATGTGTTGTTAAGAGTTGCTCCATGGAAAGGAGTTACAAGATTTGGAAAGAGAGGAAAACTTAATCCTCGATTCATCGGTCCATTTTAATCCTCGATCGAGTAGGAATATGGCCTATAGACTGCTTTTTACCGCCAAATATGTCTCGTGTTCATAACGTTTTCACATATCTATGTTACGTAAATATGTGAAAGACCCGAACCATATTATTGAGTTAGAACCGGACGAAATAGCGGAAGATTTGACGTATGAAGAGGTTCCTGTTCAAATTTTGGATAAGAAGGAACATATTCTACGCTCCAAGGTTATACCTCAAGTCAAAGTTTTGTGGAGGAACCACGATGTTGAGGAAATGACTTGGGAGTTAGAATCTGAAATGAAATCAAGGTATCCTTACCTCTTCAACATACCAGTATCGTATCCTAATTTCGAGGGCGAAATTTCATAAGAAGGGGAGGTTGTAAGACCCCATCTTTTTATAAATAAAGATGAATTTTTCTATAAATATTATTTTGAATATTATGGAATAAATTTGATATAATGTTATAGTTGTGGGTAATATTTATAAATTTTGCAAAGTATGCAAGTTGTTATAAAATATTCGTTTGGTCCTGGGAATATTCTTTTGTTAGGGAATATTCGCATAATGGCTCAATCATTGGTGGACCCCATAATGTAATTATTGTCGGATTGAGAAAACGACAAAAATATTTTATAAAAAATAACTACGGAGGTGTTACCAAGTTAAACTCGCTGAATTGAACTATGGTAAAAGTAAAGAATGCGATGTCTGGCGTAGCATAGTAGTAGCACCAGATTGATTATTGATGCTTACGTGAGAAGTCACTCACTATGCTCAATTATTACTACGATAAGAATTGCGATCATATCTCTTATATTATTGATTCAATTATTGTCACAAGATATCATCGTATAATATGTTATAGTATTAAATCAATAATTGAGACGACAAGTTATAAATGATTAATAATTGTTGAAAGATTAAATATGTGTTGATGAAAAAAAATAATTTGTGGTAAGTTTGATTATTTTATGGGGGCTCATATGTCATCATCTAAGAGTCTCTTCGTCAATAGTAATTACCTTCGTCAATAGTAATTACCCTTGTGAATAGTATTTACCTTCGTCGATAGTAATTACCTTCGTCAATAGTAATTACCCTTGTGAATAGTATTTACCTTCGTCAATAGTAATTACCCTTGTGAATAGTATTTACCTTCATCGATAGTATTTACCTTCGTTAATAGTAATTACCTTTACCAGACGTCGAACCACTTGTCGTTTCACATTACAAAAGCGCCGAACCACTTGTCGCTTTTCACATTACAAAGCGTCAAACAAAACCGTCAAGCCACTTGCCTTTTCACACGGCGGTGCTAAGCTAGAAATCTTCTATAAATAGAGGCCTAGGGCTTCATTATTTTTCACTTAATTCATTCAAGCTATAGAGAGAAAATATAGAGAATAAGAGAGAAAGAAGAAGAGTATTTTGTTACTACACCGCCGCAGATTCAATCTTCTACCAAATGTAAGGGGTGTTATTCTTTCTTATTCATGAAGAGAACTGTTGTTATTCCATCGCTTATTATTACATTGGAATAACTCATGTATCATGGTTTACCCTATACTTGGTGACATTCTTCTATGATTCTCATTGGAACATCCTGCATCGTGTGTTTTACACCGGACTGGTTAAAATCTTTATTATTCGTTGGAACATCCATGCTCGTGTGTTTTACTAACCGGACTGGTTAAAATCTTTATTATTCATTGGAACATCCTGCATGTGTGTTTTACACCTGGGACTGGTTAAAATCTTTATTATTCTCTGTTTGAATATCCTATCGTGTGTTTTTTACCGGATCCGGGTTCCATCTTTATTATTCTCGTTGGAACATCCGCTTGGTGTGAATTTCACCGACACGGTTCCGTTATTTATTATTCTCATTGGAATAACCACATGCGTGTTGATCTATCGCATGCATGGTGATTTCTTTTGTTATTCCATTCTTTATTATACCCGGTTGGTTAAAACTTTGACTTCTATACTCCATGAAATTAGTGTAATATCCTTGATATTTTGCGTTTCATCCAAAGATCTTTTCATGAAAATATTCTTACGATCATTCTTGAATTTTACTCTACAAAAGCGAAGATCATATTGATAATTTGGGCGTTAATAATTCCGGATAAAATAATTCTTGAACTTGTTTTATTGAATTCTTATATCATTGTCATCATCCTCATGTTTATATTTTTTTAAAGTCATCGTGGCACATAGTGTATAGATGGACTTGGTATGATTATGATTGAGAGACTATCTTGGTGTAATCACGACCGTAATGTTACAAATGATGTGGTAAAAAAAAATCCTCGAGTGGTAGTAGTGCATTGATGGACGATTGTTGGCATGATCATGACCATTAATGAATACACAAATATTCTTGCCCGTAGTGCATGAATAATTGTGGTCGTGATACTAAAGAATATCCTTGGTAGTAGTGCGAGGGTGATTCGATGATGTGGAATATTTATTAAAGTTTGAGTCTCAACTATATAACGTTGATGAAAAACCTTTTAAAACCTAAAAGATAGTAGACTTTATTTTCTACTTGACTCTTTTAATGGATCAGATATTCACCGCAGCAGTTAAACTGGTTGTCTATTGTATTTTATCGGTTTAACATTATCAAGACTATTGATAATTTATTACGCATTATCTTAGTCATAATATTTCTTCTTTGGGCTAGTTGAGCTCACCCTTTCTTTCACCGCTTTCTCTTGTGAAATGAGAATATAGCCGGGACGAGTCTGGGAAACGAGTGATGGTCCCAAGATAGCATTAGTAGTCCTCACTATTACGTGAAATAGTGTGATAATAATTGTAATGAGGACTCCTTTTTGAGTTTGTATAATATCTAGTAGACGATATTTGTATTTAAACTCACGTTTATGTCGTATCATATACACTACGATTATGTTAGTAAGTTGTATTTAAATTCGTACCATGTAAGTGGCGACCCAAGATGGGTGATGTATACCTAATTTTGGGGCGCCACAAATTTCGCTTATTTAAACGAACCTCTTAATAAGTTTTGGTATTCAAGGATCACCTTTTCATACCTCGTGATTTATGCAAAACACTTAATAATCGGCATTGATATCATGCCTTAACCAAATTCGTCCTTTTCTCGACCAAGAGTTCTTATCATATCAATTTAATAAGAACGACTTTTTAAAATACATTTGATTTAACAAATTTAAACACGCTTGATCTAGCCGATACAATTATTAGCATAGATCTATCTCATAAACAGATTCATGAATGAAGAACTTTAATTTAATTCACAGTTCAATAATAGTAGAACTGGAATTTAATTGCACAAAGTGCGAATTTCAATAATCATTATAGATGTAAATAATCATCAATAATTATTCACTAATATGCTTTGAAATTATAACTCGAGTTTGAAGTTAGAAACTTGCCTCAAATGCATGAGATTTATTTCTACGATTAATTAATTTATATCCACTATGCAGATTAAATTATCTTCCTTTGAGAGACCTATAGTTAATCTTTCAATTAGTCATAGTATAACATGTAATCACATAGATATTATACATTACATTTAGTTCTTATAAATATTATCTTGTCTTGATAATGTTACTATTAAGTAACAACATAATATTAATAATCTTGATAATATTTAATTCACTTTTTAGTATTATTAGTCCCTTAATAATACATTCATTTGCTCACTAATATTATTAATATCTTAATAATGTTTTAATACCTTACTAATATTATTAATCCTCTTAATAATATTTTAATTATGCATTAATATTATTATCTTAATAATATCTTACTTATGCTTTAGTATCATTAATCATTTAATAATACTTTTAATCCTTTACTAATATTATTACTCATTTAATAATATTTTATTTATTTACTAATATTATTAATCATTGAATAATATCTTATTCCATTACTAATATTATTAATCATTTAATAATACTTTAATCATTTATCAATGCTTAAATCAAATATTATTAACCATTTAATAATATTTTAAAGAAATTTTAATCTTAATATTTTTATTTACTTATCAATATCATATTCTAATATTATTAATATCATAATAATATTTTAATAATTTATTGGATTAATAAACAATTTATTCTAATTGTTCACCCTTTATTAAACCTCTTATTTAATATCCAAAAAGGTCATAAATAATATTTCTTATCATAAATTACCAAAGTGCTCTAAGATAGTCATGATATGATATATTATAAGTATTCAAGCATAAAAATCACATTTTTCTTATTAAAGACATCATTTAACTATTTATTTCCTTTTATTCATAACTTAATCATTTTTAGGAAAAATAGTAAACTGATTCCAAAAATTCATAGCTTCTGTATTTTGATAGAATATGAACCCACAAGGATCCCCAAATTTTTCTGGAATTTTAGAAAATGATCTAGTATTTTTAAAGTTTCCAAAACACTCGGATCTTGCTTCATTTTTAATATATTGAGTTTTGCTTAGAAAAATCTGAAATTTTCAGGATATGCTCTCCGAACATATATGAACACACTGTAAAAATTTCGGAATTTTCCAATGTATACACAGTGAGATTTACGAAGGTAAAGTTTTAGGAGTCCTTTACGGAAATAGTCATTACGCACAATCTATAACTCGAAACGTGTCCGTTCTTTTTCCTCCATGTAGATAACTTCTCAAGGTACCTCTGTGAATTTTCCAAGATTTTTAAGGGACATGAAACTGTCTTAAACAGACCCAAGAAAAACGGGACAGAAGCTATTTTAGGGTTTTTGAACCCTTAACATTCCAAGTGGGTTGTTTTGGGGAAATCAGCTCCAAAGGATTCAAAACTTACTAGATTTGTGTTCTATCACTTGGGTTTACTAAATAACTCATGTATCTAGCACCCCCCTTCGACGGATCACAAATCTAAATTGGAAAATTTGAGTTACACAAGATTTAGTGGAAGAAAACAAGAGTTTTCACCCTTGGAGAACATATGCTCATATTCTTCCTCTAAGCCTTTGATCTAACACTCAAGATACTTAGTTCCATAGATGATGATATATAGGACTTGGGAATCTTGAGTATTTGTTCATAACCCCAACAAAACTCAAGCAAAAAAAACAAAGTAGAAAAAGATGATCAAGGTTAGGTTATACATTGATTTAATGGCAACCTTCCTTGATTTACCAAAGTAAGTGATGAGCTTTGGATGCATGAACAAATTAGCACTCCTCTCTCTCTCTCTATATGGACGAAATTCTCTCTCCTTTCTCTCTCTAGAAGTGGCTAGCTTGGGAGAAATTATAAGAGGAAGAATGAGAGAAGAAATGAAATGAAATGAAAAGATGAAGTAAAAGGATACTTACAAAAAATATAGATACACTTGGTGTATCTAGCTATTATCCCCCATACTTTCTTTAACCCATGGATAGAAGCATTGTAATATCCCGATATTTTCTATAAAATTAAATCAGAAATTTTGCGTATAAATTTTTTTATTTATTTAATGATGAGAATATGTGTCAAGTAATGTGAATGATAAATGCAAATATATTTATTTCTTGAAAAATTAGAAATAATTTTAGAATTATTAATTATTACAAATTATCTTTTTACAAGAATTAATTTTGTAAGCGTAAATGTTTTATTAATTATTTTCCATGAAAATATGATTTGATATTATTAAATAATATATGAAATGATGACAACATTATTATAATAATTATTTTATTATATGAATTTATTTCAGATTAATTATGTTAATTATTTAACTTAATTATTAATGTTATGTGTGAGATAAATTAGATATGGAATCCAAACTCTAATTTTGGATTTTCGATTAAGGAATGATAATAATAATAATAATAATAATAATATATTATTTGTCTGTATTATAGATATGTATGCTATGTGTGTAAGGTTAATGTGTGGAATGGTTTTAATGTATTATAGCCAAACCCTAAATACTAGTCTGATAAACCCTAATTCTGGTTCTAGAATAAGGAATGATGATAATGATAAAATATTATATGTATATTATTTTATTTCAGTACGATAAATATGTACTGTATAAGCGTGGACTGATAATGTTGGTTAAAGTATGTGAATAATGTTAACCCTAGTATTATTTTACTAAACTCTAATTATTATTTAGAAAATCCTAATTATGAATTTATAACCCTAATTGACCAATTTGTAATAGTCAACTGGGGAAGCCCTAATTGTAAATTTTGAAATGTTTAATGTTAATTAGTGGACCTAAAACTAATTAACAAGTTCTATGTATTTAGAAACTTAAACTATATTAGAAAACCCTAATTATAATTTTTATAAACTAAATTTTTATTTTAAACCCTAATTAGAAATCCTACAATTTTGTGCTAAACCCTAGGGTTAAACCCTAAGGGTCAAACCCTAAGGGTTTGCAATGTTATAACTTTGCCATTTAATTTAATTGCCAAATGACAAAAATGCCCCTATTGCATAATTGAAGCTAACTTGCATTATTGTCCAACATTTTAGCTAGTTATCCACTTGTGAATTTGCATGCTCAGTAAATTCTAGAAGATCAATAAACAAACATCAATAATTCATCCAATACATTGCACCACTTTATTTATATAGAATTAGAAAGAGAAAGTGTGGTATTATTGCTCATTTTATCACAACACTCATCCTAGACCCTCTCTCTCTAAAAGCTACGAAATTATGTTGTATACCGGTCCTAAACACATTCACGATCAACAACAACAAATCGTAAACATAGAATCAAGAATTGCTCATTGAAAAGGTATAAAACTAATCTTTACAAATTGATCTTTGATCTTACATTAAAAATTGTGATTATGTGTTGTAATATGTTCTATGTAGTCTAATTTAGTGATCTCGGGTTAGTATCTTACACACCCATAACATCTAAGTACTCAATTTGATGATTTTTTAAAATCTGGAAAAAGTTATTTTTGTTTTCTGACATCAAATGTCAGGGACTTTAGATCCGTGTGTGTTAGGTGTTTTATATTTTTTATGTTTTGGATATGTTCTATGATATGTGGTCTTTACTCTGAAACTTGAATCAAGCCTAGATCAGGTATAGATCAAAAGTTATTAATGGTCAAAGTGCATTGACCGATCATTTAAACCGATTACGGAAAACCGGAAAATTTCCAGATTTCCAAAAACATTGACAAGCAAATGTCAGTCATTATAGATTTTTGGTTGTTATGTGTTTTTGTTGTTTTATAGTTTATATCTATATCATGCCATGTTTCCTTTAATCTGAAAGAGGAATCAAGTCCATATCATGTGTAGATCGAACGGTATAGCAAATAAAAACCGGTTACCGGGCCATGATCGGGTACCATCTGGGCAACCCAGAATTGTTAAAAACGTGGCTGACCACGTTTTGTAACTTCCAGATCTAATCAAATTGTTATGTTTTGTGCTTTTTGTTGTAATGATGTTGTAGCCTGATATGTGTACTTTAGATTAGTGTCTTTACATTACTCAAATCATAAACAGGATTCATGTGGTGAACGGTCAAAATGACTGATTTGATCACGAGAGCATTTTCTGGAATTTCCAGAAAATGGGAAGAACAGTTTTCTGGCACCATTTGACCAAGCTATAACTTGTTATTTTGTTGTTTTTTAGTTGATTTGTTGTTGTAGTATTGTTCCTTGACATACGGACTGCATTTTGAAACCATTAGACCACATGAAACAAGAACGGACCTATATATAATCGAGCATCAAAGTAGGTAATTTTCAAACCGTATGCGGGCCCGTAAAACCCGGATCTTGTTCTTGGTGACTTTGCTTGCTTAGATCTCTTTGTTGTTATGTTATTTAATCAAAATAATTGTTTTATTGTGTTGTCTTGTACGAGTACTACAATATGTGGCCAAGATCATGCCCAGAACGTTAACAGATTGTAATTTATAGCTGGTCAAACTACCCCCCTCAAACACTGACTTGTTTCCTGGGTTTAGGCTCAAGAACACCTATAGCGACAGTTTCGTCGCTATAGGGCCCTTTAGTGACACTTATTTTCGAAAATTAATTACTTTAATTAAATAAATAGAAATAAATGGTTTTTAATTATTAAAATTACATAATAAATTATGAAAAATTATTTTAAAGTCCGAAAAATAGTTTTTAATTATTTTGTGTATATTTCAAAAATATTTAGTATTTTTGGAATACAAAAGGTATTTATTTATTTAATTATAATATTAAATAAATTATTTAAAAATGGTTTTAATTCATGAAAAATTATATTATTGTGTTAGAAAATATTTTAAGTTATTTTTGATGAATTTTAATATTTTGTGATGAAATTTCATTAATTAATTAATATTAATGATATTTAAGTTATTTAATAAATGTATTAAATAAATTATGAAAAATAGAATTAATGATTTATAAATCATATAAAAATGATTTAAAGGTTATAAAAATATTTTAAGTTATAAAATATAACTTTTGATATTTTGTCATGAAAAATATTAATATTTTAATATTAATGATATTAAGTTAATAATAAATGATATTAAGTTTATTTAATAATTATATTAAATAAATGATTTAAAAATGGTTTTATTTATTTAAAAATCATTTAAAAAGGATTTAAATGAATTAAAAATATTTTAAGTTATAATTAATGGCTTTTAATATTTGGATAAATAGTGCATTAATGTTTTAATATTAATGATAATAGAATTATTTGATATTTAAATCATTTTATAATGATTCCGATGTTTGAAAATTTGTGATAAATTATTATAATTGTTTGAAAATTATTGTAAGTCAGTTAAAAATGATATGACTGTTATTTAATTATTCTAAATGGATATTGAACTATATGATAGAGTCTTAAACTCGATAATTACCTGATAAAGTCGTCGGTATGCTGACAGGTTTCAGAAATTGATTTAGATTTGTATAATATGTCTGTATATGTATTTGTTTGTGATGTAATGACCGTAAAATGTACGTGACAATGTGATTAGGTTATGTGCTGACTGCAATAAGCAATGTTGTGTATTATGATATGTGATTCTAATCGATCAAATGATCTTATTAATGATAGGTTTCTGTATAAAAGATAAATCTAAGTTTCGTAACAGTAAGCAGCAGACCAGGCAAGTATCCTACCTTTGCATTTTCTTTATGCAATGGACACGAGTAAGAGGTTTCAGAATTATATATTATAAACTCTATTGCGATATATTCTATATCCGATCATTGTTTATCAACATGTTAGTATATGGTAATTCAGATATATATTATGTTCGTTAATTTCTATAAAATGGTTTTACAAGTGTCCCCACTTGGATAATCATTGTATTCAATTACATGTTGATATATATATATATATATATATATATATGCATCTAAGCTATTCGATCAGCTAGACACAGATTCAGAAATATCGTTGATTATAATAAAACCTTTTTTGTATCCAATCAAATTTCTTTGGTTTGGACTCAAGACTAAGTATGAACATCCCGAATATGGGAAAACTTTTATGCGCAAGTATGACAGAGTGAAACGATAACATCGTTCTTGTATGTAGTGTTGATCAACACAGGTCCATGGGATGTACACCTCGCGTGCGTAAGCTATGACGGTTTGCGGATGAATTTCATGCTCAACCATTTTGAAAAATGTAAAACAATGTTCATAATATGTCGACTACCCTATATATAGTCAATACGTAGTTTCAAAAGTTTTGGTATAGAATTGATAGATGGTTATGATTTGTTCAGTTTACTTCACAACTATTAATTCGTTGTAGAAGTGATATACAATGTAAACATTTATTTTTTTCAGCTAATTATACTTATAATTGTTATTACTTGCTGGGCACTTAAATGCTCATCCTTGCTTAAATTTAAATGTTTTCAGCTAAGCATGATCAACTGGAAGGTACAGCCAAGAACAAGTGAAAAGAAAAGTAAACAAAATATGTTTAATGGTATCTTTTGTAATGGTTAGACAATATATAGACCATGGTATTTATTATCTATCATGTAATATATTGTAGCAAAGGTTGCGTACTTGGGATTAGACTCTGATAAATGTAAGTTAAGTTTGAAATTCATATTATTGATATTATTGTTAGTATTATTCCGCTTATAGAAATGGTATCGTAAAGCACCGAGTTCGGGTTTCAAGTACCCGGATTTGGGGGCGTTACAGGTTCGTATCAGAGCTTTAGGGTTAGAAACCTTAGGTGGGTTAGACCTTAGGCTATAACCTTGGGACAGAGGGAAACGTTGAAAATATAATTAACTCATATAGAGTTTATTAAGAGATGAATTGAATAAATTCATCATCAAATAAAGAAAAAGATAACTTATATAAAACTACTATATGTTGTGTGTATATATTAAGTGCTAATTAAGATAGTTTGTGTATAGATGTTAGATAGAAAGGATTAGGATACCCTCAGGTCGTAAAGAATAAGTCAATCATATCTCCAAGACCGAGCCAATATCAAAGCCAATAGCTGAAATAGAGGCTCACATTGAAAGCTACCTCAATGAGGTGGTTATTTTGGAAAGTATAGTACCAGACCCAGAAACGATAGTATTACTGATAGGAAGAATATGGTTAAAGAATATGTGGTAAATGTCGAGTTCTTAAACTCATATGTTTGTGGTGAGTTCTTAAACTCATAATGTGTTATAAGTTGGACGAGTTAAGTATAGTTTAGTGTGAATAGATTATTGAGGATGATGGGAATATATAAGATACTAAGCAATTGATCCTTAGTGATGGCATAAGAAATAAGTGGTATTAGTATTAGTTGAATATGTATGATTTTAGGTGGTGTATATGATAGGTGTGTTGGTGTAATGTAATACTTTGTATAAGTTATGTCAGCGATTCCTGACTCTTAAGTCACAAAGGGATAGCAGATGTTTAAAGCAATATGTGTTATGGTATGTCAAGTGCTATGAATATGAGTCTATATTGGATTAATGAAATAAGTTGGTATAAAGATAGTAGATGTTTATCTGAATATTGGTAAATATAGTAAACCAAATTTTCAAAATCTAATATTTTGAATATATGATCATTTGAGTAGAAAATTTTGTGTTATATGTTGAACGGATACGATATGGCTTAGAATGTAAGGTAATAAAGAATAATTTATGATTATGCCATCGAGACGAAAACGAAACCAAAGGACAGAAGAATTTGTCAACAAAGCTGGAGGACAACCAGATTCGATACAGAATCTTGCGAATATGGACGATCAAGCTATGCAGAACGGAATACCAGCCGCGGAAGATCAACCAGATAAATCGAACGTCAAACGTCAAAGACTTCAAGGCGGTCCTATTGCTAGGATGTAGAGGATCAAGTGACTCTGTAGAAGCGATTGTGATAGCTAGGATAACGGAAGGGGTAAAAGACAATTTTTACCACCTATACGATAAAAGGAAATGAGATAAAGAAAAAGTTTGTGTGCTATGTCACTACAAAAAAATGGGCCTTTAGCAACGATTTTTCGGGCAACGACTTTATAAGTCGTTGCTAAAAGTATATGTTTAGCAACAAAATTTATCATTCGTTGTAGATTGTGTCAGGCTTTCACTTTTTGCAACGAAATTCATAAGTCGTTGCAAAATTTCGTTGCTAATGCATTGGTGGGAAAAAATATCGTTAGAAATTCGTTGCAAAATTTTAGGTCACTTGATTTCCCGTCATCGTGGGCAACGAAACTTTTTTTGTTACTAAAAATGGGGCTTTAGCAACGATTTTTCAAGCAACAGCTTTATAAGTCGTTGCTAAAAGTGTATGTTTAGCAACGAAACTTGTCCTTCGTTGCAGATTGTGTCAGGCTTTCACTTTTTGCAACGAAATTCATAAGTCGTTGCAAAATTTGGAAACAAAATTTGTTAGAAATTCATTGCAAAATTTCTAACCACTTGATTTCTCCTCATCGTGGGCAACGAAAGTTTTTTTGTTGCTATATTTCGTTGCCTAATATGGACCACATTCATTGGCAACAATTTTTATTTTCGTTGCATATCTTATACAACTTTTTGCAACGACTATTAAAATGTTGCCTTAAATTAAGATAATCCCAATAAGCATGTTTTTGTAAGACCGTATTCGGTATTCGGAGAATTGTCAAAAAATATTCGTATTTAGTATTTAAAAATTATGTCCAAATGTGAAACATATTGAGAACTGTGACCTATCATTTGGAACTTTGGTCATTCGATCATTTGGGAGCAAACACAAGTTATCTATTAATATCTTGCGAGGATTAATATTTATATCAAAACATGAGATTTCCCCATATATTCCTTTCTTCTCATTCACTACATACCATTAATATAATCTCAAGAAGTTATATAATAATAATAATAATAATAATAATAATAATAATAATAATAATAATAATAATAATAATAATAATAATAATAATAATAATAATAATAATAATAATAATAATAATAATAAAGTTTCACCAATGGTGTGTAAGTTTTTTTAACTCCCATTTTCAAATTCTCATTTTTCTTGAATTAGAGGGTGTTTTGCAATGACTTATAAGATGATTAAACTAAGTTATAAGTCATTTGTTATTATTTAGTGTTTGATAATAACTTAAATTTTAACTTTTTTTTACTTATAAGTCATTATTAAATTTTTTTTCATGCTTCATGTGCTATATTTTTATTATTATTATTATTACTATTATTATAATTATTATTATATTTACTATTATTATTATTACTATTATTATTAATTTTTTATTATTATTATTATTAGAAGAATTATTACTAATCTTTATAATTTTTATTTTTATTATTATAATAATTATAATTATTACTATTATTATATTTTATTATTATTATTATTATTATTATTATTATTATTATTATTATTGTTGTTGTTATTTTTTATTTTTATTATTATTATTTTATTATTATTATAATAATTATTATTATTATTATTATTATTGTTATTATTGTTGTTATTATTATTATTATTATAATAATATAGTAGTAGTAGTAGTAGTAGTAGTAATAGTTATAATAATAATAATTATAATTATAATTATAATTATTAATTACTATTATTATTACTATTACTATTACTATTACTATTACTATTACTACTACTACTACTATTATTATTATTAATCATTATTATAATTACTATTATTATTAAATATTATTATTATAATTATAATAATAATTATAATAGTACTAATAATAAAAAAGCCTGGACCGACCCGCGGGCTTTTTAAAAAATAAAATAAAATAATGTTCTCCTTGAGAATTGAACTCTAGACCTCCAACTCTACTTAAACAAATGCTCAAACCAACTAAGCTATAATGATTTTTTATTATAAAGTCAGTTATCCGACTAAAATACTAAAAATACTAATTACATATTTACATCAAATACTAAAAATACTAAATACTAAAAAAAATCAAATTCAAAAATACTAAAATTCAAAAAAAATACTAAAATACTAAAATTCAAATTATCTTGTTAATTAATCAAAACAACAAAAATTCAAATTACATCATTAAAATACTAAAATCATAACATATTTACATCATTTACATCATAACATAACATATTATCATATTTACATATTTACATCATTTACATCATATTTACATCATAACATATTTATATCATTTAATCAAAATACTAAAATACTAAAATAAAATTTTACTCAAATATAAAAATTTTGCCATAGTTGTTATAACATATCAAAATACTAAAATTTTACCATAGTTGTATAACATATTAAAATACTAAAAGTCACTTACCCGACACTAAAATACTAATTACATATTTACATCAAATACTAATTAAAAAATACTAAAAAAAATCAAATTAAAAATACTAAAATTTAAATTATTTTGTTAATTAATCAAAACAATAAAAATTCAAATTACATCATTAAAATACTAAAATCATAATTTATATTTATATTATTTACATCATAACATAACATATTATCATATTTACATCATTTACATCATATTTACATCATAACATATTTACATCATTTAATCAAAATACTAAAATTCAAATGCTAAAATTTTACTCAAATACTAAAATTTTACCATAGTTATATAACATATCAAAGTACTAAAATTTTACCATAGTTGTATAACATATCAAAATACTAAAAGTCACTTACATCCGACACTAAAATATTAATTATATATTTACATCAAATACTAAAAATACTAATTAAAAAAAATACTAATTAAAAAAATACTAAAATATTAAAAAATCAAATTAAAAAATACTAATATTCAAAAATAATAAAATACTATAATTCAAATTATTTTGTTAATTAATCAAAACAACAAAAATTCAAATTGCATCATTAAAATACTAAAATCATAACATATTTACATCATTTACATCATAATTAACATATCATACATAACATAACATATTATCATATTTATATATTTACATCATTTACATCATATTTACATCATTAAAATACTAATTATATATTTACATCATTTAATCTAAAAAAATACTATAACATAAAAAAATTCAAATACTAAAATTTTACCATAGTTGTATAACATATCAAAATACTAAAAGTCACTTACCCGAGCATTAAAATACTAATTACATATTTACATCAAATACTAAAAATACTAATCAAATTCAAAAAAAATACTAAAATTCAAAAAATACTAAAATTCAAATTATTTTGTTAATTAATCAAAATCAACAACAAAAATTCAAATTACATCATTAAAATACTAAAATCATAACATATTTACATTATTTACATCATAATAATAACATATTATCATATTTACATCATTTACATCATATTTATATCATAACATATTTACATCATTTAATCAAAATACTAAAATTCAAATACTAAATACTAATAAAAATTTTACCATAGTAATAATAATAATAATATATCAAAATACTAAAATTTTACCATAGTTGTATAACATATCAAAATACTAAAAAGTCACTTACCTAACATATCAAAATACTAAACTAAATTACTAATTACATATTTACATTAAATATTAAAATACTAATTATTTTGTTAAAAAAATACTAAAATACTAAAAATCAAATTAAAAAATACTAAAATTAAAAAATAATAAGTAATACTATAATTCAAATTATTTTGTTAATTAATCAAAAACAACAAAAATAATAATAGTAAATTAATAATAATAATAATAATAATAATAATAATAATAATTAAACAACTAGGTTTTGAACCTAAGACCTATGGGTTATTGGGCCATTAATAAAGCTATAATAATTTGAGCCATTTTAATTTAATTAGTTAACTAAACAACCGCCATAACATAGCGATAGAGCATAATTTATTACATGAGCAAATGAGGGCAAATGAGTAATAATTTTCTACACGACAAATGGATGTTTAGGGCTAAAAATATTATGAATTACAAGGATTTTTACTTTAAAGTCACTATATATCTTACTATATCTTTTTTAATACTTTTGTTTTAAAATAAAGGTAGAGAGATGGTACTAATAAACTATATATACATATTTAGTTTTTTTAAAGTCATATATATATATATATTAGAGAGAAGTCTAGGATTAAAATTATGAGAGACTCATGTGGAATTGTTCAAAATTAGTATGATTTATTAATTAAAAGAATTTATCATGTAACATTAACTTAGCCATATAATTTTATTGGTCTTATTAACTTTTAGTATATTTTAATTCTAGGGAAGGATTTGTTGTTTTCAAATATAAGCAGTGAGACACTACCAAAATTTTATAAATAATACTATTATATAATTGCCCTCATTATACTAATATATATATATATATATATATATATATATATATATATATATATATATAAGCATTAAATTGGTGGGTCTTCATTTATCTTAGCATGAACTTTCGGTTTGCATGAAGGCTTGGCGGTGTATGTTGTTAGGAGTCTTAGGGTAAGTGACTTTAGGATAAAAATTTCCTTGCTTAATTTCAGTTGGTTTGAACATTTGTTTAAGGAGTGCGGGAGTTCTAGAGTTTAATTCTTAAGTAGGATATACTTACAAGTACTCCTTCACTTCGAGAATGAAAGTGATGATTGATTTTATGCGAATTTAAAAAAAATGTCAAATTATAAAATTATTCATATTTAAAATCTCATCTAATTGCATATTTTCTATACATGACTAGTGATATTATATAAATATTTATAAATAATAAAAATATAACATTTAATACTAAGGATATTACGCACAAATTATTGTAAAAAAAAAATAGATTATTTAATATAAGTAAATATTTAACTTGAGATTACATAAAATAATAAGAACTTTTATTCTTAGATGGAGGGAGTAACTTAAATCATGAATATATTTTTAAGTCCAAAAATAAAACATAAAAAAAAGAATAGTAATGGTATACCCCTAGCTATTCTTAGTTCTCCTTTTACCTTTTTTTCAATATATATTATAAAATTAAATTATAATACTATCGATTCTAAAGAAACCATAAAAGATGAAGAAAAAGTTATTATGTTTTATGAACTAAAACAGAATAAAGTTATTCAAAAATGACTTATAAGTCATTCCTAATAAGATAGTTTGACTCATATTAATGTAATATCAATTTTATCCCTATTTTATTTAATTTTTTTTAAAAAAATAAATTTGTAAAATAAAAGAGTGAGATGCAATGTCATTTTACTTGGCGTTAAAATTTTTATTTTTATTTTTTTATAGCTGATGTCTTATATACTCCTTCATTTCCAATGCCGATGACAGAGAATAAACATAAAAAATATCGATGTTTGTAAACAAGTACAAGAGATCAAAGACATTAAAAAAAGAGAGATTCCAACGTCAGTTAAAGTGATGTTACATCTTACTCTTTTTTTTACAAATTTTCTTTATACAAAAATTTTAAAAAAGTTACAATGTCAGTTAGTTTGGCATTGTATCATATTTTTATTGTTTTCAAATTTCTTTAAAAAAAATAAAATCATTTAAAAAAAAATTAAGATAATTTTTTTTTTAAATTCGTTTTTAAAAAAAATATTTTTAAAGTGGCGTTGGATGCATTTCTAATTTTTAGCCAATGTACCATATCAGGCCCCTTTTTTGCCCTAACACTCTGTCCCCAACATATAAGATTGAGCAAAAAATGGGTATAATCGAATTCATCAAACGAACCAAAATAATTTAACCAAAATTTTTCGATTATTGATTATTTTTAACATTTCTGATTATATCCAAATTATTTACGATTTTTCGGTTAGCTTATACGGTTTCACTTTTTTGAGTTATTTGGTTAAGCTGAATAACAAGAATAAAGCGTTCTAAATGATACAACCCTTATAACACAAGAAGGTTGTGTTTGATAAACACGAAATTAAGATCTCGAATGATTATGATGTCTTAATAAATTAGATCATCCGAATGGTTATGAGGTGCGAATCTAAAAAGTGTCGATAATAACTAAAAAGTAAGTTATCTCTTAATGACACTATTTTACCATTTTAAAGGGTAAAACTTTATTTAATAATTTTAAATATTCAATTTAATAAAAAATGAGTGCATAATATTGTTGAATATATTTATATAAAAGAATTATCAAAAAAATTAATTAAGAGAGTACCTCTTAATTATTAAGATTTTATTTTTTTGTGTTATCGATTAAGAGGTATTTAGAGAATAACAAAAAAAACAAACAACATCACGCCTTCTTGAAGCGAATAAAGGCGGTACCCATTTAAGAAAGCAATCGACGTAAACAAACAACACAAACAACACGTAATACTTAAAATAATAATATGAGTATCAGAGTTACTCAGCCGTCAATCACTCAGCCCCAGAGCCCTAGAGCCCCAAACCCAGAGATCTCGACTCAAGTCTCAATCTCTCACGGCCCATCGCCTCATCGCCTCATCGCCTTCGACGTCATCATCAGTCAATCTCGAACTCTCGATCTCTCATCCGGTCTGACATCTTCAATTCTTCGTCGGCCCTTTATCTCGAACTCTCGATCCCTCATCTGACATCTCTCATCTCGATCTCTCAAGTCTCATCCGATCCTCTCTCAGAAGTCAGAATCTGTTTCTGCCCTAACCCAGATTGTGAGTTCTTGTTCTTCAAATTGTGAGTTCTTGTTCCTTAAATTGTGAGTTCTTGTTCCTCAATTGTTATTTTAAGTTTTTAACTAGTACTTGTTTTTGAATATTTGACCTGTAGACTGCGGCCTATTTAGATCTGGAAGGTTGATAGACTTCGTAGTATTATTAATTTGTTATGTAGTATAACAGATATTTTAGGAAAGAAAGCTTCTTTACCAATTCACCTTTTGAAACTGGTTGTAGTGTGGTTTTTCTGGTTAGTAGCTTTAAAACATGGTAAAGTTATGCAGGTGGGGTAAATTATTGGAAAAAATCTCATTTTTGATTGGATGCTCTGCAATAGAAGACAAGCTTCAAGAAGGAGTACCTTCTTGTATAGAAATTCTTTCTAAGGCTGGAATCAAGATTTGGGTGCTAACCGGGGACAAGATGGAAACAACAATAAATATAGCTTATGGTTAGTTTATATGTAATCTGGTGCTTCCTTTTGCTAAAACTTCTTTATTCATGTGATAATTTCTGCAAATTCTTAAATCTTGTATCTGTGTTCTACTTGTTTCAGCATGCAAGTTGATTAATAATGACATGAAACAGTTTGTAATCAGTTCAGAAACTGACGCTATCAGAGAAATTGAGAGCAAAGTAAGCAGGACTTTAGATAAAGTATTTTGTTTCCATGTAGAATCAATTTTTTAGGCTTCAGATTATCTGTTTACCTGTACACTTTATACTGTCAAGGTGACCAAGTGGAGATTGCACGTTTTATCAGAGATGCAGTTAAAAATGATCTGAAAAAAATTCCACGATGAGTCCAAACACTACCTTCATACAGCGTCTGGAGTCTGCGTATAATGGTGATAGATTTTTTGAAATGGGTTTATTAAACAAATTATAAAATGGCTTGATGAGGCTTTGATTTTGTTAAAAAAGTATGGGTAAGTGGGGATTGATTTCTTATATTTTATTCATGCTTTTGGCTTAATATAATTTTGGTTAGTGTGTTTGTTGGTTATTTGTTGATTGTATTTCTTGTTTTTTATGATCCAACTCCTACTCAACTATATGGCTTAGATGTATTTTTAATTTGCGACAGTTTAAAATGGTTACTGCATATAATGCTAATAGATTTTTTGAAATGAGTTTATTAAACAAAGTTTAAAATGGTTTGGTGTGGCTCTGAGTTTGTTAAAAAGTATGGGTAAGTGGAAGTGGGGGTGGGTGGGGTTGATTGGTTTTATTTTATTCATGTTTTTAGCCTAATATAATCTGGGTTAGTGTGTTAGATGGTTATTTATTGATTGTATTTTTGGGTCTGTGTTAGTTACTTATTTGTTGATTTTGTTTCTTATTTTTTTAATGACAACATGAATACCACTCTAGAACAAAATTAGCTCTTCTGATTGATGGAAAATGTTTGATGTATGCTTTAGTCCCAAGTTTGCGATCAATGCTACTGAATTTGAGCTTGAATTGTAGCACAGTAGTTTGTTGCCTTAGACCTAACATGTTATTATCTACTATTAGCATGTAGAAATTCATATACACACATTTACATCATAAAATATTTCTCCCAAAATTAATTCTCTCGGGCAAGGAGCTAGTAATATAAGAGGGAAGCTGGGAAATTTTCAGGTGGTGGATCTGATTTCTTATGGGTACAAATCTCATGTGTAATCTTTGTTTGGTTTTTACTTGATCTTGTGTCCATTGATTTTTTTTAGGAGATGTTGTATATGTTTTTTCATGCGTGTTATTTCCATTTCTTCTGGGTTTGCAGTCTACACTCTACATAACATGTCCCTTGAACACTATTCTTTATTTGAGAAATTCTCCCCCTTAACAAATTGAGTTACTCAAATTGCAACTGATCTTCGTTGTAGTTTTGTAATGTGCATAAATGAGCTAGGAAATCATTGTCCCAGAATTATTAAAAAATTTGGCCTTCAATGAGAGCATATGATTTACAAAAGGAAGGCAGAAAGATGGCTAATTCCTCTTAAATTTTTGGCTCACTATGGCACATTTTATGGGTAATTAAGTGCATTGCCAAATTTACATTCAAGTCTTCTATTTGGATCATAAAGGTGATGTTGCTATACATGTATTCCTATATTGCATGTTGTAATCTCTAGACATCAATTGTGAAGGAGTACCAGGACCAAACAACTGTAGTGTTTTTCTACATCTTATTGAAATAAACCCAAGTGATACGGAAATGGTTGTGATCGTATATTCAGTAAGAAAACTACAAACCCCCCATTCTGATGCCATTTGGGTTTTTAGCTAAAACTTTAATTGAAACTTTGATGGTTTGCTAAAATTTATTTTTATTACTGAAACTATAAGCAAAATAAGAAGCGTACTCAATTAGTTAATGAACCAAAAGCTAGTAGTATCCTGTTTATCAAGTTGAAATATGTTTGTCTGTGACTGATTTGGGAGGGTTACTTCCTTTTTGTCAAATATTGTACTGTCAATGTACTAGAAATACTATTTTCCTATTGGTTTTAATATATTGGGTTTCCTCCTATATTTTTCAATTATTATGTTGATGTCTTTACCGAATCTTTATGTTCATGTCTCCTCCTCCTAAACAAGTGGAGTAGTCGTTGCGACTGTGTAAGAGTGGTTATTATTAAAGAAAATTATTACCCTTTTTCGTATCTGTCTATCAATACACATACATGCAGATGCATGTTATGATAGACCCATTAATGTTATGATAGAGAGGATTGAACCAAAACATCGCCCTTCGGATGGACTTGTTAGTACTTATACTGCTGGCGACGTTAAGCCTGCAAACCTTAATCCTAAAAGAAGCAGCCCAAAGGCAAAGAGTTCCACCCGCGAAGTCTCTCTCTTTGTAGGTATATATGGATTGGTTCTTCTGATATTAGCATATATGTTTAATTACCACAGTTGAATGACGCGTGATACCAGAAGTGATCTGTATGCTTTTGGCAACACATGGTGCTGTACTAGTCGGCTATTCTTGGTGTTAACTTTGCTTTGTTGTTGGCATCCTGCAGGAGACAGTGATGTAACAGAAAAGCCTGTTGAACCAATTAAAGTGTAATACGAGAAGGAGCTAATAAGGGAATTCGAGAAGATTGCTTTCATTCTAGTATATGTAGGAATTGCTGCAACATCAAATGCTGCTCAGCCATCAGATGATGGTAAGTTTGTTCTTTTAATCATTCTCCATTTGTTTTAGATCATCTTAAATGGTTTTGTTCTCTCTTTAAAAAAAACATATTTTCTTTAAAAAAATAATTTACAATACCACCTTTGGTTCATGTGACCTTGTATACCAATGAGAGTAGTGTAAAATCAAATTGACTTATCTTGGACTCATTTCACTGAGAAGAACCAAATACACTATAATGGTGACTGATATAAGAATGGTAGTAATTGTATATTGCTGATGATTTTCTAAAAACAATCGTTATATGATGGTTGTAAAAAGAAGTTGTTTTTTCCCAGTTTTATTTATTTATTTCTAATATTAGAAGCTAGCAACTTCGCTTTTGAGTCAAATCGGAAAGCTTTGATTCTACGAGTGTTGGAATTAACTATGTCTTCATTTTCAGCATCTGGTGCAACTTAGACCCCATATTACTTTGCTTGCCAAAACCAACCTACACCTTATGTTAGTCTTATGGTTCAGATGGAAATGATAATGATGTTGAACATATACTGGAAGAAGATTGCTTATTTATTATTTTATGTATGTTGTGTTTTTATAAGAAGAGTTTAAAAAGTCAATGAAATAATGAGTCAAGCAGAGCTGATAATGTGGATTAATTTATTTTTTTGGGATAGAGATAGCATGGTTTTGGTTGAGTGTTCCAACTAAAAATGGGGAGAGAACAGTAGAAACTATTCCCTCCACACCAAGACGTGTTGTTGGAAATCTTTTTAGCAAGAATAAATAATGAATTTGCACCTTACTGTTTTTACAATATAATTCAATATCCCCATCCCCCATGTTCCTGTACCCAATTGTTGAACACATACATTTTTCTGACTCGCTATTATTTTTAAATATGTGCAGGAAGACTGCTTCTACGACATGCCTTACAATATTGGGTATCAAATTTTCGTGCTACGCTTACGAAAGACAAGGGACAAAATTATGAAGTGTACTCTCTCTATATATGTAGATATATACTTTGATTGAATAACTGTGGCAGTTTTAGATGGTTAATTGTAAAGATAAAGAATAATTATGTAGTGGATGATTCTATTAAGTTAATAATATTTTAGTTTTTTGTATTTTTGTCATTATTTGCTATGGGGACATTGAGCCAGTCAGGTACACAAAAAGAATGTCAAATTTTGATTTGTCAACAATATAATGTTACCAAAGCATTGAACAAGTTTTAATATAGCAACAATTTTTTATACATTTAGCAACAAAATTTTAATTTGTTAATGACATTAAAAATTTTATATTTGATAATGAAAAAGTAACCTAATAACAACGGAGAGGATATTGTTGCTAATAATAAAATAAAAGGAAACATTTTTTATCGTTGCAAATCATATCAACTTTCGTTGCACATATAAAAAGCGGCAACATATAATGTCGTTGCTAATCGACGACTTTCGTTGCTTATTGAAAAATAACCAAAGAACAAACATTTTCGTTCTTGATTCAAAGATAATGTCGTCGTTGCCAAATAATATAATCAAGAACGAAAATCGTTGCTAAAAAGTTTACATTTCGCAACGAAAAGCAAGCTAACAACAATTTTCATAATTTATCGCGAACGAAAAATGTCGTTGCAAAATGGTGTCAATTGCAACGAAAATGCATGGTCGTTGCAAAAAAAAGATTTCATTTCGTTGCCAATTAGCAGGCTTTTGCAACGAAATGGGCGTTTTAGCAACGAAATTTTAATTATTCTGCAACAATACATTTTGTTGCTAAAGGATCGATGTATCTGTACGAAAGCCAAATTTCGTTACAAAATGTATTACTTTTGACAACGAAAAAAATCGTTAGATTCTTGAAACAATTAGCAACTCATTCACAAGAACGAAGAGCCTTAACGACAGTAAAGTTGTTGCCAAAAACCTTAGCTTAACGATTTGGCACCTTTTTTTAGCGAAAATCGGTTGTTCTTTGAAGCTCCATTTTTGTATTTTTTTGTAGTGTGGCGGAAGGGACTTATCTCTTCCAACTGTCCCAATTCAAGAATGTATAGCGAATGTTTTATTTGTTAATCAATGGAGTATAAGGTGAAAGACTATTCAAGAAGGATAATGGAGGCAAGGAATGCGAATACGGGAAAGGCGCAAAGAGGACAATGGCGCGACAACGGGATCAACTTCAACAAGCACCTTTAAGCTAAAAAATCATGCATGAGCGTCTTCAACATGATCGTTTAGGAATCAGAGCGAATGGGGATGCAACTCGGTATTACTCGAACCAATTTTATTTTCTTATATATGATTTTCTTATATATATAGTATATTATTTTATAAATTATTTTGAAGGAGGAAATTGAGTTCTATTAGAAATCAATTTTCCGTATAAACAGATAGACAAGCGTTATGTGAATAGTTAAAGATCGGTTCGATCAATTTTGATCTAGATCTACTTGTAATGATTATGTATGTTATGTACCCTGGGAAGTATAGGTTTTAAACGGTGATTCCGGGGACGGAATCCTTATAAGGGAGGGTGAATGTAATATCCCGATATTTTCTATAAAATTAAATCAGAAATTTTGTGTATAAATTTTTTATTTATTTAATGATGAGAATATGTGTCAAGTAATGTGAATGATAAATGCAAATATAATATTTATTTCTTGAAAAATTAGAAATAATTTTAGAATTATTAATTATTACAAATTATCTTTTTACAGTAATTAATTTTGTAAGCGTAAATGTTTTATTAATTATTTTCCATGAAAACATGATTTGATATTATTAAATAATATATGAAATGATGACAACATTATTATAATAATTATTTTATTATATGAATTTATTTGATTAATTAAGTTAATTATTTAACTTAATTATTAATGTTATGTGTGACAGATAAATCAGATATGGAATTCAAACCCTAATTTTGGATTTTCGATTAAGGAATGATAATAATAATATTATATTATTATTTGTCTGTATTATAGATATGTATGCTATATGTGTAAGGTTAATGTGTGAAACGATTTTAATGTATTATAGCCAAACCCTAAATACTAGTCCGATAAACCCTAATTCTGGCTCTAGAATAAGGAATGATGATAATGATATAATATTATATGTATATTATTTTATTTCAGTACGATAAATATGTACTGTATAAGCGTGGACTGATAATGTTGGTTAAAGTATGTGAATAATGTTAACCCTAGTATTATTTTACTAAACTCTAATTATTATTTAGAAAATCCTAATTATGAATTTATAACCCTAATTGTCAACTGGGGAAGCCCTAATTGTAAATTTTGAAATGTTTAATGTTAATTAGTGGACCTAAAACTAATTAGCAAGTTCTATGTATTTAGAAACTTAAACTATATTAGAAAATTCTAATTATAATTTTTATAAAATAATTTTTATTTTAAACCCTAATTAGAAATCCTACAATTTTGTGCTAAACCCTAGGGTTAAACCCTAAGGGTCAAACCCTAAGGGTTTGCAATGTTACAACTTTGCCATTTAATTTAATTACCAAATGACAAAAATGCCCCTATTGCATAATTAAAGCTAACTTGCATTATTGTCCAACATTTTAGCTAGTTGTCCACTTGTGAATTTGCATGCTCAGTAAATTCTAGAAGATCAGTAAACAAACATCAATAATTCATCCAATACATTGCACCACTTTATTTATATAGAATTAGAAAGAGAAAGTATGGTATTATTGCTCATTTTATCACAACACTCATCCTAGACCCTCTCTCTCTAAAAGCTACGAAATTATGTAGTATACCAGTCCCTAAACACAGCCCCACGATCAACAACAACAAATCAGAAACATAGAATCAAGAATTGCTCATGAAAAGGTATAAAACTAATCTTACAAATTGATCTTTGATCTTCTGTTAAAAATTGTGATTATGTGTTGTAATATGTTCTATGTAGTCCAATTTAGTGATCTGGGTTAGTATCTTACACACCCATAACATCTAAGTACTCAATTTGATGATTTTTTAAAATTTGGAAAAAGTTATTTTTGTTTTCTGACATCAAATGTCAGGGACTTTAGATCCGTGCGTGTTAGGTGTTTTATGTTTTGGATATGTTCTATGATATGTGGTCTTTACTCTGAAACTTGAATCAGGCCTTGATCATGTATAGATCAAAAGTTATTAATGGTCAATGTGCATTGACCGATCACGAAACTGATCTCTGGAAAAACCCAGAAAATTTCCAGATTTCCAAAAACTTTGACAAGCAAATGTCAGTCATTATAGATCTTTGGTTGTTATGTGTTTTTGTTGTTTTATAGTTTATATCTATATCATGCCATGTTGTCTTTAATCGGAAAGAGGAATCAAGTCCATATCATGTGTAGATTGAACGGTATAAGCAGTCAAAACCAGTTGACCGACCATGATCGGGTACCATCTGGGCAACCCAGAATTGTTAAAAACGTGGCTGACCACGTTTTGTAACTTCCAGATCTGATCAAATTGTTATGTTTTGTGCTTTTTGTTGTAATGATATTGTAGCCTGATATGTGTACTTTAGATTAGTGTCTTTACATTACTCAAATCATAAACAGGATTCATGTAGTGAACGGTCAAAGTGACTGATTTGATCACGAGAGCATTTTCTGGAATTTCCAGAAAATGGGAAGAACAGTTTTCTGGCAACCTTTAACCAAGATATAACTTGTTATTTTGTTGTTTTTTAGTTTATTTGTTGTTGTAGTATTGTTCCTTGACATACGGACTACATTTTGAAACCATTAGACCACATGAAACAAGAACAGACCCTATATATAATCGAGCATCAAAGTAGGTACTCGAAACTGTCTGGGCCCAGAAAACCCAGATCTTGTTCTAACAGTGACTTTGCTTGCTTAGATCTCTTTGTTGTTATGTTATTTAATCAAAATAATTGTTTTATTGTGTTGTCTTGTACGAGTACTACAATATGTGGCCAAGATCATGCCCAGAACGTTAACAGATTGTAAATTATAGCTGGTCAAACTACCCCCCTCGAACACTGACTTGTTTCCTGGGTTTAGGCTCAAAAACACCTATAGCGACAGTTTCGTCGCTATAGGGCCCTTTAGTGACACTTATTTTCGGAAATTAATTATTTTAATTAAATAAATAGAAATAAATGGTTTTTAATTATTAAAATTACATAATAAATTATGAAAAATTATTTTAAAGTTCGAAAAATAGTTTTTAATTATTTTGTGTATATTTCAAAAATATTTAGTATTTTGGAATACAAAAAGTATTTATTTATTTAATTATAATATTAAATAAATTATTTAAAAATGGTTTTAATTCATGAAAAATCATGAAAAATTATATTATTGTGTTAGAAAATATTTTAAGTTATTTTTGATGAATTTTAATATTTTGTGATGAAATTTCATTAATTAATTAATATTAATGATATTTAAGTTATTTAATAAATGTATTAAATAAATTATGAAAAATAGAATTAATGATTTATAAATCATATAAAAAAGATTTAAAGGTTATAAAAATATTTTAAGTTATAAAATATAACTTTTGATATTTTGTCATGAAAAATATTAATATTTTAATATTAATGATATTAAGTTAATAATAAATGATATTAAGTTTATTTAATAATTATATTAAATAAATGATTTAAAAATGGTTTTATTTATTTAAAAATCATTTAAAAGGATTTAAATGAATTAAAAATATTTTAAGTTATAATTAATGGCTTTTAATATTTGGATAAATAGTGCATTAATGTTTTAATATTAATGATAATAGAATTATTTGATATTTAAATCATTTTATAATGATTCAGATGTTTGAAAATTTGTGATAAATTATTATAATTGTTTGAAAATTATTGTAAGTCAGTTAAAAATGATATGACTGTTATTTAATTATTCTAAATGGATATTGAACTATAAGATAGAGTTTTAGACTCGATAATTACCTGATAAAGTCGTCGGTATGATTTTGTGTTTGTAAATTGATCTAGATTTGTATAATATGTCTGTATATGTATTTGTTTGTGATGTAATGACCGTAAAATGTACGTGACAATGTGATTAGGTTATGTGCTGACTGCAATAAGCAATGTTGTGTATTATGATATGTGATTCTAATCGATCAAATGATCTTATTAATGATAGGTTTTGGTATAAAAGATAAATCTAAGTTTAAATAATGATGCAAGCAGACGTGCAAGTATCCTACCTTTGCATTTCCTTTATGCAATGGACATGAGTAAGAGGTTTCATAATTATATATTATAAACTCTATTGCGATATATTCTATATCAGATCATTGTTTATCAACATGTTAATATATGGTAATTGGAGATATATATATTATGTTAGTTAATTTCTATAAAATGGTTTTACAAGTGTCCCCACTTGGATAATCATTGTATTCAATTACATGTTTATATATATATATATATATATATATATGCATCTAAGCTATTCGATCAGCTAGACACAGATTCAAAAATATCGTTGATTATAATAAAACCTTTTTGTATCCAATCAAATTTCTTTGGTTTGGACTCAAGACTAAGTATGAACATCCCGAATATGGGAAAACTTTTATACGCCCAAGGCGGACAGAGTGAACGATAACATCGTTCTTGTATGTAGTGTTGATCAATATAGGGTCCATGGGATGTACACCCTTATGCCCGTAAGCTATGACGGTTTGCAGATGAATTTCTGTCTAACCATTTTGAAAACAGAAAACAATGTTCATAATATATCGACTACCCTATATATAGTCAATACGTAGTTTCAAAAGTTTTGGTATAGAATTGATAGATGGTTATGATTTGTTCAGTTTACTTCACAACTATTAATTCGTTGTAGAAGTGATATACAATGAAAACATTTATTTCTTTCAGCTAATTATACTTATAATTGTTATTACTTGCTGGGCACTCAAATGCTCATCCTTGCTTAAATTTAAATGTTTTCAGCTAAGCATGATCAACTGGAAGGTATAACCAAGAACAAGTGAAAAGAAAAGCAAACAAAATATGTTTAATGGTATCTTTTGTAATGGTTAGACAATATATAGACCATGGTATTTATTATCTATCATGTAATATATTGTAGCAAAGGTTGCGTACTTGGGATTAGACTCTGATAAATGTAAGTTAAGTTTGAAATTCATATTATTGATATTATTGTTAGTATTATTCCGCTCATAGAAATGGTATCGTAAAACACCGAGTTCGAGTTTCAAGTACCCGGATTTGGGGGCGTTACAAGCTTTGCCTTATCACTTTAATTAGTCTAATCATGATTAAGGATGCTTAATAAAGTGGCAACCAATGGGAGCTTGACAACCATGTCCTTTTGTGTAAGAGTTACTACAAATGGACCTTGCTTAGCTTAATTAGTTGCCTTAAAAGGACTAATGTGGCCAGCTATATATATGTCCACTAATTCCTTCATTTAGCTTTTATTTTAATGCATAAATTAGATAAATCAAAGGTCTAAAATACCGTTAATCAAGTGGGTTAAGTTTGGGCTTGCATTTTATTTCTTTTGGGCTTCTCCTTTAATTATTTTGGGCTATGTAATAAACATAGTCTAACAACTTTAATATATGTTACCCAATTTGATTATTTAGGGTTTCCATTCCTAATCTTATGAAATTAAATTACCTATACATGTGACTTTAGCTCATAACCAAATTAGGTTCACGAGAATTAGGTTTAAAATTATTAGTCACTTGAAATAATAATATTATCCACTTAAGTTAGTATACATATTAAATACTAACCTCTCATTATCACCATAACCCTTAGGTTATTTAATTGTCTCGCCTAATGTATAATTAGGTTACGAAGCTTTCATTTTTAATGAAATCTATAAATGTATATATCCATAACTATAGCATACATGTTAATTGACCCATGCACCACTTCACATATGTTGTCACATATTAAATCACTGTATAACACAAAGTTTTAAATATCAATAATGTACATACATATATAGTGACTTAAAATTCACGGCTATTACAAAACCAAAGGAATGATGTGGTTACTCTATTGACCCTATTCCAGGATGTGTTTGCATGGTCTCACGAAGACATGGTCAGTTTATCCACTGACATTGTCGTTCATCGCCTTCCAATCAAAGGGGGATTCAAGCCAGTCCGGCAGAAGCTCAGGCGATTAAAACCTGAGTGGAGGTTAAAAGTTAAAGAAGAAATCGTGAAACAATTTCAAATCGGCATCATCATGGTGTCAACATACCCTGAATGGCTATCCAATATAGTCCCCGTGCCGAAACCCGGAGGAGAGGTGCGAGTTTGCGTGGATTACAGTGACCTGAACAAAGGTTGTCTCAAAGATAGCTTTCTCGTTCCATTCATCCACATACTCATTGACAATACGACTTAGTATGACATATACTCCTTTGCGGATTGCTTTGCGAGGTGCCATCAAATCATGGTTGCTGAAAAGAATCGTGAGAAAATTGTATTCATCATTCCTTGGGGAGCCTTCTGCTACAGACGATTGTCATTCGGCCTCATCAGTGCCGGAGCTACCTATCAGTGAGCCATATGGCTCTTTTCCACGATCTAATGCGTATAAAAAAAATTAAAAAAAATTAAATTTTTTTTTTTAAAAAAGAGCTCTTCAACAGGTTCTACAGTTGCTGCCTTACCATCGTCAGGTTCTACAGATGGCAAGAAAAATCCTTCTTCCACATTCCTCGGAATAGGAATGATTTTGCGGATGCGCTAGCAACCTTAGCGTCCTTGATCAACATACATGATAAGGAAGACACGCCAACCCTCATATTTGCCCAACAAAAGACTCCAGTCTATGGGAATTACATTGGAGAAGTATCGGATGAGCTACCTCCCATCCAACACCCTTCATATCAGCATATCAATTAGCACTCACAAGATAGATCTGCACCCGTTGAGGCGAGCCCGACTGAAAGAAGGCGGATCCATCGACTGGCTATGAAATTCTACCTGAGCGGAGATGCACTCTACAAAAGAGATACATGACTACGTCTCCTTAGATGTATGTACAAGGACCAATCTCAGAGGCTCATGGAAAAAATCCATGGGGAAGTATGTGGCCCACACACGAGCGACCCTCTACTTATAAAGAAGATCCTACAACAGAAAAGTCCGGCTACAGCAGTTCAAACAACACGACTTGGTTTTGAAGAAGATCGTTGACAACCAAGCTCAGACTAAAGGAAAATTCTCCCCAAAACTGGGAAGGCCCATTTGTTGTCAAGGAGGTATACAAGAGGCACTCTCAGATTGTAGGAAATGGACGGCGATGAATTTCTGTAACTCATCAATTCGGACACCGTGAAACGGTACTATGTCTGAGGTAACCATCAAGCGAACATCCTGGTTTTAGATCATCAGATCACCAGTCATTCCGGTTCTCAAACCCTTCACTACATACAACCTTTTTCACACCCATTTGCCCCATCAGGGACAATCACAATTTCCAACCAGCAGCCTAGTTTTTTTGATCACCAGATCCTTCACTCCCCGTAGGTTTTCAAAACCTTTCACACTTTTAGTTTATCCCACCAGGGATTAAACCTTTTACACCTTCAATTTATCATGTACATTGGATTAAACTTTTCATCTACAAACCGCCTAGTACATGTGCGAACTATGTCGACCTGATCTCCCCAATACACAGGAGTACGTAGGCAGCCATCTTTATGGTCTAGTCTCACCACATAAAAAACAAAAATAGACACTCTTCTATCCATAACCACATCCAGCAATCAGTCCCAAGACACCAAAGATGGTAGGGAATACACACAGATCGACGATCCATTCTAAAAATCCTAAGACATCTCATTGTCCATCCATCAAGAAGGAGTTCAGAATACATCCAGATCACAAAGTCCTGGAGAAACAAGCAAATATCAAGCAAGTAACAAGGCACAACTAAAAGGGAAGTGAATCAACATATATTTCCCTGCCATATATAATGTTGTTTGATATATACAATGTGTATTGTACATGACAAAAATGGCTAAGCTAGTCTGTGCAGGGAAGTACAAGCCCATCTATAAGTCAGTGATTATGCGGGCTATCAAGTCCAATATGGATTCCCTCTCAGAAGGAGGAGGTGACGATGTGATCTCCTTCTCAAGGGTCTCTACACGAGCCAACAAATCTACATCCAACTGCAGCCGATATCTCGGGTAGATATAGCATTATCCTGCTCAGCAATAGCGGTATCCCTATGAGTTAGAGCGTCATCTCTCTAACAGAGCGACATCTCTACCAGAAAGAGCTGTCAGCATCAAAGCCCACATCCACTACCTGTTCACCATATGTTACAGAAGTAAAAGCCTCTTGTGATTTCGACATCTTATCAGCTCATCTGTTAAAGCAACTATCCCGGACCACAAACAAGGCTGGGGCAATTTCAAAATTGGCGAAAATCGGATATTGGGTCCCTTACAACAATATTGGGGAAATCTCGAAAGCAACGACAACTCAACACTGGGGCATTTATCAACCATCCTAAAGTGGAAAATGCACCAGTCAACATCATCATCAGAGATTCCTTCACATCATCTCACTGGCGATTTAGATATTACTCAATTGCGACTTCATCAACAAAAAGAGTTTCTCATATGAACCCTCGGCATTAACATGCGGAAGGACTGGGGCATTTTTGCGATTCCAAGGAATGGAAAGAATTTAAGGCGAGATAAGCCTCTCATCAAAAGAAAGGGGAAAACTCCTGAAAGAAATCATGGCGACATTAGCTTGCCAAGAAGGGGGAAATTCTCAAACAAAAGTCATTAACTCAGGAGCAGAAGGCCAACGATGAAAGGTCTAGCGAAGGAAATCTACACCATCAAACATGTTAACCTGCATCAAGTCCTCATCAGTTGAGGCCTCTACACCGAAGTTCAAATCTGGGAAGCGAAAGAACGAGTTGCACCCTCCAGGGATGTGAGCGGCATTCAAGTCATTAGTTCAGTCGGGTTGCGAATCAAACATTCAAGAAAATGGGGCACGAGCACCCAACAGCGAAAGGAAACTCCAAATCACCTAAAAAAGGGTGATACATCTGGTGGTTGTCATCAATCTAGTGTAACATCAGGCGAAATCTAGTGAAGTAATCCGTGGAATATTACTTCAGCGAAGGTATCGGAAGATCCGGTATTCTAAAACCATTTGCATCAATTCAGCGCGACATCAAAACAATTCAGCGATGAAAGCTTTGTATACCACCGTTCTAGTGGGAACCGAAAAAGTTTGGCGATCAGCTGGGTAGGCACCGTTGCAAAGTACCAACGAATACATCGGGAGGGAGGGTCTGGTGATTTCAGATTGTCATCCCCATCAGAGATGTGGAAAACATCTCAACTTATCTTCATCAAACAAGCATCAGCGATTAAATGCCAAACCATTGGAGTTAACACCAACATAGGCATCAACAATGATCGGTAAAGGTATAGCGATTTGCAAAAACATTTTTAAACATTCATCATAACATTCATTACATTATGATTTGCGATTTTGCGATATGCGATTTGCGATATGCGATATGCAAAATGCGAGTTGCGAAGTGCAATTGGCCAAATGTGAAATACGATGTGCGATTTGCGAACTGCGATTTGCGAAAACATGTTAACATTCATCATAAACATTCATTACATTGCGATCTGCATCATTGAAAATACCTTGTCATATTTTCAAGTGTCTAGTAATCTTTATCATGTCCATTCCATTGCATTGCATGAACATGATAAATAGGGGCATCTGTAGACACTCGAAATTTTCTTTTCCTGTTACTAACCATGCAGGAGGGCAAAAACATCTTTTTCACACTCTAGAGATAACCCTGGAGGATCACAAGATCAAGTTCAAAGCCTAGAGATAACCCCCAGGAGGTCAAGCCAACCTCAGAGATAACCCTGAGGATAGTCAAAGTCAACATCAGGCCAAATTCAGAGATAACCCTGAGAAAAGACTACAACAACTGCGAGAAAACCGGAGAATGCAAAATGGTCATTTTGCTAACTCAACTTCAACTCACATCAAATCAACTCATTTTAACTCAAATTACTTCAATAGAAGTCCCACGAGAACCATATCTTAACTTTCGAGCGCAAACTACGCAAAACGGCTGAACAGACTACCTGGCGGAAACTCGAGAATGCTATTTTGGTCATGGACCCATCTTTCTGGAATAAAAAAAGGGCAAATTCTATGTCATTGTGTAGCTCTCGGAAAAAGCTTTCTGGAATGGTATGACACACTTCCATCGGACTCCCGGATTGAAAGTTATGAACGACTGAGTGAACACCGCGTTGTCTGAGTGTACGTACTTCAACACGGAGGGACCCACACTGCCTGGGGCACCCCGCCTGCGGCTCCCCCCTCTATAAATAGAGGGCTTGGGGTGGCCATATTTGGAAGAGAAAGAGCGAGGAAGCCCTGTCAAATTTGCTTTGTACTTGCAATATACTGAGTGCTTTCCCATTTTAAACACTTGTGCTCACATATAGCTACTTTTATACCGGTGGGAGCCGAGTTTCATCCACTTTAAAGATATAGAAGCCTTCTTAGACAGCCCACTGTAAGCCTTCTAACACACTTTAAAACCTTTCTCTTCATCTTTGCACACACCCTTCTTCACGTTGAGAGTCGTGTTGCGTGTGTTTGCCCGGACTTCGGTTCGTGGTTTTATTTCAGTTTGTATATACATATATATATATATATATCTTTATATATATGGACTAACATTATCGAGTTATGCCTCGATTGAGCCTAGACTTCGGTCTGGAGCATTTATTTGCTTATATATATATATATATATATATATATATATATATAAACTGTGTGTCGAACTCTGTTCGATGAGCCTGGATTTTACATTTGGTGTGTTTACTCACTTTTATATATATATATACTTATATATATTAACTGTGTGTCGAACTCTGTTCGATGAGCCTGAATTTTATATCTGGTGCGTTTACTCGCTTTTATATATATATATATATATATATATATATATATATATACCTATATATATGAACTGTTGTCAAACTCTATTCGATGAGCCTAAATTTTACATTCGGTGCGTTTATTGCTTATATATATATATATATATATATATATATATATATATTTCGTCCCACCTGGAGTTTACTTCGTGGTGGTTGATTGCTTTGTACAACTTTATTTACATTTTGTCCCACCTGGAGTTTTCTCCGTGGTGGTTGATAGCTTTTAAAACTTTATTTACATTTCTGATCCCCCATGGAGGTGCTTTCAGTAGTTTGATGATCATGTCTCGTATATATATATTTATGGCTTTTATATATATACCGCTATCGCTTTCATACAAATTGCAGATTATCGTATGCTTTAGGAATCATGTGATCACAGATTCAACTTATGGATCTAGATTCGGTTCCGTGATGGACCTTTTTTCAAATTGTAAGCGACTTGTAAATTATCTCATGGTATCGAATTTTCTCAGCTGGTTTTCATACCCAAGAGGAAGTCGGCATTATTTTGTACATTATTTTCTTACAGATGCCTCACATCTAAAAAAAATAATAAAATCAACCAAGCCGAATACTGAATAAAATGGAAGTATCAAAAGGTCTCAATTACTATTGAGCATCAGGGTTTGAAAAACCTCTTTTACAAAACATCATTGCCAAATCTTGCTAAAAATTGAATTTTTACATAAATTCAAACCCTGTGTATATAGGTGAGAATGAGGCCTCACACTACTTCCAAATAAACAGCACATTGACCCACACACACACACACACACATTCAGATAATAGTTTCTTGAAAAGAAGTGGTCACCGTGGTAACACGGATGTCGGGGAGTGCCTAACACCTTCCCTCCGCATAATCAATTTCCCGGACCCTAATGAATCTCGGTTTCACAGACCTGTTTAGCAGTGTCACATCACTGGGTCAATGTGCAAACCTTTTCTCGGTTGTGTTGGTACAACCATATAAAAAACCAACTGGTGACTCTCACAGTCCAATCGTCGACATGATACATGTCGGACCTTTTTCACTTGTTTTTTCAAACAAATCTCACCTAACATGAGAACACCAAAGAACAAGTAACGAAAAGGGACATCTAAAAATCCCGACGTCGACATTCCATAAAAAGGTATATATTGATTTGCTTGCTTGTAGTATAATACTACATCATTCGTTCATTACACAGCCTTAGCTGATTACATTTCTATCCCACAATTACTTTCCAAAAATTGGGATTTACAAAAGACTGCCCTTTGATATACAAAAGAGGGTTTTACGTCAATATTGAATACAACATATGTACATATTTAACTCTACTCCAGTTTTAACTAGTCGCAGATCGCTTTATGGCATTCTCAAAATCCGCATTGGCAAGACCGACAATAATATCTCGGCTGATAGTATGCCGAGTCTGCCCTGCCTCTATCGGATACCCAGCTACCTGCTCCTGGAAACCCACATGAGAACTCCTATGAATGTATGACATCCTCCCTATCTTTTGCTTCTTAACCTTTAGCTCCTGCCTGAGCTCAAATGTCTCCAGTTTCAGCTCGTGGACGTTGTCCTTCGCCAAAACACGTTCATCATGTTCCTTTTCCCACATCGACTCCATACTTGTCTTGTCCTCCAGGATTTCCTAGACCTCTTCTTTCAATTCCATGACCTCCTTCCCCAACTGGATATTTCTATCCAATAAGGCCATGAACAGTGCCTTTAGTGACTCCCCAAGAGTCATCTCTTCTGCTTGTACTATGGTGTTAAAAGACACCATTTCCACCTCCTCCTCAGACATATGATCAAACATGGACATGAGGTCTAAGTCTTCCGAGTCTCCTGACTCGATTACCATCACTTTCGGCTGTGTTGCTATAGGGTTCGGTAAGACTTCTATTTAGTTTGCCGATTCTTCACATACTACATGTATATCTCTATACATTTTTTTTCCTGACTTTTACAACAAAAAAATTTAGTTTGATTAGTACACATCAGTAGAATAATAAAAACACATATCACATTTATTGCATTTTTAGTGTTAACTTCATCTTTTACTTCTTTAACTTTTCTTAAAGTTATGACTTAAGGTTCTTCCCCCCCCCCCTTAAGTTTTATAACCTAATGCTTTGATACCAATATGTGACGCCCCCAAATCCAGGTATCTTCCAACCCGACATATAGTGTTACACGGTGCTACAGTTCACACATACATTCAATTGAAATGCCTCAAAAGAATGAATATGTCTTCTATATATTCAAAAATAATATTACCATCCCAGGTTCGTTATAACCATTACATGCTTGATTGTCATAATATTAAATAATAACATCATTCATCCTATTCTATTACAAAGGTAACCTATTGGTTGGCCTTGGCCTTTCCTTTATCTTTACCGAAACCTTCAGTCCGCTCGGTCTTAGCTGCATTTATATGGTTCAAGCAAGAATGAGCATAACTAGCTCAGCAAGTATGACAATTTCAATTAAACAATAAGCTTGAATCATATAAATCGTATATATTCAATAACTGAACAATAGTTACGAAGTACTGTCGATGATTCAAAATAACACTTCTCTTTTCCTTAAAACGTTTCACAGTGAATATTATTCAGTAAAACATCAATTTCGGTCCAAGACATTGAGCATTTCATTCTTTCTTTCAAAAGGACAACCCGGCACTGACAAACGAGATTTTGTAATTTAATTTTAATATTTATTGAATTAAATAAATATTTTTCAATGATTTAATTATTAGATTAAATAATTAATTGATGCAATTGTGGTAGATTAATTTAATTAGAAGTGTTATATTTATTAAATTAATATAGAGAATTTTATTATTCAAAGTATGTATTTTTGTAAGCTTATTGAATTAAATGAAATATGTAATAAGCATAATGTTATTTTAATTAATTTAATAATTAATTAAAGAATTAATAATTTGACATAATTAATAAATGAGAAATTTAATTATGTGACTATGTGAATTAATGAGAAATTATTATATTTTATTTTAATTAAATTAAATAAGATATTTGATTTATTGTGTAAATAGGTGTGATGTTATTAAACTATAGTATAAGAGGTTTATCAAATTAATGGGAAAACATTCTAATAAGTGAACCAAACAAGGCCTTAGTGGAGGTTGAGGGCAGTTAACCCATGATTGGTTAACTGACCACAACTGCGTCAGTTTATAAATTATATACGTATTCTTCTTTTATTTTATTTTTCTAAGTCTGATAAAAACTAGTCAGAGAGAAATTGAAAATTGTTGAGGGAAATTGTGAGTGTGATTGAAGAAGTATATGAGAAAGGATCATCTCTACTAATCTACACTCTACACTCTGGGTAATCTCTTTAATCCAATTTCAAATTACGTTGTTTATGTTTTTATGAAAATGGCTTTCAAGTTCTGTTAAAGTCTCTGTAATTAGAAAGGGTAGCAATTATGTGGATATATGCGATAATATGTTATCATAGCATGATTTTTACTATATTGTATGTTTCCATAACATCAGTTTCATAAGAATATGTCGTATATAATTCTTCAAAATTACAGAGTATAGAAATATGGCCATATGGCCCTTACACGCAAATTTAATACGTCAATCATATGCTGTCTCATAAATTTTACACTTGTATATAATTATGCATGTTAAAACGAAGAAAACAAAATTCAAATGGACAGATTAGTGTTATAATGAACCCGTAGTGTCAATTTTATGTTTTATCTTTAAAAACTTTCAAAATCACCAAGAACATGAAATTACATGTTTTGATTCTGGAAATTTTATGTTTTAACTTGTTAAAATCATGCTAGAAAGGTTGAGTATTGATTATGTGTATAAAATAATGTCTATGTATGTCTAATTTCATGTATGAATTAAGAAATTGGTAGAAATTGGCATGTTCTGCAATTTTTCATGACTCGCAAGTTAAGTTCGTTCATGCATATTTGAATACGCTACCGCAGTAGCACAACAATCAAGGCCAAGCCTTGAGACATGCCATATCAATACTTGTATCCATTGACTGGTCGCAATATGTCGAGAATAGGTGTGATGGTGGTAGCATACAGCACCACTTTGCGATTTTTCATTCAAGAATGAGGATTTTAGTGGTTTTAATTTTAGGGACTTTAATAGTAACCTAATCTAGTGAACATAAAAATGTGTTATTCATATTATGTGGTGATTAAATAGATCCTTAACATATTAATAAAGTAATTACATGTTTAATTAAAATTGTTGAAAGCGTAGTTAGCTTGTTGTTCGTGTAGTGTAATACTATGTGTAAACAAATGTGGTAATTTGACTAAGTATAGTCATAATCCGAGTTAGACAAAAAAGAATGAACTTATGATGACTAGTTATGTTATAATTAACTGGTATTGTGAATATGAATGGTATGTAGGATTAAATCGGGGAACATGTATAATTAACGTGCAACCTATGCACGAGGCAAGTTTCTTAACCCTACTTATTATCATTATGCAAGTTTATAAACTTATCTCTTTATATTGAACAAATTCCAGACATATGTTCTATATCGTGCAAGTTCTTATTATTTATTAATCTTTTCAAAGTATGATTCTGTTATACAATATTTATTCTATTGTATACCTCTTAAGTTTGTTATTCGATTTAAATATCAGTTATTGTTGAACCTTATAAGACTAGCGAACCCTTATTGATTCGACTAGTCAATAGTTGATGAATGTTCTAAATTTCAGAACCCTTATTGATTTATCCAAACCAAACTTCCTTTGGTGCAGACTCTAATGTCAAACTGAGATGAACAACCCTGTATAGGGATTTCTTATGCGTTAGCGTTAAGATATTGTGCACATTATGGTACTAAGGGATGATCCCTCTAAGTACGAGTAGAAGAGTCCATAGTCTTGTGACTGTTAAAGGTTTCAAGTATAACCCTTGATAACCTAGGACATAGTTCAAGGTCTTATGACCCTCAGAAGTTCTTTTGATTCTTGATTCAAAAGTTGAGTTCTTTTCCAGAAGTCTTTGATTCACTCGCATGTTATTATATTGTTGTTTCATTATTATACTTGTGGGCTATCATGCTCACTCCTGCGTAATAATAACATTGCAATTAAGAACGAAAGGTTCGACGAGCCTTCTACTAGCAAAGGCAAGGGCAAGATTAACAAGTGATGAAGACTTGTTGTTTTATGTGACGATGTAATTATGTTTTAGACTTATGTTAATGTTGTGTGAGACGATTAATTGTTTATGTTTTCGCAGTTATGATTTAAGGTTAGTATGACCTGGGATTTATGTATTTATTTCAGATGATGTCACTCCTTAAGGAGAGGATTTATTTCTATCTATTTATGTTTTCATTTATTATGGGGAGATAGACATATGATGTTTGAATAGTGAACACCAAATCATGTGGAAATTGAAGTACCCGGATTTTGGGGTGTCACAAGCACTAAGTCCGTAAGTTCGACATATCTTACGAGCACGTCTAGGTGATCAGCATATAGTACTCTATGTTGTACAACACTACTTTCTTTAAACGTATGTACGTTTATGGTTTGGCAACCTCACAAGCTTGTCGTTTGACGACAAAACATTTATTCATGTATACTCAGTCTTCTTTTGAAAATAATACCAAAATAGTTTGGCAAAACTTAACAACAATGACAGCATTTCGATAGATTATAAGAAATCCATAAAACATCTTAAGTCTAGCCGAAGGAATTGGCTTCGACTTCATCATACAACAATTCATGTGTAAGGTACATGAATTATAAAGCTTGTCCAAAGAATTTAGACAAGGGTCAGAATACTTGCCTTTAGCATCTTCTACCATTAATACAAATTCTCTTTGTGTCTTTAAGGTTTCTACAATACATGATCACATAATACCCCACATTAGGTCATATATAATCAAGTAAGGTTACTACTATATCTTACCATTCTTCTCAATCTAATCATGCTTTAGATTGTTTAACATTGTTTCGTATGTTTACGTAATCATTCATCAACCTTTAGTTGAGTTCTAATCAGGATATCATTTCAAGTTCATTAAACATATAGTTCATAGTTAATTAGCTTACTTCCTTCTTTATACACTTAAGCATTCCTCTCTGCATCTTCTCTAGTGCTGGCGCTACGGCGCCAACTTTCTATATAGAGCTCGTATTGTTTGCACATGACTCTTGAGACTCTTCGCCCGGACTCAATGTACATGCAGACAAGTCTCCTTGCTAACCTGTCAGATCTTGTGGGCGCCACTTTGCAGTGGCTAATGGACATATCTGACGCTGTGGCACCAAGGACAAAGCTTTGGGCGGCGTTGCGGCGCCGGTCCTGAGCCTCAGAAATTTTTTACAGACAATTTCTTATGTGAGATTCCCGGGCTTATAACGTATTCATTTTAAGTCCGAATTGGCTCGTTCAAAATCCGTTAGTTCACAAATCACATACTCTATGATTTCATTAGAAAACATTTCATTTTCGAATATTTTAACTCGAAATTCACTGATTAGTTCATTATTACAAAAACGATAAATGTTCGTGAATGTTCAAAGCTCGTTTCTTCGTTCTAAGTCAGAATTTGGTCATTTCTGAGTCCGCAACTCTAGAATACCAATTGAGACTATTCTCCATTGAAAATCAACGTTTCCGAGTTCAATGCTAACTTTTGACTTCCATTCCGAGAATTTAACGATTTTGACGATTATCGTCTAATCTCGTAAATTTTGCCATAGCTTCGTTACTTGAGATTTTTACACCCTTCCAAATGGATTCATTCCATATATCTAACATCCTAACCAAACATATTTCATTAAATTATACACATGACAAATTCTTACAATTTCCTTATTAGTTCATTACTGTAAGACCCCAACTTTTATAAATAAAGATGAATTTTCTATAAATATCATTTTTGAATATTATGGAGTAAATTTGATATAATGTTATAGTTGTGGGTAATATTAATAAATTTTGCAAAGTACGCAAGTTGTTATATAATATTCGATTGGTCGGAGAATATTCGTTTTAACAGGGAATATTCGTACAACGGCACAATCATTGGTGGACCCCACAACGGAATTATTGTAGGATTGAGAAAACGACAAAAATACTTTATAAAAATAACGGCGGAAGTTTTACCGTTAACTATTGAAATACCTGGTGTTAAAAGTACAGTAATACGTGTGGTTTCATAGTAGCACACGGTATTGATTATTGATGCTTACGTGAGAAGTCACTCAGTTTTGCTTATTATTTGGATTCCTATTTACCGATTTTTCAAAATTATCGGAAGGAAGTTATAAAGTATATATATATATATGTGTGTGTGTGTGTGTATGTGTGTGTGTGTGTGTTATATATATGACATGTGTGTGTGTGTGTTTTCGTGTGTGTAAGAGTGTGTGTGTGTTAGTGGGTTTTGGTGGGGTTTTACATTATCAAGTGGTGTGGGGTTATATTATGTATACATTATGGGAATTATAAAAAAAAAGGGGTGGGGAATTGGATTGAACGGGAAGGAGTACTATATTGTATTATATGTCCACATATATATAAAGTTTGACTAATTGGCAGACAAGTTGCAAAGTTATTCACGGGTGGGTGCATTTTTTCCTTTTAAGCATGTGTGAGTTTATATATATATATATATATTATATTTGTCTGATTTGTTCTGATTGGAGGGAGGCTTGAATTTTACGTCCGTAAGTTATTAAAATTTCATCCGTTAATTTCACAGCTGTTGCGTCCGTGTTTTTTATTTAAAAACAGTACCCCTTCCATCCTCCTATAAATAGGATGCTTATTTAGAATAAAAAATCAAACCAGAAATCCAGAGAATTCTCTTTTATAATCTTGAGTGTATTTCTTTAGAGTTTTAAGAAGCTTTAAGCGTAGTGCAAGTTTTTTTAAAAAATATCCTCACCCTACCAGTCGGAATACTTTTCTTTTACGGTAAGGAATATTATTTGTTGTACCCGTAAGGGTTATTATTTTTTTTGTATTCATGAAGAGAACTTCTGTTATTCCATTCTTTATTATTCTGCTAGAATAACCGATTATCTGAGGACCCGCCTATACTTGGTGACATTCTTTACATTATTCTCATCTTTATTATTATTCATTGGAATATATCACGTGCATGCGTTTTCTGGGGGACGGTTCCATCTTTATTATTATTACATTGGAATATCACAGGCGCTTGCATGCGTTTACGGGACTGGTTCCGTCTTTATTATTATTCATTGGAACATCACGTCGGTGCGTAATTTTACTGACCTAGTTCCACATTACTTATTATTCGTTGGAATAACTTTCGTACATGCAAAGTACCACATGCATGGTGATTTCTTTTGTTATTCCATTCGTTATTATATTCAGTTGGTTAAAATTTTGACTTCTATACTCCATGAATTTAGTGGAATATCCTTGATATTTGCACTTCGTCCAGTATCTTTTCATGGAAATTTTCTTCTGAGCATTCTTGAATTTTACTCTATAAAGCAGTATCATGTTGACAATTTGGTCGTTAATAGTTCCTGGATAAATTAATTCTTGAACTTGTTTTATTGAATTCTTATATCATTGTCATCATCCTCATGTTTATATTATGTTAAAAGTCATCTGTGGCATGTAGTGCATAGATGGACTTGGTATGATTATGACCAGGGATTATTCGGTGTAATCATGAATAGTAATGTTATTTAATGATGTGGAAAAAAAAAATCCTCATGGGCTGTAGTGCATTGATGGATAGTTGTTGGCATGATCATGACCATTAATGAATACGCAAATATTCTTGGCCCGTAGTGCATGGATAATTGTGGTTGTGATACTAAAGAATATCCTTGGCCGTAGTGCAGGGGTGATTCAATGAGGTGGATTATTTATTAAGCTGAGTCCCAGCGATAAAAGTGATGAAAAACCTTTTAAATCATAAAAGATAGTAGATTTTATTCTCTACTTGACTCTTTTAATGGGTTGCGTGTTTTGCTGCAGTTAAACTTGATGTTGTTATATTGTATCAGTTTAACACTGTTGAAGGCTAACAATAATTTATTCTGCATTATCTTAGTCATAATATTTCTTACTGGGCTAGTTGAGCTCACCCTTTCTTTCACTGTTCTCTTTAGGATATAGCAGAGACTAGTCGGGGAACGGAGTGACGGTCCAGAAGAATAGCATTAGTAGTCCTCACTATTCTGTGAAATAGTGTGTTAATAATTGTAATGAGGACTCCTTTTGAGTTTGTATAATCTCTAGTAGACAATAATTGTATTTAAACTCACAGTTAGGTTTTGTCGTATTGTACACGACAATTGTATTTGAATTTTGTACCATGTATCTGATGACCCAAGATGGGTGATGTATACCTATTTTTGGGGGTGTGACAGTTGGTATCAAAGCTTAGGGATATGATCCCTGGCTAAGATGTGAGAATAGAACTAGGAGGGGAGAGACGGGGAATTCCTTCCCTAGTGTGACCTACCTAAGTTTTTTTTTTGTATTTACTTGGTCGGTCAGAATATAGGGATAATATGTTACATGTCAATTAAACTTTTGTTTTGTGGTAGTATCTGAAAATGACATCTGAGAATGTTGAGAATGGCAATGGAGCACAAGCGACCGTTGATTCACCACATATCAATAATCAGGATAATGTGCATCAGGAAGGCGACAATCCTCATACAAACAACAACACTGACCAAATGATGAATGATGGATTGTTCAGAGGCTTTATGCAATTCATGCAATAGCAGGTGAGAGCGTCTCCTGTCGAAAATGTAGGTGGAAACACTGGAAACTCTCGGACGGTCACCGCTAAACAGTTCAAGGAGCTGGGACCACCGGAGTTTAAGGGAGAGCCAAAACCACTTATGACGGAAGCATGGATAAAGCAGATCACCAAGATATTTGATGTCTTGGGATGCTCGAGAGCAAAAGGTTCCTTCACGCTTTTATGTTGCGAGGAGAGGCAGATTACTGGTGGAAATCGGTAAAACGTACTCAACCTGCCGCACTAAAGATGTCTTGGGAGAAGTTCCAAGAGTTGTTCAACGGCAAATACTTTCCCGAAAGTATTCGTCATATGAAAGAGGTGGAGTTTATCAAACTGGAGCAAAATAATATGACCGTGTCGTAGTATGAGGCTAAATTTGCTGAGTTGTCCTGGTTTGCGTCCCATTTGGTGGATAATGAAGAGAGAATGACGTTAATGGTTTTACGAGGTTTGAAACCTGAGATACGTCAACATCTTATTTCTCATAAACTGTGTTTGTATTCAGATGTTGTAAATAGGGCTCAGTTAGTAGAGCGCGATAATGAGTCAACGCAATCAAAAGAGAGCAGCTGACAAAATGATAATACCAGTGAGAACAGTCATCGAAGCAGTGACAACAAGCGTGGAGCGAATCAACAGGCCAGAAATGGTAACCATTTTGGTGGTAATCAGGGCCAAAATAATAAGAATGGACATTTCAAGAAGAAGAGATTCAACAATGATGGAAAGACATCAGCACCAACACCCGTTGTTAAGGAAGGAGAACGACCACCTATCATATGCTTCAAAAGCGGAGGGGAGGGACACATCAATCCAAACTGCGCGATGCCGTCCAAAGCATGTTATAATTGTAGAAGAGAAGGTCACTTAGCCCGATTTTGTCGTTCACCGAAGACAAGTTTAGCTAGGATGAAGGCACCAAAGGCCGTCCCAGAAAAGTCAAAGCCGGTAGTGCAAGGGAGAACGTTTGTTGTGACCTCCCAGAAAGCAAGGAACCCGAATGAGGTCATCACGGGTAAGCTTATCATAAACTCTAGCGAAGTCTATACTTTATTAGATATCGGTTCTACCCATTCTTTTATTTCTCCTACTTGCGCTCAACGATTAAATTTGACTCCGGAGAAATTAGATTTTGACTTATCTGTGGAAACTCCATTGGGAGAAACCTTCATTACATCCACTGTTTATAAGTCTTGTTTGGTTTAAATCGGTACCCTCATATTACCTGTCGATCTTATTTCATTGAAAATACTTGCATTTGACGTGATTCTAGGGATTGATTGGTTAACTACTTATCATGCAAAAATTGATTGTTTTCGTAAGGTTGTTAGCTTTCATATTCCTAATCAACCTATTATGCGAATTCAAGCGACCAAACCATTAAAATCAATCACGGTCATCTCAAGCCATAAAGCTATTCGTTTATTGAAAAATGGATGTCAAGCCTTCTTAGCTTCGTCATGATCTAAACAAAAATACGTCGACTTTGAATGATATTTACATTGTTAATAAATTTCCCGACGTATTTCCCGAAGAACTTCTGGCCTACCCCAGGCGTGAAATTGAATTTTGTATCGACCTTGAACACGGTACAAAACCCATTTCCAAAGCCCCATATCGAATGGCTCCTATTGAACTTCAGGAGTTAAAGACCCAACTGCAGGAATTGTTAGACATTGGCTTTATTCGTCCTAGTACTTCTCCTTGAGAGGGTGCTCTGCATTACATTCGTGAAGAAGAAAGATGGGAGTATGCGACTTTGTATTGATTATCGGGAGTTGAATCATGTCACCATCAAAATAGGTACCCATTGCCACGTATTGATGACTGTTTGACCGATTGCAAGGAGCCAAATTCTTTTCAAAGATTGATCTTCATTAGGATATCACCAATTGAAGATTAGAACCCATGACATTCCAAAGACGGCTTGCCGAACTTCGATGCGGGCATTATGAATTCCTAGTCATGTCCTTTGGATTGACTAATGCTCCCCGCCTTCATGGATATGATGAACCGAGTATTTAAGGAATATTTGGATCACTTTGTGGTGGTCTTTATTGATGACATCCTTTTTATTCCAAAAGTCGTGAAGATCATGAGCAACACTTGAGGTCGACACTCCAAAAGCTTCGTGAATATATGCTTTATGCCGAGTTGAAGAAATGCGAGTTCGGCGAGGAAGTAGCATTCTTGCATGACGTGGTATCAAGTCATGGAATATCCATTGACCCAAAGAAAGATTGAAGCTATTCAAAGTGGGGAGCAACCTAAATCAATGACCAAGCACGTAGCTTTCTCGGTTTATTTGGTTATTATCGGAGATTCGTGGAAGGATTTTCTCGAATCGCTACTCCATTGACTCAGCTGACTCGGAAAGATACAAATTTTGGTTAGAGCGAAGAATGTAAGAAGAGTTTTCAAGAACTCAAGAGGAGACTCATTTCAAATTTTGTTCGATAATACCATCCGCCTCGAGGGATTTGTCATCTCTGGTGATGCTTGGGCAAAGGGTTGGGATGTGTTCTTATGTAACATGGAAAAGTCATAGCCTATGCTTCAAGACAACTCAAAGAATATGAGAGGAATTATCCTACTCATGATCTAGAGTTGGCAGCTGTTGTCTTCCCACTAAAGATTTGGAGGCATTACTTGTATGGGGAGAAGGTGGAGATCTTTACGGATCATAAAAGCCTCAAATATTTCTTCACTCAAAAGGAACTCAACATGCGACGACAACTTTTGGCTTGAATCATTGAAAGATTATGATCATACCATCCAATACCATCTTGGAAAAGAGAACGTGGTAACTGACGCATTGAGTAGAAGATCATATGCAACTGCGAATGCGATATTGTCAACGCAAAGGCCCATTTTGTGTGACTTGTAAAGGATGGAGATAGAGTTAAAGACTCCAGGGACCCATGTGATGATGGCGAATATACGAGTAGAACTGACTTTAATTGATAAAGTTAATGCTGCTCAAGCTACAGACCTGGAGCTGATGCGTATGAGGCGGAAAGTGCAAGAAGGTGCTATGCCGGAAGCAAGAATCGATGAAGAAGGAATACTTCGAGTCAACTCCAGACTTTATGTTCCTAATGACCCTGATTTAAAGTATAAAATCATGATGGAGGCGCATAGCACACCGTTTGCAATCCATCCTGGGAGTACCAAAATGTATCATGATATTCGTCATACATTTTGGTGGAGCAATATGAAGAGAGAGATAGCGTTGTTTATCTCAAGGTGTCTAAGTTGTCAACGAGTTAAAACGGAGCATCAAGTGCCAAAAGGACCATTGCAACCACTTGAAATCCTAGAATGGAAGTGGGAGAACATTACCATGGATTTCGTTACCGGTCTTCCTAAGGTTTCTCAAGGTATAGATGCGATTTGGGTCATTGTTGATAGATTGACCAAGTCTGCTCATTTCTTACCGATACGAGAAACTTATACACTTGAACGTCTTGCTCGTATATACATAAACGAGATTATAAGACTGCATGGTATGCCAGTATCCATAGTTTCTAATGGAGACCCAAGATTCACTTCACAATTTTGGGTTAGTTTGCAAAAAGCTATGGGCACAGACTTACGATTTAGCTCGACATATCATCCTCAGACGGACGGACAGTCGGAGAGGACTATTCAAACTCTTGAAGATCTATTAAGACTCGTGTCCTTGATTTCAAGGAAGTTGGGACAAGTTCTTACCATTGGTGGAGTTTTCCTACACAACAAGCGGTTATCAAGCAAGTATTGGCATGGCTCCATTTGAAGTTCGTATGGAAGAAAGTGTCGTTCTCGATATCTTTGGGATGAGGTGGGTGAAGCAACGTTGTTGGGATCGGAGTTGGTACGTATGACTATAGAAAAGATTCAAACGATCCGACAACGTATAAAAACCTCACAAGATCGACAAAAGAGTTATGCTGATCTTCATCGAAAGGATATGGAATTTGATATAGGAGATCATGTGTTATTACGAGTTGCTACGTGGAAAGGAGTTACGAGATTTGGAAAGAGAGGAAAGCTCAATCCTCGATTCATCGGCCCATTTTTAATCCTCGATCGAGTAGGAACTATGGCCTATAGACTCACTTTACCGCCAAGTATGTCTCATGTTCATAACATTTTTCACATATCCATGTTACGTAAATATGTGAAAGACCTAAACCACATTATCGAGTTAGAACCGGACAAAATAGCGAAAGATTTGACGTACGAAGAGGTTCCTGTTCAAATCTTGGATAAGAAGGAACATATTCTACGCTCCAAGGTTATACCTCAAGTCAAAGTTTTGTGGAGAAACCACAATGTTGAGGAAATGACGTGGGAGTTAGAATCTGAAATGAAATCAAGGTATCCTTACCTCTTCGACTTACTAGGTACGTACCCTAATTTTGAGGACGAAATTTCATAAGAAGGGGAGGTTGTAAGACCCCAACTTTTATAAATAAAGATGAATTTTCTATAAATATCATTTTTGAATATTATGGAGTAAATTTGATATAATGTTATAGTTGTGGGTAATATTAATAAATTTTGCAAAGTACGCAAGTTGTTATATAATATTCGATTGGTCGGGGAATATTCGTTTTAAAAAGGTATATTTGTACAACGACACAATCATTGGTGGACCCCACAACGGAATTATTGTCGGATTGAGAAAACGACAAAAATACTTTATGAAAATAACGGCGGAAGTTTTCTGTTAGCTCGTTGAAATACCCGGTGTAAAAAAATAAAGAATATGTATGGGTGGTTAAGCATAGTAGCACACGGTATTGATTATTGATGCTTACGTGAGAAGTCACTCAGTTTTGCTTATTATTTGGATTCCTATTTACCCATTTTTCAAAATTATCGGAAGGAAGTTATAAAGTATGTGAAACCCCAGATTTTATGAATAAAGAATTAATTTTCTCGAAATATATTTTTTTTATATTATGGTGTGAATTTGAGATAATGTTATAGTTGTGGGTAATATTTATAAATTTTGCAAAGTATGCAAGTTGTCATATTATATTCGATTGGTCGGGGAATATTCGTTTTAAACAGGAAATATTCGTACGACGGCACAATCATTGGTGGACCCCACAACGGAATTATTGTCGGATTGAGAAAACGACAAAAATATTTTATTGAAAATAACGGCGGAAGTTTTACCGTTGATACTGTTGAACTACTCGGTAGTAAAAGTACAGTAATACGCGTTGTTGCATAGTAGCACACGGTATTGATTATTGATATTTATGTGAGAAGTCACTCAGTTTTGTTCAATTATTGCTACAATAGTTGCTGCATAGTATCTCACATTATTTGATTCAATTATTGTTGATTTAGAAGTTTTGTTTTATTCGTATTATTAACGTAATAAAATAGAAACATCTTTTTATATAAAACAGAATACTTTATTAAAGTTATTCTATAAATAGAATATATTATATTTTATTATGCATGATGTTTTGTATAGTAAAATTTTTTTATATAAAATGTATACTTTATTAAAGTTATTCTATAAATAGAATATATTATATTTTATTATGCATAGTATTTGTATAGTGCCCAAGATAGTGTTTGCATAGTAAAAATCTTTTATATAAATAGAATATATTATATTTTATTTAAAAGATTTTTCTTTAAATATGGACCGTCGATTAAAGTAAATCAATCTCGACCATTCATGAGTTAGTTCTTATGCATTCCATTTTTCTATAAATAGAAGCTCATTTATTCATTATTTTCTTATTTAATTCTTTCAAACTCTAGAGAGATAAACTATAGAGAGAAAGAAGAAAGTATTCGCTACTTCACTACTTATATATCCGAAGACTCTTCTTCTTAAGGTAGGGAATATTATTTGTTGTACTCGTAAGGAGTGTTATTCTTTCTTATTCATGAAGAGAACTCATTGTTATTCCAATTCTTATTATTACATTGGAGTAACTTTGATACGCGGTCTACCCTATACTTGGTGACATTCTTCTATTATTCATCTTTATTATACGGCGAATATCCTGTCTATGTTATCTGTGGGACTGGTTCCATTTTTATTATTCCATCTTTATTATTTTGTCGAATATCCATCGTGTATATCTATACGGATCCGGGTTCCATCATTTATTATTCGCATTTATTATTACATTGGAACATCCTGTCGGGTGTGAATTTCATATGACACGGTTCCGTTATTATTATTATTCTACATTGAATAATGCATATGCGAAGAATATCGCATGCATGGTGATATCTTTTGTTATTCCATTCGGTATTATACTCAGTTGATTAAAATTTTGACTTCTATACTCCATGAAATTAGTGGAATATCCTTGATATTTTGCGCTTCATCCAAAGATTTTCATGGAAATATTCTTCTGAGCATTCTTGAATTTTATTCTACAAAGAAGTATCATGTTGACAATTTGGACGTTATTGGTTCCTGGACAAATTAATTCTTGAACTTGTTTAACTGAATTCTTATATCATTGTCATCATCCTCATGTTTATGTTATGATGAAAGTCATCTGTGGCTTGTAGTGCATAGATGGACTTGGTATGATTATGACCAGGGATTATTCGGTATAATCATGACCGTAATGTTACAAATGATGTGAAATTAAAAGTCCTCATTGGCGCGTAGTGCATTGATGGACAATTTTTGGTAGGATTATGACTATGGATTCTTTTCGGCCAAGGGAGCAAAGATGAATTGTTTTATGGCATGAACAAGACCGTTGATGAAAACACGATTATCTTTGGCCCGTAGTGCATGGATAATTCGTGGTCGTGATACTAAAGAATATCCTTGGCCTGTGTAAAGGTGGATGATTTAATGATGTGGATTATTTATTGAAATTTGAGTCTCGCCGATAAAAGTGATGAAAAACTTTTTAAATCATAAAAGATAGTAGATTCTATTCTCTACTTGACTCTTTTAATGGATTGCTTGTTCATTGCAGATTAAACTTGATGTCTATTGTATTTTATCGGTTTAACATTGTTGGAGGCTAATGATAATTTATTCGCATTATCTTAGTCATAATATTTCTTCATGGGCTAGTTGAGCTCACCCTTTCTTTCTTTGTTCTCTTGAAATGAGAATATAATTTGGGGACGAGTCGGGGAATGGAGTGATGGTCAGAGGATAGCATTAGTAGTCCTCACTATTACGTGAAATAGTGTGATAATAATTGTAATGTGGACTCCTTTTGAGTTTGTATAATCTCTAGTAGATAATATTTGTATTCAAACTCACAGGTTTATGTTTTGTCGTATTGTACTACACTGATGATTGTATTAGTAAGTTGTATTTGAATTATGTACCATGTATCTGGCGACTCAAGATGGGTGATGTATACCTAATTTTGGGGGCGTCACAAAGTATATATATATATATGTGTGTGTTATATATATATATGACATGTGTGTGTGTGTGTTTTCGTGTATGTAAGAGTGTCTGTGTGTGTTAGTGGGTTTTGGTGGGTTTTACATTATCAAGTGGTGTGGGGTTATATCATGTATACATTATGGGAATTGTTAAAAAAAAGGGGTGGGGAAATGGATTGAACGGGAAGGAGTACTATATTGTATTATATGTCCACATATATATAAAGTTTGACTAATTAGCAGACAAGTTGCAAAGTTATTCACGGGTGGGTGCATTTTTTCCTTTTAAGCATGTGTGAGTTTGTATATATATATATATATATATTATATTATATTTGTCTGATTTGTTCTGATTGGAGGGAGGCTTGAATTTTGCGTCCGTAAGTTATTAAAATTTCATCCAAGTGAATTTTTCACAAATTTATTGCGTCCGTGTTTTTATTTTAAAACAAGACCCTTCCATCCTCCTATAAATAGGATGCTTATTTAGAATCAAAATCACACCGTAAATCCGAGAGAATTCTCTTCTATAATCTTGAGTGTATTTCTTTAGAGTTTTAAGAAGCTTTAAGCGTAGTCTTAGTTTTCTTAAAAATATCCTCACCCTACCAAATGGAATACTTTTCTTTTTACAGTAAGGGATATTATTTGTTAAAACCAGAATTGGTTATTATTTCTTTTGTATTCATGAAGAGAACTTTTGTTATTCCATTCTTTATTATTTTGCTGGAATAACCAGTATACGAGGACTACCCTATACTTGGTGACATTCTTCTATTATTATGTCTTTATTATTATTCTGTTGGAAAATCCTGTCTATGCGTTTCATCCAGTATCTTTTCATGGAAATATCAAGGATGAAGCGCAAATATCAAGGATGGAAGTTTTGACTTCTTATCATACATGCTCCACTAACCAACACTTCTCTATCAAACTAATATAGAAGAGATGGAAGATTAATGGTCTAAAGGTGCTTACCCTTGTTGATCAAACTTGACTCTTCTTCTTTTCTACTTAAAATACAAAGACTAGCTTTTCTTGCTTTTTCTCTCAACTAAATAAGTTATAAGTTGTTAGTGAATTTTGGTAAGACACAAATGATCTAGCACTCTTCTATTTATAGAATTGCTAAAGTGAGGGTAGTTTAGACTTTAGGTCATCCCGCCTCCTTAACTCCACCTCCTTACTATTCCTATCTTGGTCACTAAGTAAATCCACTTTACTTGGTCACCAAGATGGCTGACCATGTGCTCATGGGGCCCACATGGGTTTCCCCATGTTTTTTTTTACCCATTTAGCCATTGGTTTGATCCACGGATCCGGTTCTTACTTTGGGCTTTAGGTTTAATTACCTTTGGGCCTAATGTTGGGCTTGACTTTCATTTCATCGGGCCTTAACATTTCCTACACTTGGGATTGTACCATTCCTACCAAATCCTACAAGTCCAATACACTTGCTTAATACTTATAATGTATTGTCTACATATTGCTCTCGTATACTCATTCATCATATACGATATACCATCATTCACATATACTCGTATGATACTTCATATCATACTCGTATTCATTACTTCGTATAATACTTGTTATTATACGATCCTCCTTTAAATAAGTCTTTACGTTCCTTAACCTTCTCAAATTTAGTATGTAGGCAAAAAACTGTGTTAGCCATACATGAATTATTATTACATAATCCATCTTCCCTTTTTATTATATCATTACGTATTTCTCAGAAATTCAAAAAAAAATCCCGAGCAGAAATCAGTGAATAGTGTTTTTCAGAAAATTTCTCGAAAAACTTTTATTTTTGTCTTGGAAATTAAAACACTATAATTCCTTTACATAGCCAGAATACTACGATCTTCCGATATATTTAGGTTATAGAACAACCTTCATCTTACTAACACATAATAATAACATATAATATAATTTTATCCATTATTTAATTAAATAAAATTATTTTACAATAATCCAAATTTTCTAAATTGCCGTTACAGTCGTGTGTGGAACTATTTTGGGGGCATCACAATTTAGCTTTAAGGTAAAGTGTGTCACACAAACTTTATATTAAATGAATATTAAAATAACGTGGAATTGGAGAAAAGTCAAACGTGGCCTACGCCCCTAATATTTTGTTGTTGAGGTTATGAGCTTGAGTTATATAACTCTAGTAAGTGGGATAAATTAGCTTTGTGTGGCTTGAGTATTAAAGTTAAACCAAACTAAAGGTTTAACTGGAATTATTAAAAGAGAATTAATGGAAAGAGAATAAATGATTGATATTGATCATGGTGATATTTATGTGTGATAGGAAATAATGGGTTGAGAATACCCAACTGAATTATATTTAGCCCAATTAAAATATTATTTGGAGTACTAGCCCAATGTACATGGGATATAAGATTATATTGGTGTATATTTAAAATATAGGTATAATTCCTATATGTGGGTAGGTACATATATATGTGTATATATGTGCCCATAACTTTATTTAATGTAGTAATATTAAGTCATTATAATTGATTTGTTAAGCCCCAAAAGGAATTTACTTTAGTAGAATGTGGACCATTTTACTACTAAGTAAGGAAGTAATGTAGCTTGTCCCTTTTTCATTGTCCCAAATAATTAACAACCGTGTAATAGGCCATTGGCCTAACTCTACAATTGCTGGAAATGATAATGGCTAGATAGAGGTGATGATGAAGTGAAGAATGGAGAGGAAGGAGTAGGTGACCAACTCCCTCATACCCAATAGCTTCTTCTTCTTCCCCTTATTTTAAATCAATGGGCAAAAGTATTGTTTGGTCAATAAATTCTCTATAAATAGAGACTCATCCTTCTCATCTTTCGTTGGTTAAAGTTGTCTGAGTGTTGTTATTGAAAGTTAGTAGAATTGGAAGATGAGTGTGAATGATCAGAGGTTTGAAGAGCTATGGTTAGCAAATTTAAGCTTCAAGAGGTAATAATTATATATGTATATGTTCTTCATTTCAAGATTATGAATTTCTTAGAAATGTCAAGAAATATTTACTCTTGAGTCAAAAATTGATGGCTAAGGATTATTGTAATCCATGAATTGTTGTTAGATATTGATAATACAGTTAAATACGAAAACAACGAAAGTTAAACGGACCAATTTGGTTTAGAAATGAATTTGTAGTGATGAAATTCTCTAAACATGTGAAATTATGAAAAAATAGTAAAACTCTTGAATTTGAGTAAACAAATTGGTTGTTTATATGATTTGAGGATTGCTATCATGTTAGTTAAGTGTTACATGCACGTATAGAAGTAATGTAGCTGATTTTAAGCATGTTGCATGAAGAAATTGAGTATGGGTTTTGAGTTCTGCAAAAGCAAAGACCCTACGAGTCGTTTGTCCGGGAAGGCGCTATTCATGCCTATTCATTCAGAAGTTCATTCAGTAGCAATTGCTACGGATGTTATTTTTGAAATCTTGTCTGGGGCAGCAGATGTGTGTGTCAGTCCTGATTCATTCGACCTGATAAATAACAACTGTAAGTGTGTAAGACCCCAACTTATTATTAATGAAATTTAATTTTCTCTATTTATTATTTTGAAATAGTAAGGGTTGATTTGATTAATGTGGATAGTTAGGGGTAAAATACATAAATATTTCAAAATAAGCAAGTGGTTATAAAATATTCATTGTTGTTCGAGGAGAATATTAAAGCATGTCTTGGGAATATTAAATGCGACAAGTACATGACCAAATAATGGGCCCCATAACTTGAAAGCGATTGGATGAAGAAAACGATAAATATAAGTTGTTTAAAAATAATCACAGCGTAGTTGTTACAATTAACAATCGTTGGAATACCCAGTTGTTAAAACACAATGTCTGGCGTTGTTGCACAAGAGTGACACTTGCAGTATTGCACCAATTATTGAAGGCACTACTCAATAATGGTTACGATAATTCTTATTCAAAGATTTTATTTTATTGATTCAATAATTGCTACGTTGACATTTTATATTCTTTGTTGTTTCAATAATTGTCATTACAACCGTATTTTCCATTATGAGCAATAATTCATATTATCGAATAATATTATTAGATAACATTATTGACAATGTCTAGAAAGTTACATCTAAGGAGAGGTTTGGTCATCTAATTGCGTGCGATAAGGAGATATCCTTATTGGAAAGCCCCTCTATCCCTGAACCGCTCGGTTGTCAATAATGTGATTCTATAATATTATTTATGAATAATTAATTATTGATTTATATGATGAGGAAAATATTGATTTTATGAGGATATAGATGGAGAAAATTTTAATGTGACAATTGTTGAAAATTAATATTTTATTTTTTCGATAAAATAATTCATTTAAATATATTATTTTAATAATATATTAACGATGATATTTTACAATGAATGTGGGATATATTAGTATATGAGGAGGAAGAGTATTTTGTGGCATTAAATGTTTAACACATGTTTTGTGTGTTGGTGGACACAATTATTAATAGAAATTTGATTATAGCATTGTAAAATCGTCTGTTTGTGGATTTCGGTCAATTTCTGTTTGGAATTTGAAAAACTTTCTTCCGTAAAGTTGTAGAGAATTGAATTTCCTATAAAAACTCGTGAGATTTGAATTTTCTGATAAAAGGGATATTTATTATGAATTATTGAAGTTCCAAAGTTCAAATAATTAATTTTTGGGAGTTTTAGTTAATTATTTTGAGAAAATGTTTTTTTTGCAACTAAGTTGGCCTCACATGTGATTCAAATGGGCTGAGATCAGTTGTCTAAGGTGGGCTAAAGAAAATGTGAAAAATATATTAATATTATATTCAATTTTTCGCTTTGGTGTTTAAGCATTTTCCTATAAATAGGGTGCTTAGGTTAGAATTGAAAATCACAATGTAAATGAAGTTTCTCTCTATTTCTCTCGATATATTGAGCGTATTCTTGTGAGTATACTTTGAGTATTGTTAGACGCAAGTTTCCTTCAAAGACTATACCCGTTATTCAAATTAGAAGTACTAATCTTTCGAGGTAAGGATGTTATTTTCTTCTCAAATGATATTATTTTTCAATATCATTATCTTTGAAATATTGGTTGGAACTTTTATCAAATTTGGAACTTTTTCATGTCGGGTTACTATTCATGAGTTACTATTCACGAGTTACTATTCATGAGTTACTATTCATTTAGTACTATTATGAAGTAATAAGAAGATGTTTTTTGTGGAATTTCTATCTTTTGGTGTCTGAGTTACTATTCACGATACCAAGACTATTCACGATACTGACACTATTCATAGAAAAATAAAATTTCTTATTTTTGTCCAAAATATCTATTCGGATACTAGCTTTGATTGTATCCATGTTTTGATCATTCTTGAATTTTACACCACTATGATTATTTTTGAGGTATTTTTTAATATGGATAAAACAAAGTACGAATCCTTAATCCTTAATCCTTGTCATTTTGTTTCTTTGGATTCGTTTCTTTAAAATATTTTCATCATCCTCGGTCTTAAATGATGATATTATTGAATATCTTTGTACCAGTAGTGCAAAAGATGAATGATTTCTGAAGAATATCTTTGGTAGTAGTGCAAAGATGAACATGTGTTTAGATGAACATGATCAATCGATGAATATCTTTGGCACGTAGTGCAAAAAGATGATTATTTGATTCAGATGTATATTGATTGATGTTACAGGATAAAAGATAGGCGATGAACTTTTAAATTCATACATAGAAGATAGTAGTTTGCATTCTCTACTTAACTCTTCTAATGAATTATTATTTCATTGCGAATATTGATTTAAAATTTGTTGTCTATTGTATTCTATTAGATTTTTCCCCTGTTGAAGACTAACGGTAATTTGTTGTATATTATCTTAGTCATAATATTCTTTCTTGGGCTAGTTGAGCTCACCCTTTTCCTTTTTGTTCCATTTTCTTCTCGTGGAGGCGAGAATATAACAATTAATTACAGTCGGGGGTATGGAATGAAGGTTTTAGAAAGAATTGTTTAGTAGTCCTCACCATTTTGTAAAATAATGTATCAATAAATGTGATGAGGATTTATTTGAGTATAGATATTGTCTAGAAGATAATATTTGTATTCAAACTCACAGATTTTCTTGTTGTAATAATAAAGTTGTAGTTGTTTGCATACCATGTATTGACAACTCGGAATGGGTGATGTATACCTATTTTGGGGCGTCTGCAGGCACTAGTACCTGATTGTGTTTTTTGCTATAATCTGATAAGCTTTAGCATGTTGGTAGAACTTAGTTATGCATGAAAACAGGTTTAGCATGTGGTCTAAAAGTTCCCTTGCATATATGAGTTGCGTTGGTTTACGTTATTATATGTTTCAAAAAGAAACTTGAAATTTTGAAAACAAACCTTGACGAACTTTGAGTCATTTAAACTTCTGACCTTGATAGCATGTATACGAAGCTTAATTATGCATGATATAGGATACAAAGTGGTATCGTATGTGTTAGATTGCTTTGACTTAGTTTTAAACGATTTCAAAGGCAAAGTCGGATATTTTTGCAAACTAAGTTTTATAAACATGGAGTGGTTATATTTTAATCTTGTAAGCATGTGTAGAAACACGTACAAACGAGTATGACGTGTGATTTGAAGTTGCCTTGCATGATTAGTTTGACCTAGCTATGCATGGAAATAGGTATGACGTGTGGTTTCAAGCCCTTTGAATACCATGAACCTCTTAGTAAAGGAAAACTTGAAACTTGAGAACAAACTTGAAGGAACTTGTGTGAGATCCCGAATTTTATGAAATAAAAGTATTCAATTTTTCTATTTTAGTAAATAGTTAAATTGATAAAAGTTTAAAGTTAAGGGTGATATATGAAATTTTTTCAAAGTAAACAAGTTGTCATAAAATACCTGGTAGTAAAAGTACAGTAATACGCGTGATTGCATAGTAGCACACAACATTAATTATTGATGCTTACGTAAGAAGTCACTCAGTTATACTAAATTATTTCTACAGTAATTGCTACATCATATCTCTCATATTATTGATTCAATTATTGTCACAGTATCATCTGCATTATATGATATGTTATTAAATCAATAATTGAGACGACAAAGTTATTCATATTATAAATTGCAATATTTACAATGTCTAGAAGTTCTGTCAAGGAGAGGTTAGATAATCTAATTGCGCGTCAATAGGGAGAAATCCTTATCGGAAAGCCCCCTCTTTCTTGGGAACGACCTGGTTGATAAATATTGTGAGTTATAATATTAATGATGAATGTTATTAAAAATTGAAGTTGTGTTCGGAGTTGAATTTGGAGACGCAGACGTGATATTTGAGTCCGGAGCGACGAAATTAGTAAAAATAGTCTATAAACCCAAAATTTTCTTGGATTTACTATTTGGTCAAAAAGTCAACAGTTGACTTTTTCTGGAAAAGTCAAACTTCAAAATTTCAAAATTTATATTTTTGATAAAAATAGTTTCATTGTGTTGAAATTATTTCTGTTAGTGAAAATCAACATTTATTTCGATAATAATTGATGTCTGGAGGTTATATTGACTAATCGGGTATTTAACCGGATAAATGAGCAATTGATTGCTTTATTATTTCACATGATTATAACTATTTGTTCACATGTGTATACTATTGTTTCACATTCTTGTTACTATTAGGTGAGTTGGTGCAAGATTGATAATACTTGCATGACTAAGTTAAAAATGGAGGTATAGATGGATGTACTATACTGTAATTCGTATTTTCACATGTCTAGAACTATTGATTTACATAATTTACTATTGAATCACATTATTTACTATTAGGGGAGATGGTGCAAGTTTGATAATACTTGCAGGACTAAATTAAAAAGGAAGAAAAAGAGGAAGGTATTATACTGTAATATTTCGAACCCCAAAACGTGCAATTATCGAAACTATGTTTTCCTATAAATAGAAGCTCATTCTTCTTCATTTCTCACCAATTCACTAAAGCTATAGAGCAATTATTATAGAGAAATTATAGAGGGAGAAGCTATAGAGAGAAAGAAGAAGAGAAGTCTGCTACCTCTCTACCCCAGTATCCAGTTCTTTCTAAGGTAAGGGATATCATTATTGTGTAAGGGATATTATTTGTTGTACTCGTAAAGGGTATTATTTCTTTTGTATTCATGAAGAGAACTTCTGTTATTCCATTCTTTATTATTCTGTTGGAATAACTTTCAGTCATGTGAGGCTACCCTATACTTGGTGACATTCTTCTATTATTATTTTTTGTCTTTATTATTACATTGGAATATCCTCATACGTGTGTTTTACAGGAATATGGACCGGGTTTCTTTATTATTATTCTCTTTTGAAATATATATCTGTTTATGCGTTTACTGTGGGACCGGTTAAAATCTTTATTATTACATTGGGAATAACTTTGTTTGTGCGGTCTCTATTGCATGCATGGTGAATCATACATTATTCCATTCTTTATTATTCTGTTGGAATAACCTGTCAATGTGGATTACCACATGCATGGTGAATGATCCTTTGTATTTCATTCCTTATTAAATTGTGGAAATGATCTATTTACGTGGATTATGATAAAAGTCATAATAAAAGCATTGGACTGATGAAAATCATGGGTATATGTGGTATTAGTAAGTGTTATGATGATTTATGTTGGTTATTATGTGAAAACATGAAAGTTTCTTAGAAATCACAAAGGGTTGAAAAATCAGATTTTGGTAAAAATAGAACATGAAATTCAATTGACCATATCTCCTATTATATTTCGAATTTTTGAGTGAGGTCAAGTCCTAGAGTTAGATCTATGAGTTTTGTAACTTATCCAAGTGAAATCACTAGAAAAGGTGTTGTAGATTTTCGTGTGGACTGATTTTAGCAAAGGAGTCAAAAGCTGCCAATACCGAAAAAGTTGCTGTCCAAAATTTTGCAAGGGCTGTTTAGGCCACTTAATTTGTGAGACAAATTCTGGCCTTTTGGGACATAAACGTATATGGTATAAAGAACATCCTGTCCAAAAATGAGCTCATTCCGACTTAAAATGAGCAAGTTATGACTATTTGAATATTTAGGTTTTTCCGACGAAAAACGCTATAACCGGAGTTCTATAACTCCGATGACCATGAAATTTAAACTGGAAGCTCACGTTAACATGTGTAAGATTCTACCAAGATTTAGGAATTTCTGGAGTTAAACTTAAGGTAGCTAATTTCTTAAGAAATTAATTAGAAATTGATTTTTGAAAAATAGTAAATGAATTTTAAAAATTCCGAGAAAAATATATGTTCAATATGGGACTATATTATGCTTAATCCCAGAAGAGAATAATTTTTGGGACTGATTTGGTATTTTTCATAAAAATAGTTTAGTTACTAACATATGAGTTAAATATGTTATATGAAGTTGAAGAATTGGTAAATATGATTTTAGGGCTTGAAAATCCTATATAAAGTATGTGCATATTTTTGATGAGTAATTTGATTACTGGTGATGAAATTTGATGAGTATGACATTTTTGAATGGTTAAATGCATTATTTGGAAAAGTGTAAATAATTAAATGAAATTGTTTATAAATTTAAGAAGTGATTAAAATATTGTTATAATATTAATAATATTAGATTATGATTTTATTAAGTGATTGATAATGTTTGGATAAATTTAAAGTCTTTAATATTTATCCTTGATTAATGCTTATAATATTGTCATCATCCTCATATTTATATTATGTTAAAAGTCATCTGTGGCCTGTAGTGCATAGATGGACTTGGTATGATTATGACCAGGGATTATTCGGTGTAATCATGACCGTAATGTTACAAATGATGTGGAAAAAGTCCTCATTGGCCGTAGTACATTGATGGACATTTTTTGGTATGATTATGGCTATGGATTCTCTTCGGCCAAGGGTGCAAAGATGAATTGTTTTATAGCATGATCAGGACCGTTGATGAAAACACGATTATCTTTGGCCCGTAGTGCATGGATAATTCGTGGTCGTGATACTAAAGAATATCCTTGGCCTGTAGTGCAGGGATGATTCGATGATGTGGATTAATTATTGAGCTGAGTCTCAGCAATGAAATATTAATTCATGGATGTGATAATAATGAATATCCTTGGCCCATAGTGCATGGATAATTCATGGATGTGATATTAACGAATATCCTTGGCCGTAGTGCAGGGATGATTCGATGACATGGATTAATTATTGAGCTGAGTCTCAGCAATGAAATATTAATTCATGGATGTGATAATAATTAATATCTTTGGCCGTAGTGCAAAGATGATTTAATTAGTATGATTATGAGCAGAAATTGTGATTTGGTATAACCATGATTTTTGATGTTTCAGGTGATGATAGGTGATGAAAATTATCTTCGTCCTAGGTGTGGAAAGGAATTCAGAATCACAATTATGATTATGAGTTATTCATATGATTGTGGACAGGAATTGTTGATTGATGTTACAGGGATAAAACATTATTGGTGGACTTTTAACATGGAGAGGATAATAGACCTGATGGTCTATTTGACTCTTTTAATGGATTGCTCGTTCCGCTGCAACTATGGTTGAAAAGTTTTATCATCTACCATATGTTCTAAATCTCTGATTTATTATTGACAAAAACTATTGATAATTTAATTATCTTTAGTTATGATATTCTTTCTTTGGGCTAGTTGTGCTCACCCTTTTGCTTAATAATTCCTTTCTGTGTAATAAGAGTGTAATTTGAGTCGAGTGGGGATAATGAGGAGAATAGAAGCGGTGGTCTATAGTCATCGAGGTTCTCCCTAAATAGTATGGAAATAATTTTATTGAGAACTTTAGATAAGTGTGTGTATCATTATTATCGTCATTTGATATTTAATTTTGGTGAGCGAGTAATAGGGTGAGGGCGAACCCAACTTTGGAAGGGTGTTTTGTCACTATCATACAAGATGTCTAATGACATACAACCTCGTGTTATCATAAGACAGGGTTGTGCACATCCACTTACTGAGTATATCTACGAGCACTACCTATATGATCTTGGAGTTTATTTGAAACATAATTTCCACTTGGAGACAGTGGAGATAGTTATATGCCAAGAGAAGACTCACCATTGGAAAGAAGATGATAGTAATCTTCTCATTTTTCTTTGGGGTCTATTGGGTCAACCAAGGATAATTCTGTGGACATATGATATCTACCATAACCTAGACGCATGGCCTCCCATGTACGAAGGTTTCATTGAGCACTTCCCAAATGTTTTAATTCCAAAAATAGTTTTTGACTATACTTTTATGTAAAGTACCATTGTAAGGTTGTGGTCGAGGCACCATGAGAGTTACATACATTGTATTAAAACTCACAGTTAACTGTGGTCGTATTCTACACGATAGTTCAACAGTTGTATAAATGAAGTTGTATTTGATATTTATAGTGTGATATCTGGCGACTCAAAATGGGTCATGTGGACCTATTTTGGGGGCGTCACAACTTGTGTACTTAGAGTTCTAAAATTGATAACATACGTACATGGCTTAGTTAGATATGAAATGAGATTTAAATTGCACTAAGTTGCTTTAAGTTGGCCTAGAATGACTTTTAGAAGGCAAACTTGGATGCCTTGCAAACTAATACCTATGAGCATTGTGTTCCCTACCCTCTGAACTTGTAGGATAGCATGCTAGTGCTATTTATGTCATTTAACATGGCCTATAAGTGCACTTATCTAGTTTGACACAATAAAAGTCATTAGAGCAAGATTTTAAAATAAGTTTTCAACTGATAAACTATGCTAGTCATAGGTAGATAAGATGAATGCATGTAAGCATGCATATTGAAAGTTGTTTAACATCGTTATTGGTTACGTAGTTAGACGCTTGTTGCATGAAATCGCTTAGCGGTGAAATAAATGGCAATAAAGTTATAAAGTGTAAAAACAACTTGAAGTAAACATAAGAGGCACCAAACTTGGATCAAGACCTCTTAACATGTGTATATGTTATGTGTTGCCATGTTAAGTAATGAGGTGTAAACTGGGAAATAAAGATTTAAATCTGGTTTGGCTGGGGACGATCATTTAACAAGACTCTATCCTAAAGCTAAATCAGTATAAGCAAACTCTTTGGTAGAAGGCGATGTTGCTTCGACTATTTAAATTGTAATATGAACCTTAAAACATGCGTGTATGAATGTCTTAAGTTATAATACTTGACATAAGTGATGTTTTATGTATATGAGCATGTAATGGTTATAGAAAACCCTGAGTTGTTACGTTTTATTAAGGTTTGCAAAATGCAAAAATAATAAGAACCATACATCTAAGAGTTTTAAATCTGTAATGAACACATAGCTAGTAAAGTGAGTGATAAAGGTGTAAGAATATTGATGTCAAGTATGTGTGGCTACGGTATACTTATACTTACATAACTATCCTAAAAGTATGATAAGAAAGTGAAACGAAGGTTTTAAGAACCGAGTTTGAAAACAATTTAACAATGGTTATTACATTGAGAATGTAAGGAAATGTATGACTAATGGATATGAATCCATGATTATACAATTGTGTAGGAATACACGAAGTGCAGATAATGATAAGAAGTTAAGTTGTAGTTGATAATCTGCGAGCCATGTAAGTCTTTCAGTTCCTATTTGCTCTATAATGTTAATAATTGTTGATTGATTTATGCTATGACATGAAATGATAAATTATATATGAAATGCATATGAGATATGTACGAAATGAATGATGTTATGCTATGAAATGTGGAAATTTCTATGATATATATATATATATATATGAGATTGAAAGTTAATCGACGATTATATGTTTTGTAAGTTAATCTATATACTCGTTATGTGAGAAGCAGCATGCGTATGTGTTTAAATGCTTATGATTATATAAACTGAGTATTATCATATGTGTTATGTGATGTATGTAAACTGTTAGAATTGATGGGCTGTCGAGCTTACCCTTGCAAATAACAACTTTTGCAGGTTAAGGACTCACGGTAAAGTTACATGCTACTTGGTTGATAGAGTTCAATAGTATCACAAGAAGATTGATTTGTTTACCTGAAGTTAAAATCTCAAACCTTGTTTTAGGTTTTAGATGATGTACTTGATAGTTGTTAAACTTTTGTAGAGTTGTAAAGTCGTACTATTCGACACATAAAGAACATCGAATTAAGATGTAAATTTTATAATGTAACTCTGACGAATCAAAGTATGGAATAAATTTGATTCAAAGATATATAATGATGAAGGTTTCGATTCAGGGAAATGAATAAAGAATTTAGAAAAGTTTTAATTATTTCTGCATCTTATTAAGTATAATATCGAATATGATGAAAAGACAAGAATGGTTAATGACCAAGATCAAGAATTGACTTATGAAGGTTTTGGGATCGATTCATAAATCCTGGAAATAAAAAGGAATGAATATATTAATTAGTATCAAAGTTAAGTTGTATTCATTACATTATGAATGGAAGTTGTTAATAGTTAGACGAAGATAGTATTGTGACGCACCAGGTTTGAGGTAACAGATACCTGGATTTGGAGGCGTTACAGGTGCTCCCCACGGTGATACGCTTGGCTGAATATATTTCTTGTCTAACAGTTCTTGTAGTTGCACCATCAATTCTTTCATCTCTACCGGAGCTATGCAGTACGGGGCCTTCGATATTGGGGCAGTTCCCGGCACTAAGTCGATCATGAATTCTACCTCCATGTTTGGCGGAAGTCCTGGCAAATCATCTGGGAATACGTCTCCAAAGTCTCTAATGACTAGTATCTCCTCTAATTTCGGATTCTCCTTTCAAGTATCGGCTATGTAGGCTAAATACCCTACACAACCTTGTCTCAACAACTTTTTGGCATGTATCATCGTTAGACAACTTATTTGTCTATGCGACTTGCTGCCATAAAATACAACCTTTGACGGGGTCATAAGGTTTACACACTTCCTTTAGCAATCAATTATTGCCCCATAATTGAATAGCCAATCCATTCCCAAAATAACGTCAAATTCTCCAAGTTTAATCGGGATTAGATCTACCATCATTTTGTGGCTCTTAATGTCCACCCTACAGTTCCTATGTACAATCCTAATAGGGATTATTTCTTTACTCGCAACCTCTATTTTCAAAGGGTATTCTAATTCTTCTTTAGGCAAATTCAAGTCCTTAGCAAAATCGTCAGAAATAAACGAACAAGTAGCACCCAAATCAAATAATACGTAAGCATTAACATTATTGATCGGGATGATACACGACACCACGCCCTGGATTGCACAACATCTTGCACGGTCATGTTGAAAGTTCTAGCGGTGGGTCAGTTTGGCGGCGTCGGTCCAGTGATAGCCAGAGTGCTACCACCGCTGATTCCTTTACTTCCACCCGCTCCTACTCCTCCTGCTACTTTCTTAGGGCAATCCCTAGCCAAATGATCCTTCGACCCGCAAGTAAAGCAAGCCCCCTTTTTAGGGTTAGGGAAATTTGGTGCTATGTGGCCTTCCTTACCACAATTGTAGCAAACCCTTTTCCCTTCATACATACCCACAGGTGATTCTTTCCACAGGTAGGACAAGCCTCCACCTTTTTCTTCTGAATTCCTTGCTGATTTCCAGTAGATACATTATCACTCCACTTCCTCTTCTGATTATTACCACCACCACTACACGCCACTAGCTCTGTTATTCTCTCTTTTCTTCTTCTTCTTCTTCTTCTTCTTCTTCTTCTTCTTCTTCTTCTTCTTCTGTTCCTGATTGTACCTAGTCAGGGCATCACTTCCACCTTCTGCAATAATGGCCTTCTCTAATACTCCTGTAAAAGTGTTCAATTGGAACATCGACACTTTGTTGTACAACCAAGGCTTCGACCCTTGTTCAAACCTCCTAGCTTTCCAATCATCTGTATTCACTTGATAAGTTGCGAACCTAGCCAACTCATTGAATTTTGCAGCATATTCTGGCATCGTCATATTACCTTGCTTCAATTCCAAAAACTGAACCTCCATTTGGTTTTGAGAGCTCATTGGGAAGTACATTTCAAAGAACATCTCTTTAAACTTTTCACATGCGATCACACCTTATCCTCCTCTAACCTTGTTTGCCTACCACCAATAACTAGCCTCTGACTTCAGCATAAACTTTGCAAAGACGGTCTTCTAGTCGTCATTGACCCTTTCAACATCAAACACCTTCTCTATTTCCATAATCTAGGGTCTAAGCTTCGACTGGATTCATGGATCACCTAAATTCTTGCGGTCCTACCGCAAAATCCTTCAACGAGGTAGCTTGAGCTTGCGGCTGATTCACAAGTGCTCTAACTAATAGGTTTACCAACTGCTGAACAGGATTGGCGTTGGCATTATCGTTATTGTTATTGTTGATGTTTGTGGATTCTTCTTTAGCTTGTTGACGAGTTGGGTGTCTTCTTGGAGGCATTTTCTGTTTAAGATATACGCTTATTAGATCATTGCTCAATCTCTTAAGTATTTAAGATTTAACTTAAACATTTTAAGATTATTTAACACATAACATCTTCAATAAACATTGATATTTTAGTCATTAATAACTTTTAAAACATGGAAAGATAGCATCACTGCTATTTACATCAACTATCCCGAGATAAAGAATCTTCAAGATTAAATCATCATATTCCATTGCTTATATTCACACTAGAATTTACATCATTAACTACCATAGATATTCACATAATTCATATTGTTCCTATCAAGGCCTACTAAGACGTCGAAACACTTCTCTGTGCTCTTCTTCCATGATAAGAAACATCGTCCTACGATCCAGCATTTACCAAGGTAAGTCCTCGAACTAGATTGGATAATACATAACTTGGTCCTGAGCTTTGTCCATTGTAGTGTTGAATGCATAATCCATCTCCACCATCTTGGCCTTCTTTGCCCGAACCTCTTCCTCGGCTACTTCTGCTCGCTGGGAAGCCTCCTCATAAGCATCTTCAGCTCTGGCTCGCTTGGTGGACTCCTCTCTCAAATCATCCTTCATCTTTGCAACCTCTGCCATCAGCTACTCATTGTCACCCTCTAAATGAACTAATTTCCACTCCACATTTCCAAGACGTGCATCAAGACCTTGGATTTTGTAATACCCCAACTTTTATGAATAAAGATTTAATTTTCTCTAAGTGTTATTTTGAATAAAAAGGTGTGGATTTGATATAATGTTTTAGTTGTGGGTAATATTTACAAATTTTGCAAAGTAGGCAATTTGTCATTAAATATTCATTTAGTCTGGGAATATTCATTTTATCTAGGAATATCTGTATGATGGCACAATCATTGGTGGACCCCACAACGGAATTATTGTCGAATTTAGAAAGCGACAGAAATAACCTTTTTATAAAAATAACGGCAAAACTTTTACCGTTAACTGTTGAAATACCCGGTGATAAAAGTATAGTAAAACGCGTGGTTGCACAGTAACACACGGTATTGTACAGTATCTTTGATTATTGATACTTACGTAAGAAATCACTCAGTTCATTCAATTATTGCCACAGTAGTTGTTGCATAGTATCTCATATTATTGATTCAATTATTATCACAATATTATCTGCATAATATTTTATATTATTAAATCAATAATTGAGACGACACTGTTATTCATATTATTATTTGTATTATTGACAATGTCTAGAAAGTTTTGTCGAGGAAACGGGTTTGGTCATCTAATTGAGCGCCAATAAGAAGAAGTCCTTATTGGAAAGCCACCTCTTTCCTAGGAATGATCTGGTTGTTAATATTGTGAGTTATAATATTAATGATGAATAAAGATCGTGTTGATTAAAGATAAGAATAATAATTAATGAGTGGAAGATGTTTGTTCAATTATCCTTTTCAATTGGTATTTGTTCTATTCAATTTTGGAAATGTGCGAATTGATTTGCAAAAATGAGGTGTCCCTCAATTACCTTCAGTCAAGGTAATCTATTTTTTGGCAGGATGGATCTTATTGGCTAAATTATCTATTAATGTAGTATTGTTCACTGACTTATGAATGAGGGTGCTCCCTCATTGGTCCGTATCTCCCAAATTCTAATTACCTTCACAGGAAGGTACTCCCTTATTGGTTGTCTCAAATGTATCTTTGATGAATTCGCGCAGTGATTTTTTTTTTTCCTGCAAATTGTTATTATTTTCTTAAATAGTATCCTGCCATTCTCCTATAAATAGGATGCTTTGTTTAGAAATGAAAATCACACCAGAATCAGAGAATTCTTCTTCTATATATATTAAGCGTATTTCTTTTGAGCATAAGGATACTTTGAGCGTAGCAAATAGTGAAAATTTTCTTCAAGAATATCTCTGCTATACCAGTCGAAATTACTCTCCTACTAAAGTAAGGGATATTATTTTCATTCAATATTCGTAAGAAATAATATTTTCTTCCATACTCTGTAATATTTAAGTAATATTATTTCGTTTCATATTCTTAATTCTACACTTATTTTGATAAGTATTGCTTCTATACTCCTTGAAATTATTAGAATATCCTTGAATTTTGTGCTTCATCTAGTATCGTTTCACGGAAATAATTTTTTGAACTTTCATGTTAAATTTTAATCTTTTCATGCCGAAGTATTATTCATGAGTACTATTCATACATACGACACTATTCATACATACGGTACTATTCATATGGTACTATTCACGGGATATTATTTACGAAGTACTATTCATAAGATACTATTCACGGGGTACTATTCGGGACAAAAAAATTGATTTCTTTTCTGTCCAAATTATTTTTGATACATGAATATTATTCTTGAATTTTACTCCACAAAGCAGTTATCATGTTGACAATTTGGACATTCTTAAACTCTGGATAAATTGAATTATAAATCTTTAAAATTTATCCTTGATCTCACTTAATTGAATTCTTCTATCATTGTCATCATCCTCATGCTTAAATTATGATGAAAGTCATCTTTGGCTCGTAGTGCATAGATGGACTATTGATTGGTATAATTATGACTAGGAATTATGTAACAGTATAATCATGACCTGTAATGTTACAAATGATGTGGTAAAAGTCCTCATTGGCCCGTAGTACATTGATGGACAGTTGTTTGGCATGATCATGACCACTGGTGATAATAACAAATATCCTTGGCCCGTAGTGCATGGATAATTCGTGGGTGTGATACTAACGAATATCTTTGGCTCGTAGTGCATCGATAATTCGGTGATATGGATTAATTATTAAGATGTGTTACAGAGATAAAATATTGATGATGAACTTTTAAATCATAGAAGGTAGTAGACATCATGCTCTACTTGACTCTTCTAATGGATTGCTTGTTCCGCTACAGTTAAACTTGTTGTCTATTGTATTCTATCAGTTTTACATTATTGAAGGCTAAGGATAATTTATTCTGCATTATCTTAGTCATAATACTCTTTACTGGGCTAGTTGAGCTCACCTTTTTCTTCCGTTGTTCTCTTCAGGAAATGAGAATATAGCTGGGTCTAGTCGGGGAATGGAGTGATGGTTCAAGATGGTGGCTATAGTAGTCCTCACTATTCTATGAAATAGTGTGATAATAATTGTAACGAGGATTTCATTTGAGTTTGGATATTGTCTACGAGACAATATTCGTGTTAAAACTCTCAGCTTACGTTTGTCGTATTGTGTAAATTAAGTTTGTATTTGAATTATGTACCATGTATTTGGCGACTCAGAATGGGTTGTGTATACTTATTTTGGGGGCGTCACAGATTTCCTCATTCTTCTGACCTATAGTGTTCTGACATTCATCTGTCAGCTCCTCCAATTCTCTAACTCTATCCTGAAGCTCAATGTTACGGTCATACACCTCGTCATACATCTGAGCTGCAATAGAGTTCGGTGGGAACTCATCTTCCTCCTCAAGATCCTCCTCCGAATCAGTCTCAGACACATGCTCCTGACCCACAACAGTGATCAATGGAGTTGGCTCTCCCTGTACCAACTGCTCCCAGGCGACATGAATGTCTCGAGGCTCCTCCTCTCTAGGTACTCGGGGTTCCACCTCCCAAGCTCGACTAGATCCTCCAACATCTGACATCCTGACAACATGATTTTAAGTTTTTGTTACTAATCGATACTCGCGAGCACATAAGTTTATCACATAAGCACATAAAGTCTTTTATTATCTTCAATGAATTAAGGAATTCATTTCTTAGAACTCAATAAGAGTTTATCACCACTATCACGCACGCTAAGCGTTGCGGTACGCCTTAGCGATTTGCATTTTGCTTCGATTCGCGAAGAACTCGTAGCAGGCCAATTTAGGCCAAAATTTCACACAGTCAATTAATACAATTTCACCCAAATGTTCTAAACTTAACATAAACATTCTATAACATTTCTAGCATGTTTTTAACACCTTAAGTCACATAAACAACTTGATTTAAAGCCAAAATTTTGATGTTCTTATGAAAAACTCCATTTTTAACATTCTTAACGAAATCATCTACTGCAAACTCGTTTTTCAATCATATTAGTCCGTTTAAGTTTAGTTTTTTTCGTTTTTACATGTATAAACGTAATCATCCATCAATTCACCGATTAATATGCAATTTAAACATAATTGTTTGTACTTATAAGCCACATTCATATATTTTCTCTGTAAAACTATAAAATTCCAATTTAAACATAATTTCATGGATTAATTACTCTAAAACACATATAAATCATTTATAATTGAACTATACATGTTAATAAACATATACAACATCATAGATTTAATAATTAGTTATGAAAATTCAATTTACGAAAGTTAAAAGCCTATTTTCATGAAAACTTTAAGAACGTAAATTAAAACTTTGAGATTAAGGGATTACCTTGATTTCTCTACTTGGATTACACAAAGACGATAAGAACTTCTTTAATTTTCCAAACTTCTTCTTCTTCAATTTCACTAACCTCATTTTCTCTTCTTCTCTCCGAACTTGTTTTCCGGACTTAAAAGAAAAATAAAAGAATGCGTATATAACTGATGAGGATGTGAGTAGTAGCAGTTAAAGCTTAACTTTGGCCTTAACTGCTCCCACATTATCAAGGCCATGTTTGGCTTGTTTTAAATTCCTTTTCTAATTTATTTTAATTACCTTATTATTATATAGTTTATTTGTCACATCTTAATCAATCAAATAATATTATTTAACTTAATTAAATAAAAGGCAATATTACCCATTAAATCACATCATCACATAATTAAAATTCTCATTTATTAAATATAACATATAATTTATATTCTCAATAAATCTCCAATTAATTATTTAATTAATTAGAACAACATTAAAATTATTTGACAACTTATTTAATTTAATTATCTAAATTAAATTCTCACTTTGATCAATAAAATTCTTCCACATTAATTTAATCAATGTGACACACTTAATTAAATTAATCTACCACAATTCCATCAAATAATTATTTACTCAATAAATAAATCAACAAAATATTTATTTAATTCAATAAATATTTTAAAAAATTAATTACAAAAGTCTCGTTCGTCATATCGTGGCTTAGGTTATTCGAGTAATTAAGCTTGAGGGGTGTCTTTACACCTGGTGCCCTAAAGCCATCTGGTTTGGGAGTCACCGACCCAACGCTCCTTACATGGGTGACTTAGAGCCTAAGAAAATGGACCTGCCAAGCTCAGACAAAGAAGAAAATAGAGTGATCGCCTGACTCGTCTCGAAGTGTGGCCTTTGTTACTCGAGCCAGTAAACTCGAAGGGGTGTCTTAACCCCTAATGCCGTAAAGCCCTCCGGTTTGGGAGTCATTGGTCCAAAACTCGTAACATGGGTAATTCTGAATAGCCTAAGAAAACGAGATAATTTGGGCAAGAGAAAAGAAAATTAGAATCAAGGAAAATTTGTGAAGACATAGAAATGAAACCCCTGCTAAGAGTTGCGTCACTCATAGTGCGTGTGTCATTTAAAGTCAATTCTACGAAGAATAACATCTAGAACAAAGATGAAGTATCTCTAATATAGGGAGATAAGTCTTTTGAATCTAATCATACCCATGAACAATGATCATGGATGCTTCAAAATTTCCTTGCGATTTCATAACTTATTCAATTTCATAAACTTTTACTTCAAATGCCTTAATCACAAGAGTGTACTAATCCTGACGGTTGAGCCGTCAAGCTTTTGGTGCATTTTGTTCTTTTAATGTGCAGGATATTGCTCACTCGCGATTTGGTCAACAAAGAGAGTTTCTTATATGAATCTCCGACATCAACATGTGAAAGGACTGAGGTATTTTCCGATTCCAAGAAATAGAAGGAGTATAATGCGGGATTAAGCCTCTCATCAAAAGAAGGTGAAAATTCTTAAGAGAGTCCTTTAACTCAAAAATAGGTGCATGACCAACAAGATGTCTTTCAAATGAAATCCTCATCATCAAATGTGTCAACCTGCGTTAAGTCCTCACAAGTCGAGGCCTCTACACCGAAGTTCAAATTTGGGCAATGAAAGAATGGGTTGCTCCCTCCAGGGATGCTAGCTTCATTTAGGTTATCAGTTCAGCTGGGTTGTGAGATAAAAGAACAAAGAAATGGGGCATAAGCACCCAATAGAGAAAAGAAACTCCAAATCGCATCAGAAAGGGTGAGGTAAGTTTCTACTCCTGACAATTTAAAATGTGCATCAACCTAGGACAATAGACTCCTAAGGATAAATCTAGATCATCACATCATGCATGATCTGCACTTGTGCAAATGCGTTACATCAGCGTACATCTCCATTAAGGTTTAGCCTGCATCTCTAGTAGATTTAAATACATGTGCACATTAAATGCCTAGATTAGAGAAAAAATTTGTCGTAGATAGCATTTGGTATTATAAGCTGTTGGCATCAATCTAACGTAACATCAGGTAGAGTCTGGTGAAGTAAGTCTTTGAATATTACTTCAGTGAATGTATCGAAAGATCCGGTATTCTAAACCATTGGCATCAATCCAGCGTAACATCAAGACATTTTAGTGATGAAAGCTTTGTATACCACCGTTCGAGTGCGAATCGAAAAAGTTTGGTGATGTCAGCGTAGTCAACTACCAGTAGGGTAGGATCCGTTGTCAAACTACCAACAGGGTAGGCACCGTTGTAAACTACCAGCGTATACATCGGGAAGGTCCGGTGATTTCAGAACGTCATCCCTAGCAGAGATGTAGAAAACATCTCAATTTTTCTTCATCAAACAAGCATCGGCAACACCGACAAAAAACCAAACCGTTGGAGTCAACACCAACATAGGCATTAGCAATAACTGGTAATGGTAAAGCAATTTGCGATGTGCGAAGTGCAATTTGCGATTTACGAAATGCGATGTGCGAGTTGTGAAGTACGATTGGACAAATGCGAAGTGCGAAGTGTGAAAGGCGAACTGTGATTTACGAACTGCAATTTGCGAAAGCATTTTAACATTCATTATAAACATTCATTGCATTGCGATTTGCATCATTAAATATACCTTATCATATTTTAAGTGTCTAGTAATGTTTATCTTATTCACTCCATTACATTGCATAAACATAATAAAGAGGGGCATCTATAGACACTAAAAATTTTGTTTTCCTGTTACTAACTATGCAGGAGGACAAAAGCGTCTTTTTCACACTCTAGAGATAACCCTGGAGGACAACAACATCAGTTTCAACCCCGAAGATAACTTCGAGAGATCTAGTTTCCAACCCCAGAAATAACCCCGTGAGATCCAGTTTAAAGCTTATAGTCAACCCCGGGAGGTTAAACCAACCTCAGAGATAACCCTGAGGACTGTTAGAGTCAACAACAGGCTAATCTCGGAGATAACCCTGAGAAAAGACTACTGCAACTGCATCAAAGTTGGAGACAACCACGGGAGGGGAAAAATGGTCATTTGGCCAACTCAACATCATTTCAACTCATTTCAATACAAATTACGTCAAAAGTTATCCCACAAGAACCATAGCTTAACTTTCGTGCGCAAACTACGTAAAACATCTCAACGAACTGCCTGCGGAGATCCGATGATGCCATTTCGGTCATGGACTCATCTTCTCGAAATCAAAAAAGGAAAATACCTATGTCATTGCTTAGCTCTCGGAAAGAGATTTCTGGAATGGTATGGCGCGCTTCTATCGGACTCCCGGATTGAAAGTTATGAAGGTTCAAGCGAACAGCGCGTCATCTGAGTGCACGTATTTCAAGATGATGGGACCCACATATTTCAAGGTAGCCCGGGAAGCCGCAGGTAAACCCGCTGCTGCCGTGAGTTGACCCGTGGCACATTTGGTCTATAAATAGACCCCCCATCAGCCATAAAATGTAAGAAAAATGAAGAAAAAAGAGAAAACTCTGTCCATTTTAGCCTTTAACCTCCAAACTGAGTGATTCTTCTTTCTAAACACTTGTAAGCTCGTGTTCTATAACATACTAAAGTTTAACCGATGGAAACCAAGTTTTCAGGCCCCAAAAGCTATCTGAAGTCTTATTGGCAGCCTATTATAAGATTTTTCATATTTTTAAGCTTTCTATTACTTATATATATATATATATACATTTTTGTTTCGTCTGAAGTTTACTTCGTGGCCTTTTACTGTTTATATATATATGCTTTAACTTCTTTCGTAATGTAGATATTTCATCTTCCAGCCGGTTGACTAGATTTGTCTAAATCTAGCTATCTTTAACTTTAACCGGTTCAAAAGTGACTAAACTAGAGCCGTTGAAGCTAGAATGGTTTAGATTTATTTAAATCTAGTTTTCTTTCTAGCTTTTGTACATATAAATCTCTCATGTGAGCCTAGGAATCATGTGATCGAAGATTCAGCATGTGAATCTAGATCCGATTCCTACGATGGACATTTCTCAGCTGTAGCCAACTTGTAAATTTATTTACGGTGTCTGGATATCCTTATATGGTTATCATGTCCATAAGGAGTTCGGCACTGCTATGTATCTTATTTTCTCGAAGATATTTCGCATCTCGAAAATAAAAGCAATCAAGCCGAATACAGAATAAAATGGAAATATCAAAGACCTCAATTACTATTGAGCATAAGGGTTTGAAAAACTGTTTTTCAAAACATCACTGCTATATCTTGCCTAAAACTGAACTTTTATATACAAGTCAAACCCTTTGTATATAGGTGAAAACGAGGTATAGCACTACTGTAAAACCCCAAATTTTTGAATAAAGATGAATTTTCTATAAGTATTGTTTTTGAATATTATGGAATGAAATTGATATAATGTTATAGTTGTGGGTAATATTTATAAATTTTGCAAAAGTGCATGCAAGTTGTTATATAATATTCGATTGGTGGGGAATATTCGTTTTAACGGGGAATATTAAGTACAAGCAACACAATCATTGGTGGACCTACAGCGGAATTATTGTCGAGATTGAGAAAACGACAAAAATACTTTATGAAAATAGCGGCGGAAGTTTTACCGTTAATCATTGAAACACCCGGTGTTAAAGAAATGCGATGTCTGGCGTGGTCGCATATAGTAGCATACGGTATTAATTATTGATGCTTACGTGATAAGTCACTCGGTTTTGTTGGTATTATTAATGTAATAATACGTGAAAATCTTTTATATAAAACAAAATACTTTTATAAAGTTATTCTATAAATAGAATATATTATATTCTATTATGCATAGTGTCTGCATAGTGTTTTGTATAGTAAAATCTTTTTATATAAAATGAATACTTTTATAAAGTTATCTATTTTATTAGACAATAATTAGAATAAATTATATTTTATTATGCATAGTGTTTGCAGAGTGCCTACATAGTGTTTGCATAGTAAAATCTTTTATAAAGTTATTCGTTTTATTAGATTATAAATAGAATATATTATATTATATTTAAAAGATTTTGCTTTAAATATGGACCGTCAGATTAAAGTAAATCAATCTGGATCGTTAATGAGTTAGTTATTATGCAGTCCATTTTTCTATAAATAGAAGCTCATTCCTTCATTATTTTCTTACGAATTCACTGAAACTCTAGAGAGATAAACTATAGAGAGAAAGAAGAAAGTATTCTGCTACTTCACTACTTATATATCAAGTACTCTTCTTCTTAAGGTAGGGAATATTATTTGTTGTACTCGTAAGGAGTGTTATTCTTTTGTATTCATGAAAAGAACTTATGTTATTCCATTCTTTATTATTTACGTTAGAATAACTTTGATATCTGTGAGCTACCCTATACTTGGTGACATTCTTCTATTATTCCGTCTTTACTATTACATTTGGAATATCACATCACAGACACGTTTTTCTGTGGGACTGATTCCGTCTTTATTATTACGTTGGAATATCACATGCATGCGTTTTCTGTGGGACCTAGTTAAAATCTTTATTAGTATTACATTGGAATAACCTATTTTATGCAATCTACCGCATGCATGCATGGTGATTTCTTTTGTTATTCCATTCTTTATTATTACGTTGGAACATCTGCTTCGATGTAATTTTGCACGACATGGTTCCGATTATTTAGTATTCTATTGGAATAACATGTCTACATGCTAAGTAATCGCATGCATGGTGATTTCTTTTGTTATTCCATTCTTTTTATTATACTCGGTTGGTTAAAGTTTTGACTTCTATACTCCATGAAATTAGTGGAATATCCTTGATAATTGCGCTTCATCCAAAGATCTTTTCATGGAAATATTCTTACGAGCATTCTTGAATTTTTACTCTACAAAGCAATATCATGTTGACAATTTGGACGTTATTGGTTCTTGGACAAATTAATTCTTGAACTTGTTTTATTGAATTCTTATATCATTGTCATCATCCTCAAATTTATATTTTTTGAAAGTTATATGTGGCTTGTGTAGTGCATAGATGGACTTGGTATGATTATGACGAGGGATTATTCGGATTGTAATCATGATCGTAATTTTACAAATGATGTGGTAAAGTTTCTTGGCCCGTAGTGCATTGATGGACGATTGTTGACATGATCATGACCATTAATGAATACACAAATATTCTTGGCCCGTAGTGCATGGATAATTGTGGTCGTGATACTAAAGAATATCCTTTGTCGTAGTGCAGGGGTGATTCGATGATGTGGATTATTTATTAAGTTGAGTCCCAGCGATAAAAGTGATGAAAAACCTTTTAAATCATAAAAGATAGTAGATTTTATTCTCTACTTGACTCTTTTAATGGATTGCTTGTTCATTGCAGATTAAACTTGTTGTTTATTATATTGTATCGGTTTAACACTTTGTTTTAAGGCTAATGATAATTTATTCTCGCATTATCTTAGTCATAATATTTCTTCTTGGGCTAGTTGAGCTCACCCTTTCTTTCCTTTATTCTCTTGTGAAATGAGAATATAAATTTGAAGCAGCCGGGGAGCGGAGTGATGGTCCTAGATGGTGCATTAGTAGTCCTCACTATCCCGTAAAATAGTGTGATAATAATTGTAATGAGGACTCCTTTTGAGTTTGTATACTCTCTAGTAGACAATATTTGTATTCAAACTCACGATTTATGTTTTGTCGTATTGTACCTGCAGCAGTTGTATTATTAAGTTGTATTTGAATTCTGTACCATGTATCTGGCTACTCAAGATGGGTGATGTATACCTAATTTTAGGGGTGTCACAACTACTTTCAAATAATTGCACATAGGCCCAATACATACACACACACATGAAGATAAACAAGTTAATTGAAAAGTTGCGGTAACTGTGTTTTCACGGAAGTCGAGGGGTGCCTAACACACCCCCCCCGCTTAATCAAACCCCTAAACCCAATGGATCTCGGTTTCCAAGGCCAGTTAAACAGTGTCCAGCCATTGGGCCTTTGTGTAAACTTTTTCAAAATCGGTTGAGTTGGTACAACCATTTCAAATCTACCAACTGGCGACTCTAAAAGTCAAATCATCGACATTCACATGTCGGACCTTTTCAAACTCGCCTTTTCAGACAAAACTCAACCAAATTGAGAACACAAAAGGGAAAGCACAGAAAGGGACACAAATCTTCCCGACATCGACACTTAATTGATGTATTTACACATTAAATCTTCTAGAAACCTACACCAATTTTGGGCTAAGTTTTGGGCCAATTTAAATTATTGTTTGGGCTTTAATATAAATTTTTTGGGCCACTAGAATTACCATGGGTCCAACATATAAATTTTACATTACCCTATATATTTAATTAGGGTTTATAGTCCACTAATTTTGGACTTAAAATAATTACACATGTAGATTTAATTTTATAACCCAATTAGACTTATTTTAATTAGGTTTAAAATAATTAATAAATGGAGATATATAAAATAAATCTCTTAGGTTAGATTACTAGTATATATTTTAAATACTAGGAATCTCAAATAAATATAACCCTTAGGTTATTTAATTCTCACACCTAATATATATGATTAGGTTATATAGTTTTCTTTTATTTGCTCAATATATAATAAACAAATATATACATTCACATATAGTTATTCCATCACATATTCATTCTATATAATCACAAAGTTTTTATTATCATTAATATTTAATTAATATATTTATTTACAATGTAACCTAATATTATTGGTTATTACAATGTTATCTTTGGAGACAACAATTCTGGAAAGACTAAAGGATATGGCAATATAGGAAATGGTGTGATGTCTTTCAACAAAGTAGCATTTGTTGAAGGATTAAAGCACAATCTTCTCAGCATCAACCAACTATGTGGTTAAGGTCTCCAAGTTATCTTCCTCAATAATCAATATCAAGTAAGAGATCTGGAGACAAATGCAATTATGCTAATTGGAACAAAAGATGGAAATGTTTATGTGGTAAATCTTGTTAAGTTATGCTCAACAGAAAATACTTGCTTCTTTGCCAAAGCTTTATAAGATGTTAGTTGGTTATAGCATATAACATTATCACATCTGAACTTCAAGAACATGTTCAATTTCGTTTCATAAGACTTGGTCGCTGGTCTACCCAAACTGAACTTAATCAAAGAGAAACCTTGCAAGTCATATTAGCTAGGGAAGCAAACCAAAGTCTCATTCAAGAACAAAACAATCAACTCCAACAATAGGCCACTACAACTGCTTCGCATGGATTTGTTTGGACCTATTCTTACTGTCAGTCTTGGAGAAAAAGAAATATACCTTAATAATTGTGGATGACTACACCATATTCACATATAGGTTTTCTTTATAGCTTTTAAGGATGAAATTAACTATTAATTAATTAAGTTCTTCAAACAGGGTTAGAATGAGAATGTAGAGAAGATCAAAGCCGTCATGAGTGATCATAGAAGTGATTTTGACTTCTCTGAGGTAGACAAGTTCTATAGAGATAATGTGACGCCCCCAAATTAAGATACATGTACCTCAAATCTTGTGCTCCATGATCTAACTCATATAATATACTAATATTAACTAATAGCGAAATAATAGAAATATTTACATTAATATAACATAAATATTCTCATCTGAAGTCTCGCAACCATTACTAACACGTTACATAACTTAATCCATAACGTAACTTAATATATAACACAACTTAATACAACATAAGATTTAACTTCTAACATAGAAGAACAAAGCTACTATGTAGCCTTGCCTTTTCCCTTATCCTTGCCTGATCTCTCACATTGTTCTGCCTTAACTGAAATGTTTAAGGAAAGTAAGAATGAGCAAAAAATTTGCCTAGCAGGTAATATAACAATAAGTGTGAACAAACATATATAAAGCTCATAATCTCAAAGGGTATAACGATAAATGATAACTCAGGAATTTAACTAATGTTGTGAATAAAGAAAATCTCAATAGTCTCAAATCTATCTTTTGAATTTAAATAATGAGTCATTATAGACCGAAGGATTATTAAAAGAATTCAAAGGTCTCAACATTTCCAAATGAATGAAATTTTAATACTAAGCAGTCACTATGGACTAAGAAATCCTGCTAGAATTAATAGTATTTCACTGATAACCGAATATAAACAAGTACAATAGGTGATCAACCCAAAGAACCCTACGTTATGCATAACATTTAAACATGCAGTTTGAGCACATGTCGGTCTCCCGACAGTAAATAGTTTCCCCTTCTATGAAGGTTGTTCATCTCAGCAGATTATAAGAGTTTCCCCTTCAGTAAATTGGTTTAGATAGCTTTCTAACTCATAGATATTGGTCTAGCCGAATCAAATGGCTTAGACACCTTTCTCAATGCATTTAGGAACAATTTATAAGTTCAATGTTTGCAACATGATTCAAGGAATATAATTGTGATTTTATATCAAACTTCAGAGTATGAATACTAATTTTCATAAATTTATATAATATAAGAATCATTCTAGCAATTATTTATTCGTACGACCAATAAGAGTACAAGTTTAAGTACTTGCCCAATATATATAAGAAAACTTGCACAATATACAAGGTTGTGTAAGTTAGGGAACTTGTCTTTCACGTAGATTACAATTTATAGCTTAACGTCACCTCAATATCCTATATTATCATATTTATGTATATATATGCATACATTAGTTATACATACTTGATACATACATCAACAATCATACATATATGTGGTACACATACTTAGCCATGTACATTATGTACGTACACTCAACCATAGATACGATATAAAATCAAACCACATAGTTGCATATTCAACCTTGTTTTTGCTTTTGAAAGTTTTATTTAGAAAGTTGTTAAATCTTGATTCTATATAATCATTACATGTTTGAATACTGAAAACAACACTTTAATCATGTATTATAACTTAAGATATCAATATATGCATGCTTCAAACTTTAGACCACAGTTAAAATAATTTGACAACTCTGCAATGTGGCGCGGTCGCGCTACATTTTGACTTGGGAGTGGCGAGGTCGCGCTGCTCCCTGTCAAGTCCAGAGTTGAGTTTTCTATTACCTTGATTATTTCCTAGCATACTGGGATTCTAATACATATCATATACACACATGCCAAGCAGGTTTTGTGCTAGATTTAATTCCTATTCTGCCTACTTTAAGTTTACTTTCAAACTATATAGTTTTATTTTGCAATTTCTATTCAACAAAGTTTAATGAATTCATTTCATAAAGGACAAACTATAATAATTCCTAACCCACATGATGCTGTTAAATAAACCTTTAATATGCATGCTCAAACGTATTTAACTCATTTATTCATAGTTGCTAGTTACTATAGGTTTACACTTGAATATTTATTTTAACTAAGCTAGGACAGTTCATATCATGCCTAACTAAATGGATCAACATATCAACCAAATTTTGAAGTATAAAGGATCCTACTATGTCTACTCTGAAGATCAGAATGCAATAACACAATTTTCATCAATGTTTATTTTTAAAACTTCTAAGTTTTCTTTTGAAAATTTCTACTAAACCTAGCTAAGGTAACTCATTATATACAAGGTAACTTGAATCTCATACCAGACCCAAATTTATACATAATTAAGTCAAACACACTTGCCTAGAATATCAAAATACAATTAAAACAACTTTTAAACTGTGAGGACCAACGCAGTTGCGCTAGTCTTAACTAGGGAAGTGGTGTGGCCGCACCACTTTGGGACAGACTCGTGATGGCTCTGCTTTTGCAGAAACTCAGAACACATTATGATTATACCTCCTAACCTGCGTACTATGACCAACGACATTGTTTCAAAACATTCTTGCATTTCAGATATCCAAATGGTACAAATTTTCAAACTTACTTCCAAACAATTCATGTTAATTTCTATAAATTTTATCTAATTCGTAATCATTACAAGGATACACATTCTTACCTTATGATCACATAATTTACCATTTTTTTGCTATTCTATAACTAATTCAAACTTTAAAGAAACATTGAGGTTTAGAGTTATGCACATTTGATGATCTCTTCTATTTAGCAAGGAGAAGCAGGATACTTCTTCTTCTTCTTAGACTGCTCCTTACTGAAATGCAAGAGTTGCCCCTTTAAAATCATTTACCAACTTCACTGTCTCTCTCTATATAGTACTCAACAGAATTTAGCAACTTGAATTATGAAGGGGGAAGCTCCTATTTATAGGAGAGCTCTTACCCATCTACTGGATTTTATTCAAGGATTGAACCAACGTGAAATAGAAGAAGTCATTAGTTGAGAAGGATCTGGTAAAAAGCTTTATCAGCTTTTTTTCAAACCATGCCCCCCAGCCATCATTCAAAATTATTATTAACTATTAATAATTAATTATTATTTTAATTAACTATTAATTTTTTTTTAATTAAGCAGTGTAGGGGAAAGGCCATTAGCCTAATGCGGTTGAAACCAAGTAACAGTACTGCTCTTATTATTAACTATTAAATCTGAGACATGAAATCAGATCTTTAGATTACTCCTTTTTGGGATTACTGAACCAGCATGTCAGGGTTAATAATATATACATTAATCCAAGGCTTATTGGTTAGGATATTGGGCTTGGTATACTCTATTGGACTTAAGTATTAATAACCTTGGGTCCTAACAATCCACTTTGCAACATGAGTTGTTTGGGCTCATACCATAGGTTGTCACATTATTATTTGGGTCCTTAACACTAATATACAACAATTAGAAAGTAATTATGTAAGACCCCAACTTTTATGAATAAAGAATAATTTTCTCGAATTATATTTTTGAATATTATGGTGTTGATTTGATATAATGTTATAGTTGTGGGTAATATTTACAAATTTTGCAAAGTAAGCAAGTGGATATATAATATTCAATTGGTCGGGGAATATTCATTTTAACGGGGAATATTAAATGCGACCAATACAATCATTAGTGGACCCTGGCGGAAGTATTATCGTAGTTAGAAAGCGACAAAATTATCTTTCTATAAAAATAACGGCGGAGGTGTTACCGTTAAAACTGTTACACTACCCGGTAGTAAAAGTACAGTAATACGCGTGGTTGCATAGTAGCACACAGTATTGATTATTGATGCTTACGTGAGAAGTCACTCAATTATAATCAATTATTGCTACAATAATTGCTGCATCATATCTCTCATATTATTGATTAAATTATTGTTACAATATCATCTGCATAATATGATATATTATTAAATCAATAATTGAGACGGCAAAGTTATTCATATTATTATTTGCAGTATTGACAATGTCTAGAATTTCTGTCAAGGAGAGGTTTGGTCACCTAATTGCGCGCCAATAAGGAGAAATCCTTATCGGAAAGCCCCCTCTTTCCTGGGAACGACCTGGTTATTAAATATTGTGAATTATAATATTAATGATGAATAAGTTCGTGTTTGATTAAAGATGAATTTTATAGTTCCATTGTGTTGGAATTATTTGTGTTAGTGGAAATTGACATTTGTTTCGATAATAATTGATGTCTGGAGGATATATTGTACAATCGGTTATTCGGGACACTTTTTGTGTCGGAGTACTATTCATGAGTTACTATTCACGAGTTAATATTCACGAGTTACTTTTCATAAGTTACTATTCACGAGTTACTATTCACGAGTTACTATTCACGGGTTACTATTCACGGAGTACTACTCACCCGTAAAATATATTTCTTTTCGGTCTAAATTATTTTTGGGTACAATATTATTCTATGAGGAGATGTGCTAATTTTTCAGACCGTTGGTTGAAGATATAATAGTAAATCAATATGGACCGCTGGTGGATAGTTATAATAGTAAATCAAATGGATCGCTAGTTTAAAGTTTTAATAGTAAATCAGTATGGACCGTTGCTTTAAGTTTTAATAGTAAACCAATATGGACCGTCCGTTTAAAAGTAAATCAATCTGGACCGTTACATGAATTAGTTACTATTCAGTCCATTCTCCTATAAATAGAAGCTCATTCCTTCATTATTTTTACTTAATTCGGTGAAACTCAGAGAGAGAAATTATAGAAACTATAGAAAAGTATCTCGCTACTTCCTACTCTTATATTGATTTTCTTTTACGGTAGAAGGGTATTATTTCTTTTGTATTCATGAAGAGAACTTACATTATTCCATTATTTATTATTACATTGGAATAACTTTCAGATATCTGTGAGCTACCCTATACTTGGTGAAATTCTTACATTATTCAATTTTTTATTATTACGTTGAATATCCTATTTGTGCGCTTTTCTGTGGGACACAGTTCGATCTTTATTATTACATTGGAATATATCACATGCATGCGCTTTACGTCGGACCGGTTTCGTTATTTATTATTACATTGGAATAACCTACCGCATGCGATCTATCGCATGCATGGTGATTTCTTTTGTTATTCCATTCTTTATTATACTCAGTTGGTTAAAACTTTGACTTCTATACTCCATGAAATTAGTGGAATATCCTTGATATTTGCGCTTCATCCAGTATCTTTTCATGGAAATATTCTTCTGAGCATTCTTGAATTTTACTCTACAAAGAAGTATCATGTTGACAATTTAGACGTTATCAGTTCCTAGATAAATTAATTCTTAAACTTGTTTTATTGAATTCTTATATCATTGTCATCATCCTCATGTTTATATTATGTTGAAAGTTATATGTGGCCTGTAGTGTATAGATGGACTTGGTATGATTATGACCAGGGATTATTCGGTATAATCATGACCGTAATGTTACAAATGATGTGGTAAAAGTCCTCATTGGCCGTAGTGCATTGATGGACAATTGTTGGCATGATCATGACCATTAATGAATAAACGAATGTCCTTGGCCCATAGTGCATGGATAATTTGTGGTCGTAATACTAAAGAATATCCTTGGCCGTAGTGCAGGGGTGATTCGATGATGTGGATTATTTATTAAGCTGAGTCTCAGTGATAAAAGTGATGAAAACCTTTTAAATCATAGAAGATAGTAGATTTTATTCTCTACTTGACTCTTCTAATGGATTGCTAGTTCCGCTGCAGTTAAACTTGATATTTATTATATTTTATCAGTTTAACATTGTTGAAGGCTAACTATAAATTATTATGCATTATCTTAGTCATAATATTTCTTACTGGGCTAGTTGAGCTCACCCTTTTGCTTTTATTGTTTTCTTCAGGAAATGAGAACGTAGTAGGGACTAGTCGGGGAACAGAGTGATGGTCCTTGATGGTGCATTAGTAGTCCTCACTATTCTATGAAATAGTGTAATAATAAATGTAATGAGGACCCCATTGAGTTTGTATATTGTCTAGATGACAATATTTGTATTAAAACTCACAACATATGTTTAGTCGTATTTTACACGACTGTTGTATAATTAAGTTTGTATTTGAATTATGTACCATGTATTTGGCAACTCAAGATGGGTGATGTATACCAGTTTTGGGGTCGTCACAGTTGGTATCAAAGCTTAGGGATATGATCCCTGGCTGAGATGTGAGATAAGAACTAGGAGGGGAGAGACGGGGAATTCTTTTGCTAGTATGACCTACCTAAGTTTATTTGGTATTCAACTGGTCGGTCAGAGTATAGGGATAATATGTGATATATTAATTAACCCTTGTTTTGTGGCAGTATTGGAAAATGACATTCGAGAATGTTGAGAATAGCAATGGAGCACAGGCGACCGTTGATTCACCACATATCAATAATCAGGAAAATGTGCATCAGGAAGGTGACAATCCTCATGCAAACAACAACACTGACCAAATGATGAATGATGGAATGTTCGGAGGCTTTATGCAATTCATGCAACAATGAAAGCGAGTGATGCGGCTCTGTCCAAAATGTAGGTGAAAACATTGGAAACTCTCTGACGGTCACCACTTCAGCTTCAAGGAGCTGGGACCACCGGAGTTTATTGGAGAGCCAAAACCACTTAAGGCGGAAGCATGGATAAAGCAGATCACCAAGATATTTGATGTCTTGAGATGCTCCGAGGAGCAAAAGATTTCCTTTGCCGCCTTTATGTTGAGAGGAGAGGCAGATTACTAGTGGGAATCAGTAACGCGTACTCAACCTGCCGCACTGAAGATGTCTTGGGAGAAGTTCCAAGAACTATTCAACGACAAGTACTTTTTCGAAAGTATTCGTCACATAAAAGAGGTAGAGTTCATCAAGTTGGAGTAGAATAATATGACCGTGTCGCAGTACGAAGCTAAGTTTGTCGAGTTGTCCTAATTTGCGTCCCACTTAGTAGATAATGAAGAGAGAATGACGCGGATGTTTTTAAGAGGTTTGAAGCCAGAGATACGTTAACATCTTATTTCTCATAAACTGTGTTTGTATTCAGATGTTGTAAATAGGGCTCAGTTAGTGGAACGCGATAATGAGTCAACGCAACCAAAAGAGAGTAGCCGGTAAAATGATAATACCAGTGGGAGTAGTCATCGAAGTGGTGACAACAAGCGTGGAGGGAATCAACAGGCCAGAAATGGTAACCACTTCGATGGTAATCAGGGCCAAAACAATAAGAATTGATATATCAAGAAGAGGAGATTCAACAATGATGGAAAGACGTCGGCACCAGCACCCGTTGTTAAGGAAGAAGAACAACCACCTATCATATGCTTCAAATGCGGAGGGGAGGGACACATCAGTCCAAACTGTGCGATGCCGTCCAAAACATGTTATAATTATGGAAGAGAAGGTCACTTAGCCCAATTTTGTCGTTCACTGAAGACAAGTTCAGCTAGGATGGAGGCACCAAAGGCCATCCCAGAAAAGTCAAAGCTGGTAGTGCAAGGGAGAGTGTTTGTTGTGACCTCCCAGAAAGCAAGGAACCCAAATGAGGTCATCACGGGTAAGCATATCATAAACTCTAGCGAAGTTTATACTTTATTTGATACCGGTTCTACCCATTCTTTTATTTCTCCTACTTGCGCTCAACGATTAATTTTGACTCCGGAGAAATTAGACTTTGACTTATCTATGGAAACTTCGTTGGGAGAAACCTTCATTACATCCACTGTTTATAAGTCTTGTTTGGTTCAAATAGGTAACCACACATTACCTGTCGATCTTATTTCTTTAAAAATACTTGTGTTTGACGTAATTCTAGGGATTGATTGGTTAACTACTCATCATGCAAAAATTGATTGTTTTCGTAAGGTTGTTAGTTTTCATATTCCTAATCAACCTATTATGCGAATTCAAACGACCAAACCATTAAAATCAATCACGGTCATTACAAGCCATAAGGCTATTCGTTTATTGAAAAACGGATGTCAAGCTTTCTTATCTCATGTCACAAATTTAAACAAAAATACGTCAGTTTTGAATGATATTTCCATTGTTAATAAATTTCCTGACGTATTCCCTGAAGAACTTCCTGGCCTACCCCCAGAGCGTGAAATTGAATTTTGTATCGACCTTGAACCTGGTACAAAACCCATTTCCAAAGCCCCATATCGAATGGCTCCTATTGAACTTCAGGAGTTAAAGACCCAATTACAGGAATTGTTAGACATTGGTTTCATTTGTCCTAGTACGTCTCCTTGGGGTGCTCCTGTTCTATTCGTGAAGAAGAAAGATGGGAGTATGTGTGACGCCCCCAAAATAGGTATACATCACCTATTCTGAGTCGTTAAATACATAGTACAACTTAATTATACAACTGTCGTGTAAAGTACGACAAAACATAAGCTGTGAGTTTTAATACAAATATTGTCGTCTAGACAATATACAAACTCAAATTCAATATTATTATATTTATTTTCCACTATTTCTTGAATAGTGAGGACTACTAATGCTATCATCGGCCGTCACTCCGGTTCCCCGACTAGTCCTCGCTACGTTCTCATTTCACGAAGAGAACAATAAAAGTAAAAGGGTGAGCTCAACTAGCCCAGTAGGAAATATTATGACTAAGATAATGCAGAATATATTATCGTTAGCCTTCAACAGTGTTAAACTGATATAATATAACAACCATCAAGTTTAACTACAGCGGAACAAGCAATCCAATATAAAAGAGTCAAGTAGAGAATAAAATCTACTATCTTTTATGATTTAGAAGGTTTTTCATCACTTTTATCTCTGGGACTCAGCTTAATAAATAATCCACCTCATCGAATCACCCCTGCACTTCGGCCAAGGATATTCTTTAATATCACGACCACAATTATCCATGCACTACGGGCCAAGAATATTTATGTATTCATTAATGGTCATGATCATGCCAACAACTGTCCATCAATGCACTACAGGCCAATGAGGAATTTTACAACATCATTTGTAACATTACGGTCATGATTACACCGAATAATCCCTGGTCATAATCATACCAAGTCCATCTATGCGCTATAGGCCACAGATGACTTTCAACAAAATATAAACATGAGGATGATGGCAATGATATAAGAATTTAATAAAATAAGTTTAAGAATTATTTTATCCAGGAGCTAATAACGTCTAAATTGTCAACGTGATACTGCTCTGTAGAGTAAAATTCAAGAATGCTCAGAAGAATATTTCCATGAAAAGATACTGGATGAAGCGCATATATCAAGGATATTCCACTAATTTCATGGAGTATAGAAGTCAAAACTTTAACCATTTGAGTATAATAAGGAATGGAATAACAAAAGAAATCACCGTGCACGCGATAGATCGCACAGCAAAAGTTATTGAGCGAATAATAAATAACGGAATCAGTCCGCCAGAAACGCATGCATGATGAGGATATTCCAACAGTAATAATAAAGCGGAATCAGTCCGGCCAGAAAGCGCATGCATGTGATATTCCAATGAGAATAATAAAGAGGCGGAATCGTCCGGCAGAAACGCATGTGCACAGGATGTTCCAACAAAATGATAAAGAATGGAACAATAGAAGAATTTCACCAAGTATAGGGTAGCCCGCGTATACAGGTTATTCCAACAGAATAATAAAGAATGGAATAACAGAAGTTCTCTCCATGGATAATAAAGAAATAATACTCCCTACCTTAGAAAAACTAGATACTGGAAAAGTGAGGTAACAGACTTCTCTTCTTCTTTCTATAATTTCTCTTTATAATAATCGCTCTAAAGCTTTTGTGAATTGGTGAGAAATGAAGGAAGAATGAGCTTTTATTTATAGAAAAATATAGTTTCGATAATTGCACGTTTTGGGGCTCGAAAAATTACAGTACAATACCTCCAACTTTTTTTTTTTTAATTTAGTCATGGAAGTATTATCAAACTTGCACCACCTCCCCTAATAGTAAATAATGTGATTCAATAGTAAATTATGTGAATCAATAGTTCTAGACATATGAAAATACGAATTACAGTATAGTACCTCCATCTATACCTCCATTTTTAACTTAGTCATTCAAGTATTATCAATCTTGCACCAACTCCCCTAATAGTAACAAGAATGTGAAACAATAGTATACACATGTGAACAAATAGTTATAATCATGTGAAATAATAGCAATCAATTGCTCATTTAACCGGTTAAATACCCGATTGGTCAATATAAGCTCTAGACATCAATTATTATCGAAATAATTGTCGATTTTCACTAACACAAATAAATCCAACACATTGAAACCATTTTTATCAAAAATATAATTTTGAAATTTTGAAGTTTGACTTTTTTCAAAAAAGTCAACTGTTGACTTTTTGACCAAATAGTGAATTCTGAAAATTTTTGTGTTTATAGACTTTTTGACCAAATAGTGACTTTTTGACCAAATACTGCAGTTAAACTTGAGGTCTATTATATTTTATCAGTTTAACATTGTTGGAGACTAATTATAATTTATTCTGCATTATCTTAGTCATAATATTTCTTACTGGGCTAGTTGAGCTCACCCTTTCTTTCACCTTTATTCTCTTCGTGAAATGAGAATATATTTGGGGACGAGTCTGGGAGCGGAGTGATGGTCCAGAGGATAGCATTAGTAGTCCTCACTATTCTGTGAAATAGTGTGATAATAATTGTAATGAGGACTCCTTTTGAGTTTGTATAATCTCTAGTAGACAATATTTGTATTCAAACTCACAGTTTATGTTTTGTTGTATTGCATACTACGGTTGTATTAATAAGTTGTATTTGAATTATGTACCATGATATCTGGCACCCAAGATGGATGATGTATACCTAATTTTGGGGCGCCACGGTTGGTATCAAAGCTTAGGATATGATCCCGACTAAGATGTGAGACTAGAACTAGGAGGGGAGAGACGGGGAATTCCTTCGCTAGTATGACCTACCTAAGTTTATTTGGTATTTAATTGGTCGGTCAAAGTATATGGATAATATGTTATATGTTAATGAACCTTTGTTTTGTGGCGATGATCGAAAATGACATCCAGAGAATGTTGAAAATAGCAATAGAGCACAAGAGACCGTTAAGTCTCCACATATCAATAATCGGGGAGAATGTGCATCGTGAAGGTGACAATCCTCATACAATAACAACACCGACCAAATGATGAATGATGGGTCATTCGGAGGCTTTATGCAATTCATGCAACATCAAAGCAGAGAGCGCTCCTCATCCAAAATGTAGGTGGAAACTTTGGAAACTCTCGGACGGTCACGCGCTAATGATTCAAGGAGCTGGGACCACCGGAGTTTATAGGAGAGCCAAAACCACTTAAGCGGAAGCATGGATAAAGCAGATCACCAAGATATTTGATGTCTTGGGATGCTCCGAGGAGCAAAAGGTTCCTTCGCCACCTTCGTATGTTGCGTGAAGAGGCGACATTGGTGGGAATCAGAAAAAAGCGTACTTGACTGGCGACTCAAGATGTCTTGGGAGAAGTTCCAAGAGCTATTCAACGACAAGTACTTTTCCGAGAGTATTCGTCACATGAAAGAAGTGAAGTTTATCAAATTGGAACAAAACAATATGACCGTGTCGCAATACAAGGCTAAATTTGCGGAGTTATCCCAGTTTGCAACCCATTTGGTCGATAATGAGGAGCGAATGACGCAAATGTTTTTAAGATGTTTGAAACGGAGATACGTCAATATCTTATTTCTCATAAATTGTGTTTGTACTCAGATGTTGTAAATAGGGCTCAGTTAGTGGAGCGCGATAACGAGTCAACGCAACTAAGAGAAAGCAGCTGGCAGCATAAAAATACCAGTGGTATCAGTCATCGAAACGGCGACAACAAACGTGGAGGGAATCAACATGCCAGAAATGGTAACCACTTCTGTGGTAATCATGGCCAAGACAGTAAAAATGGACATTTCAAGAATAGGAGATTCAACAATTATGGAAAGACGTCAGCACCAGCACCCATTATTAAGGAAGGAGAACGACCACCTGTCATATGCTTCAAATACAAAGGAGAGGGACACATCAGTCCAAACTGCGCGATGTCGTCCAAAGCATGTTATAATTGTGGAAGAGAAGGTCACCTAGCCCGATTTTGTCGTTCACTGAAGACAAGTTCAGCTAGGATGGAGGCACCAAAGGCCGTCCCAAAAAATTCAAAGCCGATGAGTGTAAGGGAGGCGTTTGTAGTGACCTCCGAAAGCAAGGAACCCGAATGAGGTCATCACGGGTAAGTTTATCATAAACTCTAGCGAAGTATATACCTTATTTGATACCGGTTCTACCCATTCTTTTATTTCTCCTACTTGCGCTCAACGATTAAAATTGACTCCGGAGAAATTAGACTTTGACTTATCTGTGGAAACTCCGTTGGGAGAAACCTTCATTACATCCACGGTTTATAAGTCTTGTTTGGTTTAAGTTGGTACCCACACATTACCTGTCGATCTTATTTCATTAAAAATACTGGCATTTGATGTAATTCTAGGGATTGATTTGTTAACTACTCATCATGCAAAAATTGATTGTTTTCGTAAGGTTGTTAGCTTTCATATTCCTAATCGACCTATTATACGAATTCAAGCAACCAAACCATTAAAATCAATCACTGTCATCTCAAGCCATAAAGCTATTCGTTTATTTGAAAAATGGATGTCAAGCTTTCTTAGCTCATGTCACAGATCTAAACAAAAATACGTCAGTTTTGAATAATATTTCTATTGTTAATGAATTTCCTGACATATTCCCTGAAGAACTTCCTGGCCTACCCCCAGAGCGTGAAATTGAATTTTGTATCGACCTTGAACCCGGTACAAAACCCATTTCTAAAGCCCCATATCGAATAGCTCCTATTGAACTTCGGGAGTTAAAGACTCAACTGCAGGAATTGTTAGACATTGGCTTTATTCGTCCTAGTACTTCTCCTTGGGGTGCTCTGTTTCTATTCGTGAAGAAGAAAGATGGGAGTATGCGATTTTTGTATTGATTATCGGGAGTTGAATCATGTCACCATAAAAATAGGTACCCATTGCCACGTATTGATGACTGTTTGACTAGTTGCAAGGAGCCAAATTCTTTTCAAAGATTGATCTTCATTAGGATATCACCAATTGAAGATTAGAACCGATGACATTCAAAGACGACTTTCAGAACCCGAGACAGGCATTATGAATTCATAGTCATGTCCTTTGGATTGACTAAATGCCCGCCGCCTTCATGGATATGATGAGCCAAGTATTCAAGGAATATTTGGATCACTTTGTGGTCATCTTTATTGATGACATCCTTATTTATTCCAAAAGCCGTGAAGATCATGAGCAACACTTGAGGCTGATACTCCAAAAGCTTCGTGAATATAAGCTTTATTCCAAGTTGAAGAAATGCGAGTTCTGGCTTAAGGAAGTAGCATTCCTAGGGCACGTGGTATCAAGTTATGGAATATCTGTTGACCCAGCAAAGATTGAAGCTATTCAAAGCTGGGAGCAACCTAAATCAAATGATGAATACGTTGCTTTCTCGGCTTAGCTGGTTATTATCGGAGATTCGTAGAAGGATTTTCTAGAATCGCTACTCCACTAACTCAGCTGACTCGGAAAGATACAAAGTTTGGTTGGAGCGAGGAATGTAAGAAGAGTTTTCAAGAACTCAAGAGGAGACTCATTTCAGCACCTGTTCTGACAATACCATCTGGTTCGGAGGGATTTGTCATCTACAGTATTGCTTCGGGCAAAGGGTTAGGATGTGTTCTCATGCAACATGGGAAAGTCATAGCCTATGCCTCACGACAACTCAAAGAATATGAGAGGAATTATCCTACTCATGACCTAGAGTTAGCAGTTGTGGTCTTCGCACTTAAAATTTGGAGGCATTATTTGTATGGGGAGAAGGTGGAGATCTTTACGGATCATAAAAGCCTCAAATATTTCTTCTCTCAAAAGGAACTCAACATGCGATAAACGACGTTGGCTTGAATCATTGAAAGATTATGATCATACCATCCAATACCATCCTGGAAAAGTTTAACGTGGTGGTGGCGCATTGAGTAGAAGATCATATGCAAGTATGATATTGTCAACACAAAGACCCATTTTGTGTGACTTGCAGAGGATGGAAATAGAGTTAAAGACCTGGAGCTGATGCGTATGAGGAAGAAAGTGCAAGAAGGTGCTATGCCGGAAGCAAGAATCGATGAAGAAGGAATACCGAAGTCGACTCCGAATTTGTGTTCCTAACGACCCTGATTTAAAGTATAAAATCATGATGGAGGCACACAACACACCGTTTGTAGTCCATCCTGGGAGTACCAAAATGTATCATGATCTTCGACATACATTTTGGTGGGGCAATATGAAGAGAGAGATAGCGTTGTTTATCTCAAGATGTCTAACGTGTCAACGAGTCAAGGCGGAGCATCAATTACCAAAAGGTCCATTGCAACCACTTGAAATTCCAGAATGGAAGTGGGAGCACATTATCATGGATTTCGTTATCGGTCTTCCTAAGGTTTCTCAAGGTATAGATGCGATTTGGGTCATTGTTGATGGATTGACCAAGTCTTCTCATTTCTTACCGATACGAGAAACTTATACACTTGAACGTCTTGCTCGTATGTACATAAACGAGATTGTAAGACTGCATGGTATGCCAGTATCCATAGTTTCTGTTCGAGACCCAAGATTTACTTCATGATTTTGGGTTAGTTTGCAAAAAGCTATGGGCACGGATTTACGATTTAGTTCAGCATATCATCCTCAAACGGACGGACAATCAGAGAGGACTATTCAAACTCTTAAGGTTTTATTAGGACTCTGTGTCCTTGACTTGAAGGGAAGTTGGGACAAGTTCTTACCATTGGTGGATTTTTCCTACAACAACAGTTATCAAGCAAGTATTGGCATGGCTCCATTCGAGGAGTTATATGGAAGAAAGTGTCGTTCTCCAGTATGCTGCGATGAGGTGGGTGAAGCAACGTTGTTGGGACCGGAGTTGGTACGTATGACTACGGAAAAGATTCAAATGATCCGATAACGTATAAAAACCTCACAAGATCGACAAAAGAGTTATGTTGATCTTCATCGAAAGGACTTGGAATTCGATATAGGAGATCATATGTTGTTACGTGTTACTCCATGGAAAGGAGTTACGAGATTTAGAAAGAGAGGAAAGGTCAATCCTTGATTCATTGGCCCATTTTTAATCCTCGATCGGGTAGGAACTGTGGCCTATAGACTCGCTTTACCGCCAAGTATGTCTCGTGTTCATAACGTTTTTCACATATCCATGTTACGTAAATATGTGGAAGACCCAAACCACATTATTGAGTTGGAACCGGATGAAATAGCGGAAGATTTAACGTATGAAGAGGTTCCTGTTCAAATATTGGATAAGAAGGAACATATTTTACGCTCCAAGGTTATACCTCAAGTCAAAGTTTTGTGGAGAAACCACGATGTTGAGGAAATGTCCTGGGAGTTAGAATCTGAAATGAAATCAAGGTATCCTTACCTCTTCGACATACCAGGTACGTACCCTAATTTCGAGGGCAAAATTTCATAAGAAGGGGAGATTGTAAAACCCCAACTTTTAGAATAAAGATGAATTTTCTATAAATATTATTTTTGAATATTATGGAGTGAAATTGATATAATGTTATAGTTGTGGGTAATATTTATAAATTTTGCATAGTATGCAAGTTGTTATATTATATTCGATTGGTCGGGGAATATTCGTTTTAGCAGGGAATATTCGTACAACGGCTCAATTATTGGTGGACCCCACAACAGAATTATTGTCGGATTGAGAAAACGACAAAAATAATTTTATGAAAATAACGGCAGAAGTTTTCTGGTTGATCTTTGTTGAACTACTCGGTAGTAAAAGCACGATGAATCGTGTGGTTGCATAAGTAGACGTGGTATTGATTATTGATGCTTACGTGAAGTCATTTAGTTTTGTTCAATTATTGCTATAGTAATTTTTGCATAGTATCTCACGTTATTTGATTCAATTATTGTCGATATTTATTATATTGTTAAAATCAATAATTGAGACGACAAAATTATTAATATTATTATTTGCAATATTAACGATGTCTAGAAGTTCTATCAAGGAGAGGTTTGGTCACCTAATTGCGCGCCAATAGGGAGAAATCCTTATTGGAAAGCCCCCTCTTTCCTGGGAACGACCTAGTCGATTAATATTGTAAATTATAATAAAGGTGATAAATGTTGTTAAAATTATTAAGGTGATTTTTATGAAGATTTGCTTATTTTATGGACCCCTATTTACCCATTTTCCAAAATAATCGGTAGAAAATTATTTAAAGGTAGGGCCCATATGTGTTGGAAAAATGATTTTGGAAATGGAAGAGTATACGTATGGAAGTATATGTGTGTATTGAGTATATGGTGGGAGAAAATGAGATGTGAAAGTGATGGGTGTGTGATGTGTGTGTGAGTGGAAAATGGTGGAAAAGTGGTAGTGTGATAGTGATGTGTAAGCGTGTAGTAAATTTGATTATTGGGTGGGTGGGGGATTGATGTTGGTTATGGGGGAGAAAAATTAAGTGGTGTATATATAATATGAAAACATGTGTTTATATATATATATGTGTAATATTTTAATTTGTGTTGTAATCTTATTGGTTAATGGTTTGACTTAATTATAGTTGATTGAAGAAAATGATTTTGAAAAATTATTTCGTTCATGAACACTACATTTCCATTCTCCTATAAATAGAAGCTCATTCCTTCATTATTTATTACGAATTCACTGAAACTCTAGAGAGAGAAAATTATAGAGAGAAAGAAGAAAAGTTCTCTGCTACTTAACTACTCTTATATTCAGTTCTTTTATGGTAAGGGGTGTTATTCTTTCTTATTCATGAAGAGAACTGTTGTTATTCCATTTCTTATTATTCTCATTGGAATAACTTTTGTATCTGTGATCTACCTATACTTGGTGACATTCTTCATTATTACTGTCTTTATTATTACATTTGGAATATCCATGCATGCATGCGTTTACGCCGGACACGATTAAAATCTTTATTATTACATTGGAATATCCATGCATGTGTTTTATGCGCTGGACCTGGTTCCGTCTTTATTATTATTCTGTTAGAATATCATATCATGCGTTTCTACGGGGACCGATTAAAATCCTTATTAGTATTTCATTGGAATAACTTTTGTCTACATCTGCAAGTACCGCATACAAGGTTATTTCATTGTTATTCCATTCTTTATTATTACATTGGAACATCCCGCCGGTCTTAATTTTACTTTGACCAGTTCCGTTATTTAGTATTCTATTGGAATAAACTGCATCATGCAAGTACCGCATGCATGGTGATTTCTTTTGTTATTCCATTCTTTATTATACTCAGTTGGTTAAAGTTTTGACTATTATACTCCATGAAATTAGTGGAATATCTTGATATTTGCGCTTCATTCAAGATCTTTTCATGAAAATATTCTTCCGAGCATTCTTGAATTTTACTCTACAAAGCAAAAGATCATGTCGACAATTTGGACATTATTAGTTCTCGGATAAATTAATTCTTGAACTTGTTTTATTGAATTCTTATATCATTGTCATCATCCTCATATTTATATTTTGAAAGTCATCTGTGGTGGCTGTAGTGCATAGATGGACTTGGTATGATTATGACCGAGGATTATTCGATGTAATCATGGACCGTAATGTTACAAATGATGTGGTAAAAGTCCTCATTGGCCCATAGTGCATTGATGGACGAGTTGTTGGCATGATCATGACCATTAATGAATACACAAATATTCTTGGCCCATAGTGCATGGATAATTGTGGTCGTGATACTAAAGAATATCCTTGGTAAGTAGATGCGGGGTGATTCGATGATGTGGAATATTTTTTAATTTGAGTCCCAAGCGATAAAAATGATGAAAAAACTTTTAAATCATAAAAGATAGTAGATTTTATTTTTACTTGACTCTTTTAATGGATTGCTTATTCCGCTGCAGTTAAACTTGATGTCTATTATATTTTATCAGTTTAACATTGTTGGAGACTAATGATAATTTAATTTGCATTATCTTAGTCATAATATTTCTTACTGGGCTAGTTGAGCTCACCCTTTCTTTCACCGTTTTCTCTGTGAAATGAGAATATAGTTGGGACTAGTCTGGGAGCGGAGTGATGGTCCGAGAGGATAGCATTAGTAGTCCTCACTATTACGTGAAATAGTGTGATAATAATTTTAATGAGGACTCCTTTTGAGTTTGTATAATCTCTAGTAGATAATATTTGTATTCAAACTCATAGTTTATGTTTTGTCGTATTTATGGCAAAGCGGTTGTATTAGTAAGTTGTATTTGAATTCTTTACCACGTATCTGGCGACCCAAGATGGGTGATGTATACCTAATTTTGGGGGCGTCACAGTTGGTATCAAAGCTTAGAGATATGATCCCTGGCTAAGATGTGAGACTAGAACTAGGAGGGGAGAGACGGGGAATTCCTTCGCTAGTATGACCTACCTAAGTTTATTTGGTATTTAATTGGTCGGTCAAAGTATATGGATAATATGTTATATGTTAATGAACCTTTGTTTTGTGGCAGTATCTGAAAATGACATCCGAGAATGTTGAAAATAGCAATGGAGCACATGAGACCGTTAAGTCTCCACATATCAATAATCAGGAGAATGTGCATCAGGAAGGCGACAATCCTCATGCAAACAACAACACTGACCAAATGATGAATGATGGACTATTCAGAGGCTTTATGCAATTCATGCAACATTAGGCGAGAGCGGCTCCTGTCCAAAATGTAGGTGGAAACACTGGAAACTCTCGGACGGTCACTGCTAAACAGTTCAAGGACCTGGGACCACCGAAGTTTATAAAGGCGGATGCATTGATAAAGTAGATCACCAAGATATTTGATGTCTTGGGATGCTCCGAGGAGCAAAAGGTTCCCTTCGCCACCTTCATATTGCGTGAAGAGGCGATTCTTGGTGGGAATCATAAAAGCGTACCTGACTGGCCGACTCAAGATGTCTTGGGAGAAGTTCCAAGAGCTATTCAACGACAAGTACTTTCCCGAGAGTATTCGTCACATGAAAGAAGTGGAGTTTATCAAATTGGAACAAAACAATATGACCGTGTCGCAATACGAGGCTAAATTTGCGGAGTTATCCCGGTTTTCATCCTATTTGGTCGATAATGAGGAGCGAATGACGCGAATGTTTTGAAGAGGGTTGAAACCGGAGATACATCAATATCTTATTTCTCATAAACTGTGTTTGTACTCAGTTGTTGTAAATAGGGCTCAATTATTGGAGCGCGATAACGAGTCAACGCAACTAAGAGAAAGCGATCAATGACATGAAAATACCCGGTATCACCATCGAAAAAGGCGACAACAAACGTAGAGGGAATCAACATGCCAAAAATGGTAACCACTTCTGTGGTAATCATGGCATTCTTGAATTTTACTCTACAAAGAAGTATCATGTTGACAATTTGGACGTTATCAGTTCCTAGATAAATTAATTCTTGAACTTGTTTTATTGAATTCTTATTTCATTGTCATCATCCTCATGTTTATATTATGTTGAAAGTCATCATCGTATTCTGTAGTGCATAGATGGACTTGGTATGATTATGACCAGGGATTATTCGGTATAATCATGACCGTAATGTTACAAATGATGTGGTAAAAGTCCTCATTTGCCGTAGTACATTGATGGATAATTGTTGGCATGATCATGGCTATTAATGAATACACGAATGTCCTTGGCCTGTAGTGCATGGATAATTTGTGGTCGTGATACTAAAGAATATCCTTGGCCGTAGTGCAGGGGTGATTCGATGATGTGAATTATTTATTAAGCTGGGTCCCAGCGATAAAAGTGATGAAAACCTTTTAAATCATAGAAGATAGTAGATTTTATTCTCTACTTAACTCTTCTAATGGATTGCTTGTTTCGCTGCAGTTAAACTTGATATTTATTATATTTTATCAGTTTAACATTGTTGAAGGCTAACGATAAATTATTCTGCATTATCTTAGTCATAATATTTCTTCTTTGGGCTAGTTGAGCTCACCCTTTTGCTTTCATTGTTTCTCTTGTGAAATGAGAACGAAAGCAGGGGACTAGTCGGGAACAGAGTGATGGTCCTAGATGGTGCATTAGTAGTCCTCACTATTCTATGAAATAGTGTAATAATAAATGTAATGAGGACCCCATTGATTTTGTATATTGTCTAGATGACAATATTTGTATTAAAACTCACAGCATATGTTTAGTCGTATTTTACACGACTGTTGTATAATTAAGTTTGTATTTGAATTATGTACCATGTATTTGGCGACTCAAGATGGGTGATGTATACCGGTTTTGGGGTCGTCACAAATTACAACAACAAAATATCCACAAAATAATTACAAAAATAACGCAATACAATATTACCTTGCTAAAATTACGCGTCATTAACTCCCTACACGTCAGTTACCGACTTTTATATTTTCAACTGGCTGATCCTAAATTCACGCTAATGAAGAAAAAAGGCAACTTGGAGATCAAAAAAAATAGAGCAACGACAGATCGATCGGAGAAGACGATATGCAACTCTGATATCGGATAATAGAGGAGAAGATCAACAACAACTTCAAGATCAACAACAACTTCACCAAGATCAACAACAACTTCAAGATCAGTAATCAACCTCTGTAACAACTTTGAGTTTAAAGTTTATATGCATATAGTTACCCCGTGGGTACTATATACTCATATATTGGTTAGCTTTCTTAAGTTTTTCGCTCTTTAATTGGTAACAAAGTCAGTAAACTGACTGTTTTGATTTCAAAATGCATGTAAAAATATGTTTTATATTTTGGTTACTAAGTACATATAAATTGGTTACTGTTTATTATTGATTTGGTTACTGTATAATGTTTATTTCGTTGATGTATACTTTAAATGTTTATTTGGTTACCCTGTGGTTACTATATACTCGTATATTGGTTTCTTTTCTTAAGTTTTTCGCTCTTTAATTGGTCACAAAGTCAGTATACTGACTGTTTTGATTGCAAAATGCATGTAAAAGTATGTTTTATATTCAGTTACTAAGTACATAGAAATTAGTTCTTTGTTTATTATTGATTTGGTTCTTCAGATAATGTTTATTTGGTTGATGTATACTTTAAATGTATATTCTCTCGATGTTTTTATATTGATGGTTACTTATTAAATACATTGGTTACCTTCCTGCAACTGTTGAATCTTTAAGTACATATTGATGTTTTTTATATTGATGTTTTTTATATTGTTTATTTTTGCTGTAAAATGCATGTCAAATATGTTTTATGTTATGGATACTAAGTAAATATATGTTGGTTATTGTCTAATCTGGATTTGGTTAGTATATAATGCTGACTTGTTTACTGTGTAATATTACCATTGTGATAACCCGGGATTTCGAACAATCCAAAATTTACGAATAATTTTATTTTATTTTAATATTAATATTGATTATTAATTTGGTGACAAGTTTCTGTGATACGAGTCTCAAGAGGATCAATTTGTGTATTAACTAATAATTTTAGAGTAGAGTTGTGCTTAACGGAGAATAGAAACCCAAACCCTAACCCTAATTTCTGGAACGGGATTTGTGAGACCCCAAATTTTATGAAATAAAAGTGTTCAATTTTTCTATTTTGGTGAATAGTTAAATTGATAAAAGTTTAAAGTTAAGGGTCATATTTGAAAATTTTTCAAAGTAGACAAGTTGTCATAAAATAATTCTTGTTACTATTCACGAGTTACTATTCACCGAAATTACTATTCACTCTAGTATTGTTCACTCTAGTATTTGGGACACTTTTTGTGTCGGAGTTACTATTCACGAGTTACTATTCACGAGTTACTATTCATCAAAATTACTATTCACTCTAGTATTGTTCACTCGAGTATTTGGGACACTTTTTTGTGTCGTAGTACTATTCATTTAATTACTATTCATGAGTTACTATTCACCCGAACAAAATATTTTATGAAAATAACGGCGGAAGTTTTACCGTTGATACTGTTGAACTACTCGGTAGTAAAAGTACAGTAATACGTGTGGTTGCATAGTAGCACACGGTATTGATTATTGATGCTTATGTGAGAAGTCACTCAGTTTGATTCCATTATTATCGATTAATAATATGAATTATTATAGCGATAATGACGTTTTGTTTTATTCTTATTATTAACATAATAAAACAGAAACGTCTTTTTATATAAAACAGAATACTTTATTAAAGTTATTCTATAAATAGAATATATTATATTTTATTATGCATAGTGTTGCATAGTGTTTTACATAGTGTTTTGCATAGTGTTGCATAGTGTTTGCATAGTAAAATGTTTTTATATAAATAGAATATATGATATTTTATTTAAAAGATTTTGCTTTAAATATGGACCGTCGATTAAAAGTAAATCAATCTCGACCGTTCATGGATTAATTACTATGCATTCTATTTTCCTATAAATAGAAGCTCATTCCTTCATTATTTTCTTACTTAATTCACCTTTGAAACTCTAGAGAGATAAATTATAGAGAAGCTATAGAGAAAATCTATAGAGAGAGAAAGAAGAAGAGTATTACGGTACTTCACTACTTTGATATCCGGTGTCTTTTACGGTAAGGGATATTATTTGTTGTAATTCGTAAGGGTGTTATTCTTTCTTATTCATGAAGAGAACTTACATTATTCCATTCATTATTATTCATTGGAATAACTTTGTAAAAAGTGGCATACCCTATACACATAACTTTGTATCATGCCAGACACCCTATACTTGGTGAAATCCTTTTATTATTCCATTCTTATTTATTACATTGGAATAACTTTGTATCTGTGAATCCCCTATACTTGGTGATCTTCTTTTGTTATTCCATTCTTTATTATTACATTGGAATATCCACATGCGTGTTTTACAGGGACTGGTTCCATTATTTATTATTTCGCATTTATTATTACATTGGAATATCCCATCATGTGTTTTACAGGACACGGTTCCATTGTTTATTATTCAAGCATTTATTATTACGTTGGATCATCCGCTTGTCGATTGTGAATTTCACGACACGGTTCCGTTATTATTATTCTATTGGAATAACCTGTCTATGCGAAGTACCGCATGCATGGTGATTTCTTTTGTTATTCCATTCTTTATTATACCCAGTTGGTTAAAACTTTGACTTTTATACTCCATGAAATTAGTAGAATATCCTTGATAATTGCGTTTCATCCAGTATCTTTTCATGGAAATATTCTTATGATCATTCTTGAATTTTACTCTACAAAACAGTATCTTGTTGACAATTTGGACGTTAATAATTCCTGGATAAAATAATTCTTGAACTTGTTTTATTGAATTATTATGTCATTGTCATCATCCTCATGTTATATTATGTTATCTTTGGCTTACGTGCATAGATGAACTTAGTATGATTATGACCAGGGATCATTCGGTATAATCATGGCTTGATATAAATGATGTGACAAAAGTCCTCGATTGGCACTGTAATGCGTTGATGGATAGTTTTGGTATGATTATGACCTGGGTGATTCGGTATAGTCATGACCATTGATAATTTGATGAAAATCCTTGACCGTGGTGCGAGGATGATTAGATATTGTGGTTTATTCATTAAACCGAGTCTTAGTGATAAAAATTGATGAAAACCTTTTAAAACCTAAAAGATAGTAGACTTTATTTTCTACTTGACTCTTTTAATGGATTGCATATTCGCCGCAGATTAAACCGGGTTGTCTATTGTATTTTATTAGTTTAACATTGTTGAAGACTATTGATAATTTATTACGCATTATCTTAGTCATAATATTTCTTCTTGGGCTAGTTGAGCTCACCCTTTTTTTTCTTCGTTCTCTTTGTGAAATGAGAATATATTTGGGACGAGTTGGGAAAAAGAGTGATGGTCCGAAGATAGCATTAGTAGTCCTCACTATTACGTAAATAGTGTAACAATAAATGTAATGAGGACTCCTTGAGTATGGATATTGTCTAAATGACAATATTCCTATTAGAACTCTCGGTTTATGTATTGTCGTATATTACACGACGGATGTATAATTAAGTTTGTATTTGAATTTATGTACCATGTAAGTGGCGACCCAAGATGGGTGGACGTATACCTAATTTTGGGGGCGTCACGGTTGGTATCGAGCTTAGGATATGATCCACGGCTAAGGCGTGAGACTAGAACTAGGAGGGAGAGATAGGGGAATTCCTTCCCTAGTATGACCTACCTAAGTTTTTTTGGTATTTAATTGATCACGGAGTATAGGGATAATATGTGATATGTTAATTAACCCTTGTTTTGTGATGGTGTTTGAGAATGACATCCGAAAATCTTTGAGATAAGCAATGAAGCACATGAGAGTGTTGATTCAAATTTCAAACAAAAGGTAACGACCAACAACACGATAATAATCATATATGGTGGCAACGGCTATCGAACAATGATAACCATCGGGGAAATTATCATGCTAAGAATGGTAACCACTTCGGTGGTAATCATGGCAAAGATAATAGAAGTGGAAATTGCAAAAGAGAAGGTCATTTAGCCCAATTTTGTTGTGCACCAAAGTCAAGTCTATTTGGGACGGTGGCACCAAAGGTGGATATGGACAAAACAAAGTCGTTGGTTTTAGGAAGTGCATTTTTCACGACTTCTCAAAAGCGAGTAAACCGAACGAAGTTAGCACGGGTTAGTTAATTATAAATTCAAAGTCTATACCTTATAAGATCTGGGTTCTACCCATTATTTTATCTCTCTTGCATGCGTTCAACGTTTAAATTTGACTCAGGAGAAGTTAGACTTTGACTTATTGGTTGAAACTTCGTTAGTAGGAGCCTTCGTTATCGCTTACTATTTTAAATCTTGTTTGATTCAAATAAACACTTTCACGTTACTATTCGTCGATCTTGTCTTTTTGAAAACAGTTGCCTTTGATGTGATTTTAGGAATCAATTGGTTAACTACTCATCATGTTTTTCGTAAGGTTGTTAGCTTTTATATTCATAACCATCCTGTTATGCGAATTCAAAGTAACCAAACCACTAAAGTCAATCATTGTCATATCAAGCCATAAGTAAAGAGCCCCGATCCTTTCGTTGTTGACTTCTTTGTGTGGAATGCACCTAAGCCAGACTTTCTATAGGCTACGTTGTGAATGAAGATGGCAAGTTTATAGGTATCATTGTGAGGTGCTATCTAGGTTAAGGGATAGAAGTCACAGTTGGTATCAATGTGACGTACTATCCAAGTCTTGGATGAGAGTCACAGTTTTGAATGATATTTTTATTATTAATAAATTTCCTGGCGTATTCTTGAAGACTTCTTAGCCTACTTAGAGCGTGAAATCGAATTTCGTATTGGCCCCAGTATAAAACCCATTTCTTAAACCCTCAAATATTTCTTCAACTAAAATGAACAGTTTACGTGGTTTATGATGAAAGTCATAATAAAAGCATTGGACTAATGAAAATCATGGGTATACGTGGTATTAGTAAGTGTTATGATGAGTCATGTTGGTTAGTATGTGAAAACATGAAAGTTTCTTAAAAATCACAAGGAGTTAAAACCCAGATTTTTGGTGAAAACGTAACATGAAATTCAATTGACCAAATCTCCTATTATATTTTGAATTTTTGAGTGTGGTTAAGTCCTAGAGTTAGATCTATGAGTTACCTAACTAATCCAAGTGGAATCAATGAAAAAGGTGTTGTAGATTTTTGTGTGGACTGATTTTAGCAAAGGAGTTCAAAGCTGCAAAAACCAGAAAAAAGTTGCTGCCATGATTTTAGAGGGGCTGTTTCAGCCACTTAAATTATGAGAAAAATTCTGGCCTTTTGGGACATGAAGGTATATGGTATAAAGTATCTCCTGTCCAAAAATGAGCTCATTCTGACTTAAAATGAGCAAGTTATGACTATTTCAATATTTAGGTTTTTTTATTTAAAAACGCTATAACCGGAGTTCTCTATAACTCGATGACCATGAAATTTAAACTGGAAGCTCACATTAACATGTGTAAGGTCCTGCCAAGGTTTGGGAATTTTGGAGTTAAAATTGAGGTAGCTAATTTCTTAAGGAATTAATTAGAAATTGATTTTTGAAAAATAGTAAATGAATTTTAAAATTCGAGAAAAATATATTTTCATTATGGGACTATATTATGCTAAATCCCAGAAAAGAAATATTTTTGGGACTGATTTAGTATTTTTCATGAAAATAGTTTAGTTACAAACATATGAGTTAAATATGTTATGTGAAGTAACAAAGTTGAAAATAGGATTTTATGGCTAGAGAATCCTATATAGAGTATATGCATATTTTTTTTTGAGGATTTGATAATTGGTGATGATATCTTATGAGTATGGCATTTTGAATGATTAAATGCATTATATGGTAAAGCGTAAACAATTGAGATAAATTGTTTATAAATTTAAGAAGTGATTAAAATATTGTTATAATATTAATGATATTAGATTATGAGATTATTAAGTGATTGATAACATGGGGATATTCTTGAATCACGGATAAATTATAAATGTTTAATATTTATCCTTTATCTCATTTGATTGATTCTTTATATCATTATCCTCATGCTTATATTATGTTGAAAGTCATACATGGCTCACGTGCAGCATAGATGGACTTGGTATGATTATGACGAGGATTGTTCGGTATAATCATAACCGTAATTGAAAAACACGATTATCTTTGGTACGAAAGTGCATGGATAATTTGTGGTCGTGATACTAATGAATACACGATTATCTTTGGTACGTAGTGCATGGATAATTTATGGTCGTGATACTAATGAATACACGATTATCTTTTGTACGTAGTGCATGGATAATTGTGGTCGTGATACTAATGAATACACGATTATCTTTGGCACGTAGTGCATGGATAATTTGTGGTCGTGATACTAATGAATACACGATTATCTTTGGCACGTAGTGCATGGATAATTTATGGTCGTGATACTAATGAATACACGATTATCTTTGGCCGTAGTGCATGAATAATTTGTGGTCGTGATACTAATGAATACACGATTATCTTTGGCACGTAGTGCATAGATAATTTGTGGTCGTGATACTAATGAATACACGATTATCTTTGGCACGTAGTGCATGGATAATTTGTGGTCGTGATACTAATGAATACACGATTATCTTTGGTCGTAGTGCATGGATAATTCGTGGTCGTGATACTAAAGAATATCATTGGCCTGTAGTGCAGGGATGATTCAACGATGTGGATTAATTATTGAGCTGAGTCTCAGCAATGAAATATTAATTCATGGATGTGTTCAAAGTCATCTGTGGCTCACGTGCATAGATGGAATATCATTATCCTCATGCTTATATTATGTTGAAAGTCATCTATGGCTCACGTGCATAGATGGACTTGGTATGATTATGACCAGGGATTGTTCGGTATAATCATGATCGTAATTGAAAACACAATTATCCTTGGCCCGTAGTGCATGGATAATTCGTGGTCATGATACTATTAAGCTGAGTCTCAGCATTATTGGTTTTACAGTTGTATATCTTTGGCCTGTAGTGCAAAGATGAATTGTTAATGAATATCTTTGGCAGGATTGCAAAGATGAATTTAATGTTTTCAACGATAAAGGTATTCAAGGTATCTTCACCTCTTTATCATACCAGGTACGTACCCTAATTTCGAGGGCGAAATTCCATAAGGAGGGGAGATTGTGAGACCCCAAATTTTATGAAATAAAAGTGTTCAATTTTTCTATTTTGGTGAATAGTTAAATTGATAAAAGTTTAAAGTTAAAGGGTCATATTTGAAAATTTTTCAAAGTAGACAAGTTGTCATAAAATAATGCGGTTACTATTCACGAGTTACTATTTACTAGTTACTATTCACCTAAATTACTATTCACTCTAGTATTGTTCACTCTAGTATTTGGGACACTTTTGTGTTGGAGTTACTATTCACGAGTTACTATTCACGAGTTACTATTCACCAAAATTACTATTCACTCTAGTATTGTTCACTCGAGTATTTGGGACACTTTTTGTGTCGTAGTACTATTATTCACTAATTACTATTTCATGAGTTACTATTCACCGAACAAAATATTTTATGAAAATAACTACGGAAGTTTTACTGGTTGATCATTGTTGAACTACTCGGTAGTAAAAGTACAAGAATGTCGTGTGGTTGCATAGTAGCACACGGTATTGATTATTGATCTTTATGTGAGAAGTCACTCGGTTTGATTGATTCCATTATTGTCGATTAATAATATGAATTATTATAGCGATAATGACGTTTTGTTTTATCCTTATTATTAACGTAATAAAAGCGAAACATCTTTTTATATAAGCGAGAATACTTTATTAAAGTTATTCTATAAATAGAATATATTATATTTTATTATGCATAGTGTTGCATAGTGTTTTACATAGTGTTTTTGCATAGTGTTTGCATAGTAAAATATTTTTATATAAATAGAATATATGATATTTTATTTAAAAGATTTTGCTTTAAATATGGACCGTCGATTAAAGTAAATCAAACTGGACCGTTCATGGATTAATTACTATGCATTCTATTTTCCTATAAATAGAAGCTCATTCCTTCATTATTTTCTTACGAATTCCTTTGAAACTACAGAGAGATAAATTATAGAGAGAATTTATAGAGAGAAAATCTATATAGAGAAAGAAGAAGAGTATTACGGTACTTCACTACTTTGATATCCAAGTGTTTTACTACGGTAAGGGATATTATTTGTTGTACCCGTAAGGGGTGTTATTCTTTCTTATTCATGAAGAGAACTTCATTATTCCATTCATTATTATTACGTTGGAATAACTTTGTAAAAGTGGCATACCCTATACATAACCTCGTATCTATGCAGATACCCTATACTTGGTGAAATCCTTTTATTATTCCATTCTTATTTATTACATTGGAATAACTTTGATATCTGTGAATCCCCTATACTTGGTGATCTTCTTCGTTATTCCATTCTTTATTATTACGTTGGAATATCACATTCGTGTGTTTTACACCGGACTGGTTCCATTATTTATTATTCCGCATTTATTATTCGTTGGAATATCCACATGCGTGTGTTTTACGGGACCGGTTCCATTGTTTATTATTCAAAGCATTTATTATTCGTTGGATCATCCGCTTGTGTGAATTTCAACGACACGGTTCCGTTATTATTATTCTATTGGAATAACTTTTCCATTTATGTGAAGTACCGCATGCATGGTGATTTCTTTTGTTATTCCATTCTTTATTATACCCGGTTGGTTAAAACTTTGACTTCTATACTCCATGAAATTAGTAGAATATCCTTGATAATTTGCGTTTCATCCAAAGATCTTTTCATGGAAATATTCTTATGATCATTCTTGAATTTTACTCTACAAAACAAAGTATCTTGTTGACAATTTGGACGTTAATAATTTCCCGGATAAAATAATTCTTGAACTTGTTTTATTGAATTATTATGTCATTGTCATCATCCTCATGTTATATTATGTTATCTTTGGCTTACGTGCATAGATGAACTTAGTATGATTATGACCGTGGATCATTCTAAGTATAATCATGGCTTGATATAAATGATGTGACAAAAGTCCTCGATTGGTCTGTAATGCGTTGATGGATAGTTTTTGGTATGATTATGACCGAGGTGATTGATTCTAAGATAGTCATGACCATTGATAATTTGATGAAAATCCTTGACCGTGGTACGAGGGATGATTAGATATTGTGGTTTATTCATTAAACCGAGTCTTAGTGATAAAAATTGATGAAAACCTTTTAAAACCTAAAAGATAGTAGACTTTATTTTCTACTTGACTCTTTTTTAATGGATTGCATATTCACCGCAGATTAAACCTGGTTGTCTATTGTATTTTATTAGTTTAATATTGTTGAAGACTATTGATAATTTATTCGCATTATCTTAGTCATAATATTTCTTCGGGCTAGTTGAGCTCACCCTTTCTTTCACCGTTATTCTTCAGAAATGAGAATATAGTAGGGGACGAGTTGGGAAAAAGAGTGATGGTCCGAAGATAGCATTAGTAGTTCTCACTATTCTCATTAAATAGTGTAACAATAAATGTAATGAGGACTCCTTGAGTATGGATATTGTCTAAATGACAATATTCCTATTAGAACTCTCAGTTTATGTATTGTCGTATATTACACGACAGATGTATAATTAAGTTTGTATTTGAATTTATGTACCATGTAAGTGGCGACCCAAGATGGGTGACGTATACCTAATTTTGGGGGCGTCACAGTTGGTATCAAAGCTTAGGGATATGATCCCTGGCTAAGACGTGAGACTAGAACTAGGAGGGGAGAGATAGGGAATTCCTTCGCTAGTATGACCTACCTAAGTTTTTTTGGTATTTAATTGATCGGTCAGTGTAAGACCCCGAAATGTTTAAATAAAAAGGAATTTCCTTTATTTATTATTTTGAAATAGTAAGGGTTGATTTGATTAATGTGGATAGTTAAGGGTTAAATACGCAAATATTTCAAAATAAGCAAGTGGTTATAAAATATTCATTATTGTGGGGAATATTCGTTTGGTCGTGGAATATTAAATATCTTGTCGAGAATATTCGTATGCGACCACGCAGTGACCATGTGTGGGCCCCATGTGAAAAGCGATTGGATGAAGAAAACGACAAATATAAGTTGTTTTTAAATAACAGGCGTAGTTATTACCAATTATCTTGTTGGAATACCCGGTGGTTTAAGACACACTAATCTGGCGTTGTTGAACAAAGAAGACACCAGTATTGCACCAATTATTGATTCTTACGTAAGAGGGCACTACTCAATAATGGTTATGTAATTATCGCTCAAAGATTTTATTTTATTGAGTTAATAATTGTTGCGTTGATATTTTATATATTGTTGTTCAATAATTGTCATTACACAAATTATTTTTCATTATCGAAGCAATAATTCATATTATCGAATAATATTATTAGATAACATTATTGGCAATGTCTAGAAAGTTACGTCTTAAGGAGAGGTTTGGTCACCTAATTGCGCCAAGAAGAAGAAATTCTTATTGAAAGCCCCTCTTTCTGGGAACCGCTGGTCATCAATATTGTGATTCGTAATATTATTTGTGAATAATTAATTATTGATTTATATGATGAGGAAAATATTGATTTTATGTGGATATAGATGGAGAAAATTTTAAAATGACAATTGTTGAAAATTAATATTTTATCTTTTTCTGATAAAATAATTCATTTAAATATATTATTTTAATAATATATTAACGGTGATATTTTTACAACGAATGTGGGATATATGAGTATACGAGGAGGAAGAGTATTTTTGTTGCAATAAATGTTTAAAACATGTTAAACATGTCGGTGGACCCCATTTATTGACTGAAATTTGATTATAGCCTGTAAAATCGACCGTTTGTGGATTTCGGTCAATTTCCATTTGGAATTTGGAAAAACTTTCTTCTGCAAAGTTGTAGAGAATTGAATTTCCTATAAAAACTCGCGAGATTCGAATTTTCTGATGAAAGGGCTATTTATTATGAATTATTGAAGTTCCGAAGCTCCGAAATAATTGATTTTTTGAAAGTTTTAATTATTTATTTTATGAAAAACGTTTTTTTTCTTACTTTTCTAGAAGGTGGCATGTGGGAAATGCTAGGATCTGAATTCTAAGGTTGGCGTATGAATTTGATATATATATATATATATATATATATATATATATATATATTAAATTATTAATTTTTCGCTTTGGTGTTCTAAGCAATTTCCTATAAATAGGGTGCTTAGGTTAGAATTGAAAATCACAATTTAAATCAAGTTTTTCTCTCTATATTATCGAGCGTATTCTTGTGAGTATTTTGAGTATACTTTGAGTATTGCTAGACGGTGCAAGTTCCTTCAAAGACTATATCGGTAGATTCTAGCTAGAAGCATTGATCTTTCGAGGTAAGGGATATTATTTTTTTCGTAATGATATTATTTCTTCAATATCATTATAATCGAAATGTTGATCCGAAGTTTTTATCAAATTTGGAACTTTTTCATGCTCGGGGTTACTATTCATGGGTTACTATTCATGAGTTACTATTCACGAGTTACTATTCATGAAAGTTCTTATTCACGAAGTTACTATTCACGAGTACTATTCATGAAGCGTGAAGATGTTTTTGTGGAATTTCTATCTTTTGGTGTCTGAGTTACTATTCACGATATCTGCACTATTCACGATATCTGAGACTATTCATCTAAAAATAAAATTTCTTCTTTTCGTCAAAACATCTATTCCGGATACTAACTCGATTGTATCCATGTTTTGATCATTCTTGAATTTTACACCACTATGATTATTTTTGAGGTATTTTTGGACGTGGATAAAACCAAGTACTTAATCCTTAATCCTTAATCCTTGTCATTTTGTTTCATCGGATTCGTTTCTTTAAAAAAAAATATTTTTCATCATCTGGGTCTTAAATGATGATATTATGGAATATCTTTGGCACGTAGTAGGCAAAGATGAATGATTTCTTAAGAATATCTTTGGCTCAGTAGTGCAAAGATGAATGATTTGAAGAATATCTTTGGCCCAGAGTGCAAAGATGAACAGTGTTTAAATGAACATGATTAATCGATGAATATCTTTGGCTCAGAGTGCAAAGATGAATATTTGATTCCAGATGTATATTGATTGATGTTACAGGATAAAAGATAGACGATGAACTTTTAAATTCATACATAGAAGATAGTAGTTTGCATTCTCTACTTAACTCTTCTAATGAATTATTATTTTCATTGCGAATATTGATTTAAAATTTGTTGTCTATGATTCTATTATATTTTTTCCTCGTTGAAGACTAACGATAATTTGTTGTATATTATCTTAGTCATAATATTCTTTACTCGAGCTAGTTGAGCTCACCCTTTTCCTTTTTGTTCCATTTTTCTCGTGGAGGCTAGAATATAGCGAGTACTAGTCTGGGTATGGAATGAAGGTTTTAGAAAGGATTGTTTAGTAGTCCTCACCATTTTGTAAAATAATGTATCAATAAATGTGATGAGGATTTATTTGAGTATAGATATTGTCTAGAAGATAATATTTGTATTCAAACTCACGCGATTTCTTGTTGTAATAATAAAGTTGTAGTTGTTTACGCACCATGTATTGACAACTCGGAATAGGTGATGTATACCTATTTTGGGGGCGCGTACGACAAGTGTATAGGGATAATATGTGATATGTTAATTAACCCTTTTTTGTGATGTTGTTTGAGAATGACATCCTGAAAATGCCGAGATAAGCAATGAAGCACATGAGAGTGTTGATTCATTTCAAACAAAAGGTAACGACCAACAACACGATAATAATCATATGGTGGCAACGCAATTTATCGTAACAATGATAACCATCGGGGAAATTATCATGCTAAGAATGGTAACCACTTTGGTGGTAATCATGGCAAAGATAATAGAAGTGGAAATTGCAAAAGAGAAGGTCATTTAGCCCAATTTTGTTGTGCACCAAAGTCAAGTCTAGCTGGGACGGTGGCACCAAAGGTGGATATGGACAAAACAAAGTCGTTGGTTTTAGGAAGTGCATTTTCATGACTTCTCAAAAGCGAGTAAACCGAACGAAGTTAGTACGGGTTAGTTAATTATAAATTACTTAAGTCTATACCTTATAAGATACCGGTTCTACCCATTATTTTATCTCTCTTGCATGCGTTCAACGTTTAAATTTGACTCCAGAGAAGTTAGACTTTGACTTATTGGTTGAAACTTCGTTAGTAGGAGCCTTCGTTACCGCTACTATTTTAAATCTTGTTTGATTCAAATAAACACTTTCAATGCTAACTCGTCGATCTTATCTTTTTGAAAACAGTTGCCTTTGATGTGATTTTAGGAATCAATTGGTTAACTACTCATCATGTTTTTCGTAAGGTTGTTAGCTTTTATATTCATAACCATCTTGTTATGCGAATTCAAAGTAACCAAACCACTAAAGTCAATCATTGTCATATCAAGCCATAAGTAAAGAGCCCCGATCCTTTCGTTGTTGACTTCTTTGTGTGGAATGCACCAAGCGATTTTTTCGTAGAGGCTACGTTGTGAATGAAGATGGCAAGTTTATAGGTATCATTGTGATGTGCTATTCAGTTAAGGGATAGAAGTTACTGGTTGGTATCAATGTGACGACTTATCCAAGTCTTGGATGAGAGTCACGTTTTGAATGATATTTTTATTATTAATAAATTTTCTGGCGATTCTTGAAGACTTCTTAGCCTACTTAGAGCGTGAAATCAATTTCAGATTGGCCCCAAAGATAAAACCCATTTCTTTAAACCTCAAATATTTCTTCAACTAAAATGAACAGTTTACGTGGTTTATGATGAAAGTCATAATAAAAGCATTGGACTAATGAAAATCATGGGTATACGTGGTATTAGTAAGTGTTATGATGAGTCATGTTGGTTAGTATGTGAAAACATGAAAGTTTCTTAAAAATCACAAGGAGTTAAAAACCAGATTTTGGTGAAAAACGTAACATGAAATTCAATTGACCAAATCTCCTATTATATTTTGAATTTTTGAGTGTGGTTAAGTCCTAGAGTTAGATCTATGAGTTACCTAACTAATCCAAGTGGAATCAATGAAAAAGGTGTTGTAGATTTTTGTGTGGACTGATTTTAGCAAAGGAGTTCAAAGCTGCAAAAACCGAAAAAGCTGCTGCCATGATTTTAGAGGGGCTGTTTCGGCCACTTAAATTATGAGAAAAATTCTGGCCTTTTGAGACATGAAGGTATATGGTATAAAGTACCTCCTGTCCAAAAATGAGCTCATTCTGACTTAAAATGAGCAAGTTATGACTATTTCAATATTTAGATTTTTCCGATTTAAAAACGCTATAACCTGGAGTTCTATAACTCCGATGACCATGAAATTTAAACTGAAGCTCACATTAACATGTGTAAGGTCCTGCCAAGGTTTGGGAATTTTTGGAGTTAAAATTGAGGTAGCTAATTTCTTAAGGAATTAATTAGAAATTGATTTTGAAAAATAGTAAATGAATTTTAAAAATTTTAGAAAAATATATTTTCATTATGGGACTATATTATGCTAAATCCCAGAAAAGAAATATTTTGGGACTGATTTAGTATTTTTCATGAAAATAGTTTAGTTACAAACATATGAGTTAAATATGTTATGTGAAGTAACAAAGTTGAAAATAGGATTTTATGGCTAGAGAATCCTATATGTAGTATATGCATATTTTTTTTGAGGATTTGATAATTGGTGATGATATCTTATGAGTATGGCATTTTGAATGATTAAATGCATTATATGGTAAAGCGTAAACAATTGAGATAAATTGTTTATAAATTTAAGAAGTGATTAAAATATTGTTATAATATTAATGATATTAGATTATGAGATTATTAAGTGATTGATAACATGGGATATTCTTGAATCCTCGGATAAATTATAAATGTTTAATATTTATCCTTTATCTCATTTGATTGATTCTTTATATCATTATCCTCATGCTTATATTATGTTGAAAGTCATCTATGGCTCACGCAGCATAGATGGACTTGGTATGATTATGACCGTGGATTGTTCGGTATATAATCATGATCAGTAATTGAAAACACGATTATCTTTGGCACGAAGTGTATGGATAATTTGTGGTCGTGATACTAATGAATACACGATTATCTTTCGCACGTAGTGTATGGATAATTTATGGTCGTGATACTAATGAATACACGATTATCTTTCGCACGTAGTGCATGGATAATTTGTGGTCGTGATACTAATGAATACACGATTATCTTTGCACGATTAGCACGTAGTGTATGGATAATTTGTGGTCGTGATACTAATGAATAATGAATACACGATTATCTACTAATGCACGATTATCTTAGTGCATGGATAATTTGTGGTCGTGATACTAATGAATACACGATTATCTTTCGCACGTAGTGCATGGATAATTTGTGGTCGTGATACTAATGAATACACGATTATCTTTCGTCAGTAGTGCATGGATAATTCGTGGTCGTGATACTAAAGAATATCATTGGCCCAGTAAAGCGTGGATGATTCAACGATGTGGATTAATTATCGAAATGAGTCTCAAAGAATGAAATATTAATTCATGGATGTGTTCAAAGTCATGGCTCACGTGCATGATGGAATATCATTATCCTCACGCTTATATTATGTTGAAAGTCATCTACGGCTCACGTGCATAGATGGACTTGGTATGATTATGACTGTGGATTGTTCTAAGATAATCATGATCAGATTGAAAACACAATTATCCTCGCCCATAGTGCATGGATAATTCGTGGTCATGATACTATTGTCGAGTCTCAAAGATTATTGGTTTTATAAGCTTGTATATCTTTGGCCCAGAAGCAAAGATGAATTGTTAATGAATATCTTGGCGTGGATTGCAAAGATGAATTTAATGTTTTCAACGATAAAGGTATTCAATGTATCTTCACCTCTTTATCATACCAGTATCGCACCTAATTTCGAGGGCTTAAATTCCATATGAGAGGAGAGATGAGACCCCAAATTTTATGAAATAAAAGTGTTCAATTTTTCTATTTTGGTGAATAGTTAAATTGATAAAAGTTTAAAGTTAAGGGTCATATTTGAAAATTTTTCAAAGTAGACAAGTTGTCATAAAATACCTTATTACTATTCATTTAATTACTATTTACTTAAGTTACTATTCACCGAAATTACTATTCACTCTAGTATTGTTCACTCTAGTATTCGGGGACACTTTTTTGTGTTCTGAGTTACTATTCACGAGTTACTATTCACGAGTTACTATTCACCAAAATTACTATTCACTCTAGTATTGTTCACTGGGACAGTATTTGGGACACTTTTCACGAAAGTTACTATTCACTTAATTACTATTCATGAGTTACAATTCAATTCAACAAAATATTTTATGAAAATAACTCATGGAAGTTTTACCGTTGATATCGTTGAACTACCTAAGAGTAAAAGTACAAGAATACGTGTGGTTGCATAAGAAGCATTACCAGTATTGATTATCGATGCTTATGTGAGAAGTCACTCAGTTTGATTCCATTATCATCGATTAATAATATTTAATTATTATAATGATAATGACGCTTTTTTTTATTCTTATTATTAACGTAATAAAACATAAACATCTTTTTATATAAAATGTAATACTTTATTAAATTTATTCTATAAATGTAATATATTATATTTTATTATTATAATATGTTGTAATGTGGTTTTACATAGTGTTTTGCATAAAGTAATGTCAGCATAAGTGTTTGCATAGTAAAATATTTTTATATAAATAGAATATATGATATTTTATTTAAAAGATTTTGCTTTTAAATATGGAATCACGATTAAAAGTAAATCAATCTGGACTGCTCATGGATTAATTACTATGCATTTTATTTTCCTATAAATAAGCTCATTCCTTCATTATTTTCTTACTTAATTCACCGAAACTCTAGAGAGAGAAATTATAGAGAGAAGTTTATAGAGAGAAAATCTATAGAGAGAAAGAAGAAGAGTATTCTCGGTACTTCACTACTTTGATATCCAAAGGTCTTTTACTGTAAGGGATATTATTTGTTGTATCCGTAAGGATGTTATTCTTTCTTATTCACGAAGAGAACTTCGTTATTCCATTCATTATTATTCTCATTGAATAACTCTGTAAAAGTGGCATACCCTATACATAAACTCGTATACGCCAGATACCCTATACTTGGTGAAATCCTTTATTATTCCATTCTTATTTATTCTCGTTGAATAACTCAGATAATGCAGTAATCCCTATACTTGGTGATCTTCTTTCGTTATTCCATTCTTTATTATTCGCTGGAATATCCCGTTCATGTGTTTTACACCTGACCGGGTTCCATTATTTATTATTCGCATTTATTATTCTCGTTGGAATATCCTCGCCTCATGTGTTTTACACCGGACCGGTTCCATTGTTTATTATTCAAAGATTTATTATTCGGTTGATCATCCCGCGGTTGTGAATTTCACCGACTAGTTCCGTTATTATTATTCTATCGAATAACCTCGCTTATGCAAGTACCGCATGCATGGTGATTTCTTTTGTTATTCCATTCTTTATTATACCCAATAAGTTAAAACTTTAACTTTTATACTCCATGAAATTAGTAGAATATCCTCGATAATCGCTGCTTCATCCAAAGATCTTTTCATGGAAATATTCTTATGATCATTCTTGAATTTTACTCTACAAAACAAAGATCTTGTTGACAATTTGGACGTTAATAATTCCCCGGATAAAATAATTCTTGAACTTGTTTTATTGAATTATTATGTCATCATCATCATCCTCATGTTATATTATGTTATCTTCGCTTACGCATGCATAGATGAACTTAGTATGATTATGACTGTGGATCATTCAGATAATCACGGCTTGATATAAATGATGTGACAAAAGTCCTCAAAGTGGCCTCTGTGAATGCAAGTTGATGGATAGTTTTGGTATGATTATGACTGTGGGTGATTCGGTAGATAGTCATGACCATTGATAATTTGATGAAAATCCTCGACCGCGGGTATGTGGATGATTAGATATTGTGGTTTATTCATTAAACCGAGTCTTAGTGATAAAATTGATGAAAACCTTTTAAAACCTAAAAGATAGTAGACTTTATTTTCTACTTGACTCTTTTAATGGATTGCATATTTCACCGCAGATTAAACCGGGTTGTCTATCGTATTTTATTAGTTTAACATTGTCAAGACTATTGATAATTTATTCTCGCATTATCTTAGTCATAATATTTCTTATCGGGCTAGTTGAGCTCACCCTTTCTTTCACCGTTTCTTCGTGAAATGAGAATATAGCCGGGACGAGTTGGGGAAAAAGAGTGATGGTCCCGAAGATAGCATTAGTAGTCCTCACTATTCTCGTTAAATAGTGTAACAATAAATGTAATGAGGACTCTTGAGTATGGATATTGTCTAAATGACAATATTCCTATTAGAACTCTCGGCTTATGTATTGTCGATATTATTACTACGATGTATAATTAAGTTTGTATTTGAATTTATGTACCATGTAAGTGGCGACCCAAGATGGGTGACGTATACCTAATTTTTGGGGTGTCACAGGATTCGATAGAAAATATAATTAAAATAATTATATTGATGAGAATGTGTTTGTATTGTATGTTGATAATGATCAATGATTGATCGGATAAGGTTTAAAATTAATAAACCCTAATAAGAGATTAGAAACCCTAATCTCAGGATTAGAAACCCTAACGTACCGTTAGAAACCCTAATTGAAAGCCGAGAAACCCTAATTTTATATTCGGGGATCCTAAAACCCTAAATTAGAAAACCCTAATCCTAATTGACAAGCATAAGGTATTTATTAAACTTTAATATGATTAGAAAACCCTAATTATATTTTAGTTATCTTAATTTTTATTTTACAAACCCTAATTGTAATTTAGAAATTTTAATTTTTCTAATTAAAACCCTAATTTCATATTCGGGATTTCTAAACCCTAATTAGGAAACCCTAATCCTAATTGGCGTTAATAATGTGTTTATTAAACACTAATATGATTAAGAAAACCTAATTTAATTAGAAAACCCTAATTTTAGTTTTAAACTTTTAATTTTCTAATTTAAAAACCTTAATTAGAAAATTCTAGAATTTGAGTTTGTAAAACCTAAGGGTTAGAACCTTAGGGTTAAACCCTAAGGGTTTGGACAATTGACCATCTTGCCATTGAAATTACAAGAATAATGACCAAAATGCCCTTTATGGGATTTTTATTAGATTACTTGTAAAAATGGCTAAAGCTTTAGTGGTTCACCAACTCCATTGACATTATGGCATAAAAATCTCAAAGCAAATAAACTCCATTTGACAAAGAATAACCGGATCTAGCAACTTAGCACATTATATAAGAGATCTAAGAGAGAAAGTATATGTATTGACTAATTTTCATGTTAGCTCCCAACAACTCTTTCTTCTCTAACCCTCCGAAATTATCAAGTCCCTCACCATATAATCGCCATTACTAGAACACCAAAATAGATTGAGAGCATAGATCAAGAATTGGAAAATAGGAGGTATAACCCTAAATTAAATTTTTTGATCTTGTATGCTAAGAGAACTTTTTTTGTGTTTATGTGTTTAGATTCATGCTAGAAGATGTTTTAGTTTATCTATGTTGAATCCATGATGGATCCATAGCATCAAATGGCTTAAAAATGAGTTTTACAAAATATGTTCTTCGAAAGCATTCTTAATGGTCTCGATAAGTAATGTCGACCGCCACGGATCCTTGCTCGCTTATGATATTTGTTGTTTTAACGTTGTTATTGGTAGCTTGTCATGTGGTCTTTAA